>CM076583.1:758480823-758818874 GCA_034641835.2 Pinus albicaulis | reverse complement strand
TTAAGGAACAATAGCCGTTCCCCTTAAGGAACATCAATCTTGCGTGATTATATTTGTTTGTCGTTCCTCTTAAGGAACATCAGCCGTTCCTCGTAAAGGAACATCACTTCCGCCTGATTGTTTTTGCTGTTCCTTTTAAAAGGAATAGCTCTTTCACCATTTTTTTTCACTTTCTGCCATTCCTTTTAAGGAACAATAGTTTCGATTTGGAATGTTTTTAGGCTGTTCTGCCGAAGGATCAACATTTTAATTTGCACTTGCTTTATCTGCTGTTCCGCTTAAGGAACAGTTGTTGTTCCTCTTAAGGAACAAAAGTTTTGCGTGTATATTTTTCTTTTATTTTTTGTTCCTCTTAAAGGAACCACAGTTTTGAGTGCAGATGTTCTTTTTGCTGTTCCTCTTAAGGAACAACAGTTGTTCCATCTAAGGAACAACACTTTTTTAGTGCATTTTTTTGTTGTTGTTTCTCTTATGGAACAACATTTTGAGAATTTTTGTGAATAATGTTTCACTCTTCATGATCCTTTGAAGGAAGAGATACAAATTTATGCAAGGACACAAAAATTAGAGGTTACTGAAATCAACAAATCAAGGAAAAATTGTAATCTTTAAAGAAATTGCTTCGTATTGATAAGAAAAAATGAAAGGACACAACCATCTATATCACTTTGTTGTCTTTATCTTCACTAAAACTAATTTGATTGATTATTTTTATCATGTTGGTTCTTCCCTAATCCTCATAACTCTCTTTGAATTTTATTATTGAATAAGAATAAGGGCATATTTTCCTCTATTGAGATGTTTAGACTTCTTCCACCATCCCTACTCTTAAGGAGTGTTGAGCCATCCTCTACATATAAATAGGGAAGTGCTATATAAAAGAAAAAAGAAAAAAGAAAAAAGAAAATCTATATGATTACTAACAATTCTATGATTTGTCAGATGGAGGATAGGGGGTCCAATCAAGAGCCAGCCTACCATGATCATAATGAAGAAGTGAAGTGGCAGTCCCACTATGGCCACCACACCAGGGATATGATCGAATGGGCGAATCAGAAAAATAAAAAGTCCTTGGGACAGGAGGTCTCATCACGAGCCGACCTGCCCACCTTTCACTCCTTACTGGTGAATGGCATTGTGATTCATCTAGTTACCAAGCCAGCATAATGGCCTCCATCCTGATATTACAAAGCACTTTCCTAGGCATGTATTAAGGACTATGGTTCCAAAGGTGAAAAAGAAACTTTGTCAAGGTTATAAACACCTGTGGGAAACAGAGATCTGCTGATGGGTATTGGAGTCATATTTTTCACAAATCAATAGTAATTATAAACCCTCTTCTTATATCTTTATCTTGATTTCAAATGAGATTATGCTCCTAAACCCCTTTTTTTTCGAACCTCTTATACATGAAATATTGTTTAAAAATCAATCATAATGGTTCAAGTGAATAATGACCGCATAAGCATTTTTACTTATGTCAGTTGTCCTCTTCCCTATTTTCGCATCATTCCATAGCATTTCCATATCTATTCATGATTTCATCATAAGCCTCGATTTCAGTAATTCGATACTTTTTGTGATCATGTCATGGATACATATGCCTTTCTATATTGTATGATTGCCATCCAGTACGCTGCTCCTCCATTTTCCCGGTCGAGGAAAACCTATCATATTTCAGGGGGGCGCGGGTGACTTCTAAAATACGCCTGCATACGTGTCAATTCCTTATTTTCATCAAATCCCGGAAGTAGCAAGTTTAACGGTATTTATATTTTCCGATATGCACGGGTTGCTGTTCCATTGCCATTTATATGTATTGCTGTGAAAATTTAGCAGTGTGCAGAGCTTAGATGAAATGGGAGGTCGACCAATATGAAACGAACCACAAGTACTAACAGTTTCCGAAGTTTCACAAGAAATCTTGGTAAGAGCAGGATGGATTACCTACCTTAGACGACTCCAACAGCCCCATGAAACTATGGCCATCGAATTTTTGTACAATTTGCAGGAGGATCATTCCATAATAAGAGGAAGGTGAATAACAGTAATGGATGCAGTAATTGCTGAGGTATCCGGATTACCAACAGTTGGACCCATATGGACCCATAAAAAATTAAGACTTCAAGAGGCCATAACCATCTTTCTGGACGAAGGACAGAACCTGACCGTCAAAGGAAAAGGAGTCCAGCCAAAAACTCTGGGAGAACCATGGCCAGAACTGGCTAGAGTAGTGTAAAGCTACAATACATGCGATGGGATAAAGGATGTGGTAAGACCACGCCACCTCAAATTATTAGCAGTACTAAAACAGAAATGCGCTATAAATTTTCCTGCATATTTAATTTTTTTACTGCATGACGTTGCTCGGAGCATAAGGAAATCCCGTCATACAGGAATGGTGGTAAGCCACCATTGTTTAATTAGATTAATAGTTAGTTATAGTCTTTCTCAGCAGCAGAATAGCTGGGAGGAATTGGTATTTTTAATAGACGGGGGAATAACCTTACCTACCCCGAAATGAAAAAGAACCACCAGCATAGCAAATAGACCTCTAAACACAGAAAATCCTCAAGATTGAGAAGAATCAGGGGAATGTTGGGAAGCCTCCAGGGTAGCAACAACCAACCCTTAGAATTACATAGTTCTGGAGATGAGCAACCCATGCAACCTGAAGGAGGAGAAAACCAGGAAGAGGAAGAAACTGAGCACACCAGTGAAGAAGAAAGGGAGGAAGCAGAACCTCCCGTAACCTCCAGCATAAGTCCACCACAGAGGCCATTGCAAGAGGACGAATTGGCCCAAATTTTGGCCAATATGAGTGAGTATATTCAACCCTAGAGTTCGCTCAACCTTAATATTGAGGCAGAGAAATCACAGGAACACTCTGTCCATAGCAAGGATACATCCAAGGAAATGCATGATGAGGAAGAGGCAGAAGCAGAAGCCCCTCAGGAAGTGGCAGATCAAACTAGGGTTACCTCCCCTAAGGAACCTAGTCAGGATAACGCGAACACTGAAGAAGTGTTCCAAATAGAGAATATGGAAACAAGCCAGGGCAAGGGCATAGTCCCTAAAGAACAAAACCTAGCTAAGTAGCCAAGTCAAGAAAAGGAAATAGTTTTTCCTCCCAAGAAGAAGAAGAAGAAGACAAATTAAATTAAGAGGCTGCGGAAGGAACAAAAAAAGCTGCTAAAATTAGTAAAACAACTTAGACAGAAGATAAGGGTCCTGAAAGAGGCAAAATATCTAAAAGAACCCCTAAAACACAAACTATAGGAACTCGATATCGTAAGTAGGAAACCTAGGTAGATCTTCAACACAGAAGTGTTTTGATGGACAACGATCCTCGTGTAGCAAAAATCCAAGAGGATATGGCACAGGCTCAGCGGACTAGAGAAAATCTCGAAGAAGGGACTATTCCTAAGAAGAAATACCAAGAGTTACAGCAGCAATTAAGGGACATCATTGCATCAGAGGGAGAAGCCCTCGATAGATGTCAGAAGGCAGAAGAACAAGCTGAAAAGGTAAGGAATAGACTAAAAACATTCAGGAGTCAAATGGATACTCTCTGTTCTCTATATACGGACGTTCTAGCATGTAGGTCCCCTGCCAAAAATTATGCTTTGTTTTTGTTAGAAAGATATTTGCAGTTAAAAATTAAGGCTATTAAGGCAGGGAAACCTATAAAATTAAAAACTTTTGATGATTTTATAAACTTCTCTAAACTCTATGGAGTAAATTTTCAATGATTACTCTGTGAATTTTATTTGCATAATTTTATATTAAAAGAGGAAATGGAGACAAATCCCAGTCCTTTTGTGGGTGATGTCCAATATCAAGCATTCATTTAATTTACTGTTAACTAGTTAAAATGGCTCAAGGCCTATAACACTTTTGAGAGACAAGAAAACGGGTTAGACCTTTGGGTTAGGGGTGAACCGAGACACCCATTACAACTTTGGGCTAAGAAGAAAAGCTTAATGAAAAAGGAGGTTGTGATCCATACATTGGGACCCATCCACAAAGTAATTGTCCAGCAATGGGTAGAATATTTTCTGTCCATCAAAGACCAGGCCATAGTAGCAGCTAAACTACGATGGAAGATTTTCAATCAGAATATTCAGAATAGAGATCCATTCAATTACAAAAAATTTAAGTTAGCTGCCGACCGCCTAGTTACCTATAACAACCTCATCTTGCGGGAAGGCCCGTATTGGCTAGGATGTAGATTTCGAAGCCCTATTATCTGGTATCTTGCAGCAGGATATAAGGCCATATATGAATTACTTGAAGGGAAGACAGGGCATATTTTTGAAGCTTTAGCTGCAAATCATGGTTTTATACCACTTCACGAAAATCCCTCTCCAGCCTATTCTCTAACTGCTTTGCATGTAAATTACATGGTTTTCATGAGGGCATGAAAAAGGGTAAGCAGGGGGGAAAAGGTATGAATTTTCCATTTATTTATTTATCTTTTTCTTTAATCATAACTCCTTTATATTCTAAAATGGTAATATATCAAAGAATTATAGTAGAATTAAGGAGATTTATGATCGTTGCAAATTGATTAAATATTGTCTTTTCTTCTATGCAGAAAATAGAAGAAATAGAAAGCCACCATTCGAGAGGAAAAGAAAAAGCAGAAGTAACTACTATCCCTTTTCCAGGAAGCCATATCCAAACAAGAAGATTGAGATCAAAACACACATTCAAGGAAAGGAAAGGAAAAGTGAGGCATCGGTGCAAGAAGACAAAAATATGACTGGAGATAGAAGATAGAGCGAATCCCTCAGGATCTTTTGATCCTAAGGGATTGCTGCTTCAAATCTCATCTATATTCTTGTTTTGTCCACCTAGCTGTTATAAAAGGACGGCGCTTGTAGAAATCAGGGAGAGCATGTCTTGCCATTATTCAGATTTCCCTTTTGTGTTTTCACTTTGATCATCGGCTCTCGTTGGTTAAAACAGAGTGTGATTGCCTGTAAACTTATTTACACATGATTAATATATAATTCGATTGCTTTCCCATTATTTGATACTGGAGTAGTTCGGCAGTGCTTCACTAGCGGCAAAGGTCCCAGCCCTAGTGGATCCACTTACTATTTGTACCATTACTTTACGATTCCAGTCGTGTGATGGTTTGCTTTAATTTTCATTTCCCTTAATCGCATTGATTTATAGTTCCCTATTTTATAGTTTACTGTTTCAATATTTTATGAAATCGTTTTATTGCATAAGCTGTGATTGAACCGCGTTACCGTTCCCTTCCACCATAACAATATTACTATCCTTTGCAGCTTATATTTTTATGCTGTTCATTTCAAGTATAAATCTTCACTCTTCATTTCAGATTTTGTTGTTCATTTCTATTAAATAGCTTTGTTGTTCATTACTACTAAATAAGCTTTGTTGTTCATCTCTTTCCTGCAAGTATTTGGTTTTGCTTTAGAATATTATTGCAGTGAGCATGTTTATTCCATTTCTATTAGCAACATTATTAATTTAATTCAGTTATCATTTCGAATTATTTGTTTTGGTGTGGAGTGCAAGGTCAACAACTGTAAAGGACATTGGCTATTACTGTCGAAGTTCTCAGATTGAGGATCTTGTATATGTTTAATTTTATTTACATCAGTTGACAGAGGAAAGAGTTATTACTACTGCATCCTTGACTGATGATTGTTGTAGTTTCCTGAGTGAGTGATCTGGTTTCAGAACATTAAGTTTCTTGTAATTGGAATTAGATTTTATTTTCAAGCATCTGTTTACTCTTGTATTTGGAACACTGTACTGCAAATTGGAAAACATTACTCTTGGATTAAATTTTCACCTCAGACTGAGTACACTCTTGAAATAAAAAATCGTACCTGGATTGATAATTAATGTCGGATAAATAGGAGTTAAAAAGACACCTTTTATACCTCAACACTAGTGTTCAATGTGGACCACCTTCGATCATACTTTCCTCCATTACTGGACACAATAGACATTGAAAAACAACTCACACCAACAGAGTTAAACATAGAATGAATGGAATATTACACCATTGATCAAATAATGGACACAAAGATGAAGAAAACTTGCCAACAGAAGATCCAATTGTATCAGGTAGTCAAATTTTTCCAACCCCTGAACCAAGCCAAATGGCTCACCAGGAACCAATGGGGACAATTTTTTCCTAATAGGGGAGGAATTATCTTGGTGGATATTGGTGGCCACCCACCTATTCCACTTGGACCCCCACCATTTCTTCTTTTAGTTTCCTTAATTGTAGCACATTTTACTATTTTTCGCAGTTTTAGGGTCTTGAACTTTTAAAGTTGTTTTGAGGGCTTAAACTATTTTTTTTGAAAAATGGCACAAACTTATAGCCAATAGTATAATTTTGTAGTAAAAATTTATATTACTCAAATATATAATTCTAATGAGGTATCATACGTGTCAAACAGAGATCGGATGCAAAATTTACGACCCCGAGAAATTGATGCACTAATTTACCCCAACGAGGTCCACATACTTTTGGTGCTTCATCTCCTAGGGTTAGGTTTTTGGATATTTATGGCCTTCCATTGTTTCTCAATAATAAATATTACTTTGAGCCTCGTTGTAATACAATTTAGAAGGCATTTAACCACCACATCTCTTCTAAGATATGTTGAAAGTGCAACAAGAAAATATAGTTTTGACTCTTCCTTGGTCAAACTAGATTAAAATTCAAATTTCAATTTCAATAGAATACTTGAGGTAGTTAAATGAGGCGACATGGATTTTGTCACTCAGTTAAATCAGTAAATTTGTGTTGGAGATTCTTGATTTCTACATTGTAGCAATCTAATCCAGCTAATTTGAGTTATTGTTAGTTAAACTAGTTCCAATTGTTGGAGAAACTAGTGGAGGGTCAAGTTGTGCACTGTAACTTCAGCCACACTTAGTGGTCATCCATATAACTGTTCAATCAGCCCAAAATAACTAATGTGTGCAGATAATTATAGTTACCCAGTTGATATTAGAGTTCAAGGGAAATGTACTATCAATGCATGGAGTCAGAGAATCGACCTATGGTAATTGCGCAATTCTTTGGTGATAAATTCCTAAAAAATAGGGGAAATTTCCCAAGGGAACATCAAAAGGAAATAGGAGAATGGAGACTCAAAAGTTTTGCTAATTATTGGTCAGGTTCAGCCATTCAGGAAGAGGATAAAAGATACAGGTGCAGATTATGCTCAAGCTTGAGCAAGCATATTGTATTCATCTAGATTATTTGATTAATGCAATACATATAGTAATGGGTTTTGAGAAGTTGATTTTCCCTACATAAATATTTGTGTATGTGTGTTGAATATTTATGCATGTTAATTATTTTTGTTCTCTATCATGAATTTTATTTCATAGATCAGTAGAGTAGATTATATTCCTGTGATTTAGTAAATTTGATGAGCAATTTATTATCTACACATTAACTTCTACATGGTATGAGAGCTATATTCAGAGTAGAGAAGTCATTTCGAAGTTTTCATTGCAGGAGATTTAAATTTGAAGATCAGTGTTATATTTTTTCTCCAAGACTGAGAAGATAACTTTCAATGGACTTAGGCTTGAGTATGCCTTGGAAGGAACAACAAATTTTTTGGCATGGAATATCTGCATGGAGGTAGTATTGGGTAACAATGGGCTGCTAGAATACATCAAGACAGATGTAAGAAAGCACTTGATGTAGGGGAATATTGGTGGCCACCCACCTATTTCACTTTGACTCTCACCATTGTTTCTTTAATTTTTTTAGTTTCCTTAATTGTAGCACAGTTTACTATTTTTGGCAGTTTTTCGGGTCTTCAACTTCTCGAGCCATTTTGAGGCTCTAAACAATTTTTTTTTGGAAAATAAACTCTGGAAAATGTAAGTATTTAACTTTCCATTCAATTTTATTATTTTTAGTCCTCGAATAGATGTTTCTAACGAGGTATCATGTGCATCAAACAGAGATCATATGCCAAAGTTACGACCCCCAGAAATTGATGTACCAATTTACCCCAACGGGGCCCATAGTTTGGTGTTTCATCTCCTATGGTTAGGTTTTTGGATGTTTAGGGTTTTCCATTGTTTCTAAATAATAAATAGGCCTTTGATCCTCATTTTAAAACATTTCAGAGACCTGTATCTGCCACACCTCTTCTCAGAGATAAGTATCAGCGCCCTAGCTAGTTTATTTCCATTCTGTCTATAAGCATATTACAATTATGTGATATTAATGAAATGAAGTCTTATTTCTGATGCATCTATGTGTTTATGTGTATTTATTTATTTTATTTCATTACTACATAAGTCCATATTGGTGGTATTAGAGTGTTCTGCTCTTTCTCGATCCTTCTTTCCATGTCCCCAACGAGGTCGGGGTATAAGGAATTTGGCTCAATCTGGTTGAACCTTTGCAAGATCAGCCTCACAAACCCCGATGGTCACCCATGGCAGACAAAAAAAAAAAACGAGTTTGTTGGATATCCTATCAAAATATTTCTTGAGGAGTCCCTCGAGAAATAAAGGAACATGATGATGGATAACTTTGCCTAGATCCTTCAACGACTTTGCACTGGAGGTGCATCTGTATCCAACAACCACTCTAGAGGTGAAATTCCTTTTAAGATACAAGTAAATTTTGACATTGCCATATTTGAGGGACAAATAGATGAAAATGTCGTAGATAGATGGTTGAATTTATTATAAGGGCATTTCTCAGTTCATGGCTTTTCCAATAGGGAAAAGATTTCTTTTTCACTCCTCAAAGTCACCCCCCATGTCAAGGATTGGTGGGAAACCTACTGTGATCAGAAGGATGAGAAGGAACCCTCTCTTTTTCAGCCACACCCACTTGGGATTCTTTCCGATATTCCGTCAAGGAACAATATTATCCCATGGGGAGATATGAGGACAAGTACATACAATAGACTATGTTGTGGCAGCAAAGGGATCAATATGTGCATGAGCTGACGAAAATTTTTCATACCCTGTGCACAAAATTAGGTACGAAAGATTCAAAGAAACATTTGGTGTTGAAGTACCGTAGTTTTATGCACAGATACATTCAGGAGGAAATGAAGTTACTCGACATCTCCTCGCTTGGTAGAGTATACCGGTATGCTTCCAAGATTAAGAAGAAGTTCAAATAGAACAAGTGGGACTTTGGATTTACAAATTAGAAGAAAGGGAAAGGTGCCCCCAAACTGTAGAACAAAGGAAAAATCAAAGGCAACGTGGCTGAGGATATCCTTCCAAATCTGCAATCAAATAACAACACCATGAAACCAAAGAAGGACACGGGAAATGGTGTGAGTTCCATAAGAGCTCCAATCACAACACAAGTGAGTGTCAGGCCAAGTAGTCACTGGTTGCCCAGTTGAATCCTTCTGAATTAGATGAATGATTGGACTCTGAATCATAACCCGATAAGGGGAATGAAAAAGGGAGCAGATTATTGATGCGGATCCCAACGCCACTGTTGCCACCACAAAGATCCAGAAGGAGGAACCAAAATATCCAGAGGAGGGGGAGCGCCTCTTCCATTCCCAAATGTGGGTAAAGGGTTCCCCGCTACAGTTCATTATCAACAACGAGAGCCAAAAGAACCTCATTTCAACAAAGGTAGTGAAGCGGCTAGGCTTGCCGACAACAGTGCACCCACAACCGTACACTGTCGGGTGGCTTCACCAAGGACAAGATCTCCGCGTCGGCCAACTGTTTTTCTTTCCCTACAACATCAAGCCCTTCATGAATGAGGTATTATGTGAAATTTCTCCTCTTGATGTTTGTGATGTATTATTATGCCAACCATACTTGTGGAACCGACATGTTGTGTATGAGTCCTGACCTCACATTGTTATTGTTAGTTTGGGCAATAAGTTGTTCAAGATACCAGAGGTAGCATCGCCTACCACCATCTCTTTGGTTACAACAAAACAATGCATTAAGCTCATTTCCAAAACTGGAAAATTGTTTTTCCTAATGATCTACCCCCATGATAAGAAGAAGACTATGGCCATGACCTCTAGAGAGGGCTCCTCCGCATGAAAGCAACAAATGGACAAGGATGTGGAGGAGTATGAGGACATATTCACCTCACCCACAGGGGTGCCTCTGCACTATTAGGTCAAGCACCCCATCGATCTGACTCCTATTGCGTCGCTTCCCAATGGACCAATCTAATGGTGCTTTGTTCTAGAGAATGAATAAATCAAGAGGAAGATTCAGGAGATTTAGCATAACAGTCACATCTAATCGAGTTCATCACCCCTTGGGGAGCCTGCTCATGTTGGTGAAAAATAAGGATGGGATTTGGAGACTCTATATTGACTATCGGGCTCTAAACAAGATCACTGTTCGGAGTAGGTACCTGACCCCATGGATTTATGACCTTTTTGACCAACTAAAGGGGAAAAAATATTTCAGCAAGATTGACTTGAAGTCCGTGTATCACCGGGTACCAATTGAACCTTCCAATTTGTGGAATACCACCCTCAAAGTCAAGGAGGGCCTTTTCGAATGGTTGGTCCTGCATTTTGGGTGGATGAATTCTCCCACAAATTTCATGAGGCTGATGGAAAACATCTTCGGCCATTCACCAACTCATTTGTAGTAGTGTACTTGAATGACATCCTGAATTTCAGCTAGACTTGGGAAGAGAACCTCCACCACATCCGACAGGCCCTCCGAACACTGCGGCAACACAAGTTGTGTACCAATTTGGAGAAGTTCACTTTTGGCATGGCCCAGGTTTAGTATCTAGGATACATTATTGATGAGTGGCGGGTGCATGTGGATCTAGCCAAGATCCAATATTTCAAGGTTAGCCAAACCCAACCACTCTAACAGAGCTCAGCAAGTTTCTAGGTCTTTCTAATTTCTACCACAAGTTCATGTTGATATTATCTCATATCACTTGGCCCTTGAGTCAAGTCACCAATGGAGGAGCAAAAGAAAAAAAAAATTGGTATGAATATTAACAGAAGGTTTTTGTAGATTGAAACATCACCTCTACTTTGCCCTAGTCGTCACATTACCAGACTTGCAACAACCATTTTAGATCGAGATAGATGCCTTTGACTATGCTATTGGGGAAGTTATAAATTAACAGGGGAATGCGGTGGCATATCACAGTGAGACATTGTCTGACACAATACATAAGTATCCCACGTATCACAAATAGTTGTATTCCATTGTGCAAGCTTACCGATAATGGAATCATTACATTTTGGGGAAGGAAACAGTCATCCACTCAGACCATGGACCCCTATCGTTCATATAGACACAAGGTAAGTTGGAGAATGATTGACATCAGAAGCGGTCCACATATCTACATCAGTGTAATTTGAACATAAATTACAAGAAGGGAAGCACCAATAATTTTTCATACTGCCTCAGTCGACCACCGATCATGGCGTTAACCACCATGCTCAACTCTTGTGGGAATGACACTTTTGATTGGCTGCTTCTCTATAAGAGCGATCCCGAATTCAACGACAAATACAAGACACCCTTGGAGGGTAAGAAAGTTTCAAACTTTCTCCTCCGAGATGGGCTGCTATGTCACCTGGAGCACCTTTGTGTTCCTTAAAGAGAGTGTTCCAAGATGATTTGGGAAGCGCACTACAGTCAGGTTGTTGTGAATTTCTTGGTCGAGAAAATAGTGGTAGTACTGCATAAGTATTTCTTTTGGTTGAACCTTCGACAAGATATCGAGAAGTACATCAGATCTTGGACTACATGCACCATTTCAAAATTGACCATCAAGAAGTAAGGCCTCTATACTCCACTACCTACCTCTAGTAAACCTTGGGAATCCATCTCCATGGATTACGTGTCGGGCCTTCCTTCTACTAAGCATGGCAACGACTATGTTTTCATAGTCGTCGACATATTCTTGAAGATAGCCATTATGGCGGCCTGCAAGAAGAATATCATAGTAGAAGCCACTGCTAAAATATTCTTTGAACAAGTGTGGGTACACTTTGGGATCCCACATTCTATCATATCAAACCGGGACAGCAGGTTCCTCAATACATTTTCATCCAGCCTTTGGTTAATGCTGGACTATGTCCCATTGACGTAGCCATGTCATTTGCAGCTACTCAAGTCGATTAAGCTCATGTCCAGTCTGAAGATGACAAGGAAAACTTCATTCAGTGCATTCAACACATCCTCCGACATGTGCATGACATATTGGATAGAACCAATGCTAAGTACAAGCAGCAACATTATCAACATCAGGTGCCACACAACTTCCAGGTGGGCAACAAAGTGTGGCTACATTTGCAGAAGGAGTGCCTTGATGGACCCCACTGCAAGATTCACCCGCTCCGATATGGGAAATATTCCATCACCAAGGTTGTATGCGAACAATGCCTTCAAGCTCAGTGTTCCATCATTTCTTGTTTTTCACCCAATGTTCAATGTGGATTGCCTTCGACCCTACTTTCCACCTCTATTAGACACATCCGACATGGAAAAACAACTCACACAAACAAATTTAAACCCAGATTTAATTGAACAAGCCACAACTGATAAGATCATGGAAATAGATATCAAGAACATCCACCAACAAAGAATCCAACTATAACGAGTTTTCAAAGCAGACCAACTCCTTCACCAGGGAAGCTGAATCACCAGGGACCAAGTTTAGCAGAAGTTTCGTAATCTCATGGAGGAACTCAACATAATGGGGACCATTACTTCCTAAAGGGGTAGGAATGATCTAGGTGGATATTGGTGGCCACCTACCTATTCCACTTGGACCCCTACCATTTTTTCTTCGATTTTTTTATTTTCCTTAATTGTAACACAATCTACTAGTTTTGGTAGTTTTTTGGGTCTTGAACTTCTAGAGCCATTTTGAGGCTCTAAATGATGTTTTTTGGAAAATAACCTCCTGAAAATGTGAGTATTTTACTTGATATCTGACTCAACATTCATTGCTAGTATTTTAAATCCTTGGATAGATATTTCTAGCAAGGTATCATATGTGCCAAATGGAGATCATATGCCAAAGTTACGACCCTGGGAAATTGATGGACCAATTTACACCAATGGGGCCCATAGTTTGGTGTTTCATCTCATATGGTTAGGTTTTTGGATTTTTATGGTTCTTCATTGTTTCTCAATAATAAATAGACCTTCAAGCCTAATTGTAACACAGTTTAGAGGTATGTAGCCACCACATCTCTTCTTAGAGATAAGCTACCAATGCCCTAGCTAGTTTATTTCCACTCTGTCTATAAGCATATTTCAGTTATGTGATATTAATGAAATGAAGTATTGTTTTTGTTACATCTCTATGTTCATGCATATTTCTGTATTTTATTATGTTCCTGCATAAGTCTAGATCAACCCCAAGCATCTGATGCCCAAAATATTGCTCAGTGGAAGAAGGATGTGACTAAAGTGAGGAGAATCATATTGGAGTGAGTATGAGATCATATTGTCTCGAATATCCATGGGAAATAGACTTTGTTCATGATGTGGAAAACACTGACAAAGTTTTTAAAGAAAAATAGTTACCACAGGAAGATGGCACTCGAGGAAAAGATTTGAAGCATCAAGATGCAAAACAATGACAAAATTCCACAGTACTTGAGTAGGTTTACACAGTGTTGTGATGAACTTGGCGGGGTCAGTTTTAATTTCCCTAAAGAAGACTTGGTAGCTATAGCCCTTTAGCGAGTTCCCAAGAGTTGGAAAAGTTCTCAAGATTGAAGAAATGGTAGAGAGAATCTACCAATTTGGGAGTAGTTATGGTCTGATCTAGTGTAGGAAGAAATAAGGCGGAGTAACAGAGATAGGACTTCATCCAAGGTTGAGGATGAGGAGAACTGTGACTTTGATGGAAATGCAAATAAATTGAAAGGGAATAAATCCTAATCTAAAGAAGAATCTAGTCAAAGGGGAAAGAACAAAGACTTATCCAGAATCAAGTGCTTTCATTGTCATGAATTCAGGCACTATGCCACGAAATTTATACATAAGAAGACAAGAAAGAAGATCTCAGGAGGAGACATAGGTGAAGCTCTAGCTTCAAAATTAAAGCTTGATTTTACTCTCATTTCATGCATGGAAAGCGTGTGGTATCTCGAAAGTGGTTCCTCATTCCATATGACGGGGAAAAAATATTTTTTCAGTGACTTTAAGGAGAAATACCTCCATATGCACTTCGAGATAGGAGATGATGGAAGGTACAACACGACCAGGATCAACACTGTCAACTTTCAGAGGGAGGTAGGCTCCCCTCTTAGGATCAAGGATGTGATTTTTGTAACGGGTCTGAACAAGAATCTGGTTTCCATTGCAATCTTGGAAGACCATGGCTATGATGTAATCTCTAGCAAAGGAAACACATTCCTGAGACACATCACCATGAGGAAAGTGAAGCAGATTGAGGTCCGAGTGAAGAAACTCTATAGGTTTGATGTAGAAGACTATGTTTCTTTGAGCACAAAGGAAGAGAAGGTGTAGAGCTGAGATGTCAATGAATTATGACATATAATACTTGGCTATTTGCATCATAGAGGTTTGAAGTTCATGCAACAGATCACCACATGCCTCCCCAAAGAAGAACTAGAGTAACAAAATGCATGCAAAAGGTGTACTTTGGGGAGGTACATAAAATCCACCTTCAGTGATCAAGATAGAAGGGCGCATGCAATCCTTGAAAGAATCCGCTGTAATGTCTGTGGACCTTTCTCGATAGCCTCCACTGCAAATCACAAGTATTATTTTATATTTGTAGATAATTTATTGCGTAAGTGCCATATTTTCTTCATGCAGAAGAAAGACCATCCAATATTTTTGAATTTAAAGAAATTGTTGAGAAAGAAACTACCATGAAAGTGAAGGCTCTCATGAGAAATAATGGTGGTGACGAGAAATAACGGCGGTGTGTATGTGTCGAATGCGTTTAGAAATTTCAATGCAAAATAAGGCATTTTATGGGAGTTGACAACACCTCACAAACCACAATAGAATGCGGTGGATGAGATGAAGAATAAAATTATTATGGGAGAAGAAACTAAGGTGTTGCATGACCAAGCCCTACCTCTGCACTTTTTGGCCAAAGCATGTAACATAATAGTCTATTTTCAGAACATGAGTTCTCATCGGATTATTGGGATGAGTAGCCTAGAAGAAGCTTTTTCAAGGAAGAAAATAAATGTATCACACTTCAGGATATTTGTATCATCAATATATTTCCATGTATCGAAGGAAGAAAGGAAAATCTCCAGCCAAAAATAGATTTGGCCATATTTTTGGGGTATAGTGATACACCACACAACTATCGGGTGTACCTGACATCTTTCAGGATGAAAATTGTTCGTACATATGTGAATCTTGATGAGGAAAAGGAAATGAAGTGTTCTCTTTGGAGGGAAATCTAGTTGCATGAAGATAAAGATATTTTGACTCCAAAGGAAGAACCTCAAGATGTTTTGGAGCAGCCATAAGTAGAGGAGAAGAGGGTGGAGAAAACCACTTAAGAAGATACATGGAGGGAAGGAAGGAAATGAACTAGGGAATCTAAGAGATTATTACAAGGTGCTAGAGAAAATGTGGGAGCACCACATCACAGTGCAAGCAGAGGAGGTCACTGGATCGGTATAGTGGCCACATAGCTTTGATGACTGAGCTAGTAGAGAGAGAACATACCTCACTTGAGGAAGAAGTAGAGCATATTATGTGGGTTGATGCTATGGTAGAGGAATATGATTCAAATGTCAGAAACAATGTTTGGGAAGTGGTCCCAAGACCAGTAGAAAAATGAGTGGTAGGTTCAATATGGATTTATAAGGTAAATCATGCAGCAGATGGAAGCATAGAGAGGAACAAGGCTAGATTTGTGGCCAAAGGGTACTCTTAGATAGAAGGGATTGACTATGAAGATACCTTTTCTCATGTAGTAAGGTACTCTTCCATAAAATCAATTCTTGCTCTAGATGCATAAATGGGGTGCAAGGTTCACCAAATGGATGTGAAGACAACATTCCTTAATGGATTTATTGAGGAGGAGGTGTATATTAAACAATCTGAAGGTTTTGGGACCTTTGATAGAGATTTGCATGTGTGTAGGCTCAAGTGAGCATTGTATAGGTTGAAGGAAGCACCCCATGCTTGGTACACTAGGTTTGATAGCTACCTCACTGGTTTGGGCTTCACCAAGAGTGAAGCAGGTGCAAACCTTTAACACATCTTGGTATAAGGTAAATTGTTCATTATTTTCTTATATGTTGATAACTTAATTTTGATTGGGGATGAAAAAATTATCAGATCTTGCAAGGAGTAACTTACAAGAGAGTTCGAAATGAAGGAAATGGGGCTCATGCACTATCTCCTCAGTTTCAAAGTATGGCATAGAGAAGGGGAAATATTTCTCTCTCAGGGAAATTATACCAATGAGATACTTCATAGTTTCTACATGGATGCATGCAAACGCATGGAGACTCCTATAACAACCAACTGGAGGAAAGAGGATGCCACTTTAGGTGAGGAAGTGGATGCTAATGTGTACAGTCACTTGTTGGATTCACTCATGTATTTGGTGAAAAAAAGACCATACATGTGTTACGCAGTCAACTATTCAATCCAAGCCATGTTTCAAACAACCAAATTATTTTGGAGGGATTCTAAACATGTACTACGATACCTCATAAGCAACACTTAGTTTGGACTTTGGTACAGATGGACAAAGGGAGTGAATTTAACTAGCTTCACAAATGAAAATTTGGTGGGAAGTCTATCAGTCTGGAAGAGCATGAGTAGGAATTTTTGACGTTGGGTCAGCGATAGTTTCTCGGTACATCAGGAGGCATATATATGTACCACTCAGCTCTACAAAGGCAGGGTACATGGCTTCTAGTCAAGCAACATGTGCGGCTATCTGGATGAGAAATATTCTTGTTGCGTTATTTTGTCATATGATAGATCCTACTATTATTTACTATGAAAATCAGAGTTATATCAAAATATCTGAGAATCCATTTTTTCACAATCAATCCAAGCACATAGATATCTGGTACCACCATCTACGAGATTGTGTGCAGAGGTGGATCATGTTGTTATATAACATTCCGAGAGGAAAAATATGCATACATTTTGACAAAAGCTTTGTCAAGAGGTAAATTTGACTTCCATAGAAGCTGGATTGGGGTACTTGATAACCCCTTTCTTTCGGAGAGGGAGTTTTGAAAATGCAGAAAGCTAATGTAGTTTTGAATTTTCCTTGATCAAACTAGGTTAAAATTTGAATTTCAATTTCAACAGAATACTTGGAGGTACTTAACTAAGGTGACATGGATTTTTTCACTCAGTTAATTTAGTAAATTCGAGTTGTATACACTTGAGTTCATTCCTACATGATTTATTTCTAAATTGTAGCATTTTAATTTAGTTAAGTTTATTTATTTCCAGTTAAACTAGTTCCAATTGTTGGAGAAACTAGTGCAGGTTCAAGTTGTGCAGTGTAGCTTCAGTCACACTCAGTGGTCATTGAGTTAACTGATCAATCAATCCAAAATAACCGATGCATGCATAGAATTACAGTTACCCAATTGATATTGGAGTTCAAGGGAAATTTACTATCTATTGTAAACTAGTCCAAGTTGTACAAGTGGTGCATGTAGTGAGATAATTGACCTATGGTAATTGTACAATTCGTTGGTGAGAAATTCCTAAAAAATAGGGGCAATTTATTAAGGTAACAATGGAAGGAAATAGGACCTTGGAGGCTTGAAAATTTGGCTAAGTATTGGTTAGGTTTAGTTAGTCATGAAGAGGATAGAAGATAAAAGTTCTATTGCACTCAAGCTTGAGCACGAATATTGTATTCATCCATATTTTGTGATTAAATAAATACATATAGTATGGGGTTTTGAGTAGTTTCTTTCCCCTAGATAAATATTGGTGTATGTGTTTTGAATATTGATGCATGTTAATGATTTGTGTTCTCGATCGTGAATTTTCTTCCACATATCAGTAGATTAGATTCTAGTCACGTGATTTAGTAAATTTCCTGAGCAGTTTAGGATCTACACATTAATACAAGAGATAAGCTACCATCGACTAAGCTAGTTTATTTTCATTATGCATGTAAACATTTTTCAGTACTTTTTTTGAAGTTATGTTTTTACTGTATCTCTATGTTTTTATTTTATTTTTGTATTTCATTTCATTCCTTCATAAATTTGGATCAATGAATTAAATATATTGATATCTCTTTTGTATTGTGTCATTCCATGTTTTATTTCCACATTGATTTTATTTTATAGCCTCGTGATCTTATACCTAACACATTAATCTTAACCAAAAGTGCACAAATATTCTCAATGCACATTATTTAATAGTATATATACAAACTATTTCCTACCTCCACATGTCCTTATGGAGAAGTATTCCTAGAATGATCTAGAGAGATGTACCCTAGAAAAAATTATTAAAAGAATAGTTTTCCAAAAAATGAAAATGGGTCGTTATTGTGGTCTACATATATCATTCTTGTATAATTTCTTTCCTTTTTTTTTGTAAATTATACATTGAGAATTGATTTATGTGCTCGAAACAAAGTTGATTTTTAACTTTTCCTGAATTTTGAAAGTAAAATAAGTTAATTAAATATACTTTGACATATCAAATTATATTAATATTTTTTGAAAAAATATATGGTTATAAATACATCATAATTACCTACAAATTCTTTCGCTACTACACATCAAAATTCACAAGAGTTATATGGGTTTTGGCAGCTTCAATTTACAAAATATGTAAATTGTCAAATTTTAATTGCCACATTTGATTAGAAAGTACACATATTCATGAATTCACCCACTACAATAATTACACATATAAAAGTAGAGAATAGAACATTTTTCATTATTAGCATATACAACTCGCTACATATAATCCTGATTTTGATACCTTGATTCCCATTCATCTTCTTAGTGGTGTGAGTTCAATGCCTCACCAACTAAAATGCTATTGAGGTAGCACTAATACACATGTCTTTGAGTCAAAGTACAACTTTAAGAAATGATTACTCACCCTATTTAAGTATGGGTTCTCAATTTGGTGAACTTGTTTGCATAAAGCATTGTAAGCTTGTAAGGTTCCAATCAACCATATAGATGATTTTTATGAACTTATTTTTGATTCTCTATTATACATGGGGTGAAAGATATTTGGACTCTGAATCTCTCTCAAAAATGGAAATGCCTTTACCACTATTATAACTTAGTGGAATTTTCATTTTCCTTGCGTAAATAATCTCGTAAAGCAACATACTGCCCAGTGAAAAAAAGGTCATTGACATGGATTTTTCAATTAAGATTATTCTTTACGCCTATTTTCTTAAGTTAATTACAATCAACATTTGAATCAGCTATAATGAAATCATAGCATACTACATTTGCTCAATATAGTCATGATATCACCTTCTTTTTCTTTTTGTAAGTTTAAGCACTTTTAATTTCTTTCAAAGAGAGGTACATGGATTTTTTTCATTGGTTACTAGTTTACCGCTTGGGAAACACAACTAGTAGCAAAGGTTAAAAATATTAACATTAAATATTAAAAAATCTATAAGTATATCGTTTAGAGTTTAAAGAAAACTAATTAAAAATACTTTTCCAAAAAATGGCATCCATAGCTATAACAATGTCGTAATATAAAACTATAATATGAAACTTAGCTCACCTAATCATATTATTGTGATAGGTAGTCCAGAAATATTGGTGGAGGAGGATCATTGTCATTTTTAGAGGAGGCGAAGACAATATTTTTTAGCTTTTTGGCCAAAACAAAAACATTTTCATCCAACCTTTCAACTTTGTCCATCATATCCACAATACACACCAATATTTCTTGGTATGTGTTTGAATAATCTATAAGAGCCCTTCCCGTGAGAGTTTTAATGTGATAATATTGATTAACCATTTGCATGTCAACTTGATTAACTCTACAATCCCAAGTAGAGTTACCAAACTTTGGAATCCAATTCCTTCTATCCATGTCAACTTGATAATTACAGATGATTTTGTAGTTTTGGTGAACATCTTCCTCAACCTCTGAAATTGTTTTGTGAACTTCTTGAGTAATAATATCCATAAATATATCCATATAATGAAGATAATTGATGTATTATTGAGGATGAGAAGATGAGGTATGATGATATGCGAGACAAACATGAGGAGTGACTCTACCTCTTAGACCTCCTTTTGTTGGAAAATGAAACATGGAAAATATTAATTTAGATTTTCCTTATTCCTTAATACTTTCTTGTGAAACTTATTTATCTTTTTTTGTTTCTTAATTAGATATTTTCATCAAACAAATATCAAGATAAAAACAGAAAAGACAATGGACATAGAAAGTAGGCTTCAAGTCAGGGGAAAAAACCCTCCAAGGGGAAAACCCAGAAAATGTCTTCTCTTCTTATAGAATCCGCTTCAAATGAGACAACAAAGACCTAATCCCTAGACCAATTCCTCCTTCCAGCACCAATCCAACCCTCTAAAGAGACCCTCCAATTAGGTCAAAGTCCAACCAAGTCAACCAGAGAAAAATGCTTCTAGAACTGCACCAAAATTAGAACCCCCCCTAGCAAAAATATTTCGGACTTGCATTTGTTCTGCAACTTTGACCCCCTATAGTTGCATAGCTACTTTGCACGTGTGATAGAAAACTAGGGAAATTTTTTGATTTTCCTGCTTTCCATCTTTTGCTTCCTTCTTCCTTATTTTCTTTTATTTCTTCTTGATCTTTGCACTTCAGATCAATATCCTTTATTTCATATCGAATTGGTGAGAAAACAAGTTTGAAATACTTACTTACACTCTTATGTGTGGGTTGAATACCCCTTTCTGGGCCGACTTATCTCTTCCAGGGATGACTTGTGCTAGGAGGCTTCTAGGACCCTCTAGACTAAAAAACAAATTATTTTTCAAGGTACAACTTACTTGGAAGACTCTTACAATCATGATGTTGACTCTCCTGACTCGTGGAGATATATCCTATGACCTAACAAGCCATATAAGAACAAATAACATGATTTTACATATAATACCATAAATAAAGAGCATGGAAGCCATGCTTTAAAATAATAAACTTTTATTTTCTTCTTTTGTTTGTTACATGAGATTAATATTGAAATGAGTACAATAACAATTATGAAGACTGAAAATAGTCATATTTTCAACACTCCCTCTTAAGTAGGGAGGTATTCATAATTATACAACCAGTAAACCATCATTCTCAGATTGAAGAGTTCTCTATGAATACTCAGATTGATAAGCCAACTACCTCTACAAGGAACATACCCCATCCGTATGTTCACAAGGTATGTCCTCTTAGGACTATTATTATCTTGGATTCTCAATCCTCAAAGAATATTGGTACTCTCTGACCACTCTTATCTTGGAAACCTATCATATCCTGAGAGTGTCATTACCTTTCCTCTCTTGGATGTTCCATCCTCAAGGAAAGAATAAATTATTATCAAATCCTCCACCAATCTCTCTCTTAGGCCTTCACTTAGACTTACGGATGTTAGTCCTATTTAAGTGCATGACACATGAATAAGTGAATGTAAATGTGATGTTTATCATCACTCCCTCTCAAATAGAGAGGATATCCCTATTTCCACTTGGTTAGGCAATAAATCCTTTCTCCCATTTCAAGGAGACTCCTTTACTCCTCAAATCTAGAGGATATTTCACACTTATTTTCTATTTGGTAAGTCAACACCCCAAGCCGTATAGCTTTTCTTCATAAAAAAATCAACTACATGTTCTTCATAATTATATGGCTCCCTATTTCCTTCACATCTCATTACATCGAGCTTGATTCATTCTGAGGTATCATGGAGTGATCTTCTTTCTTCAACCTTATGATAGGATCTAGGTCATTAATCTTGCACATCGCTTTCATTATCAAATAAGGCATTATGTTTATCCTTTCCAAACTTGAAGTTGATTATATCTTCCTCATGAAAGTGATCTTCTACTTTTGGTACAAACTTGACCTTCAGATTATATTCTCACACTCCTACTTTTTAATCCCAAGATGAACACATATTGACTTCATATTTTCCAAAATCATATGTTGAGCTTGCCTCAAAACTCATCATATATTCCTACAATGTTCTTCTAGGTAGAAAAAAATATGATAACCAAATAACCAGTAACTAAAATATTAGAATTACCTGATCATGTTGACCTTCTCATCAAAGCATCAACATCCTCATGGTCCAAATCCATAGGAATCTTGCTTCATGCATCAGAGTGCCCAAGGATTCAACATGATTACCAAGTTACATTTTTTTTTTTGGAGACTATACTAGATGTTGAACATTATTATCTGTAATATAGTGATAAAGTATTAATCTTTTATTCATTCTAGAGTAAGTCAAATTCATATTTTGGGCACATACAATCAAATGAAATATTTACCATGCACAATTTACGAACAAATTATTTTACAGGATTGTGTACATATGAATCCTACACAAAATTTACTTCAAATATGCATTCCTATACTTCCATACAATTATCTAGCTATCTTCCCTACATTGAGCCTCCAACTTGACAAATTATATTCCTTCATCCTTCAAGAATATTTTTTCCATACTACATGGAATGTATACTAACGTTGCAAAATGATTCTTCCAAAAAACCTTCCAAAATGATGGTTATTCTAGGATGATGATCCAACTTAGAAAAATAACTACCTCAAACATTATGTTAGAATGCTTGGATGAACAATTATATGGAAAATGGTCCAATTTTATCAATTTTTAAAGACAAGATGATTCCTAAAAATCAACTCAAAGTAGATTCTACATATTCTACTATCACATGCTTATATATCATGCCATACCAAATAAAAAATCTACTAGAGTAGACAACAATTCATGTTATTCTAAAGGAAAGGCCAATTTCATAAGGAACTTGATAGAGAGGATGCCTTCTTCAATAGTAAATGTCTTTGACATCTTATTACTTTGCATTCTTCTTAGGTTCTCCCATTTATTTGGCTATGTGAGCTTTGTCTCTTTCCTTTCTTTTTTTGTTCTTCTTTCTTGGAAAGTCCCTCTTAAAGTGTCCATATTCATTGTGTCCAAAACATTGAACCTTAGACATACCAAGCTTCTTCTTGTACTTTCCAAACTTTCCCTTCTTCATTTTCTTAGTCCTTGCAATGAAGGGTTGAGATTGTTCATTTGACTCAATATCATCCTTTGTCTTGATCCTAGTTTCTTTCAGGATGCATTAAGCCCAGAACTCATCAAAATAATTTGAGTCTTTCTTAGAGTAGATGCTAGTTGCAAAACTGCTTCATTCTGGTGGAAAATAATTTAATACACATATGGTTATTTATGAATTAGAAATTGTCTTCCCAAGCCCTTACAACTAACCTCTAAATTGATATATACTCATTAGAAAGGAGGCCATGTCCTCATCCTTCGAATTCTTCATTTTATATAGCTTATTTCTCAAATACATATATTGTTTTGATGTACTTATAGAGTACAAATTCACTAGATTGTCATACATAGATTTAGAAGTCTTCAAGTTGGAAAAAAATGGAACAATTTGATCATTAACAGATTCAACAATGGTCATTTGTTCCCTTACATCCCCTTTCTTGTATTTTTCTAGTTCCCGAGTCTTGTCTTTGCTAGGTTCGGTAACTTCACCAAGAACAACTCGATTAATTCATGCTATTTAAGTGCTAGGTCGATAGTTTTATTTTAAGATAGGAAATTTTCTATGCCAATGAGCTTATTGATTCCCTTGCAAAAAGAACCCACATGACTTGTACATTCTAGGCATAGAGTAACAATTTGATACTTACTCGTAAACCAAGAGTCTTATATTATTTGATGATGTCTCCAACTACCTTGAAGCTCTCAATATATTTAATGAGACTTCAATGATGTCCTAGAAAGATGTATTATATGATAAATTATGCACTAGCTTCAAAGAGTGATGAATGATACCAATACAATTTGATGTTTTTTCCAAAGTTGTTATTCTAGGTAGGTTAGATCAGTTAAATCCTACATGATCTAGCTACCATATATACCTTTTTTACTTCGTTTTGACCCTACAAAATTTGATTTGCACCTTCGATCCCGCAACTGTTGTAGAAACCCTAGTTCTGGTTCAAGATATCCCTTTAAAAGTTCCTATTTTGAGTGATAAAAATATTTCCAAGGTTAACAAGGTCAATATAGAATACATTTTCTTATAGAAACTTGAGACTACAACTCAATTTCCTGCAATTCAGACCTACAATTTTGGCCCTCCTTGTAGTTGCAGAAACCTGAATTGTTCAAACAAACCATTCTTTGTGTTCAAAAGATGATCCTTTCAACCATTTTCTCTTGTGATCTAGGTGTATATTGGTGGCCACCCACCTATTACACTTTGGTCCCCACCATTGTTTCTTTCCATTTTTCAATTTCCTTAATTATAGCACAGTTTACTATTTTTAGCAGTTTATTGGCTCTTAAACTTTCGGAGTCGTTTTGAGGCCCTAAACGACATTTTTTCAGAAAATCGAGAGTAACGTGAGCGTTAATCTAATGTTTCTCACACAAAAAGTTTTATTCCTCAGATAGATGTTTCAAACGAGGTATTGTGCGCGTCAAACGGAGATCGTATGCCAAAGTTACATCCCTCGGAAGTTGATGTACCAAAGTTACATCCCTCGGAAGTTGATGTACCAATTTACCCAAACTGGGCCCATAGTTTTGGAACTTCATCTCCTAGGGCTAGGTTTTTGGATGTTTAGGGTTTTCCATTGTTTCTCAATAATAAATAGTCCCTCAAGCCTCATTTGAACATAGTTCAGAGGCATGTAGATGCCACATATCTTCTCAGAGATAAGGTACCAACGCCCTAGCTAGTTTATTTTGATTTTTTCTGTAATCAAATTTCAGTTCTTCGATATTAATGAAATGAAGTGTTACTTCCGCTACGTCTTTGTATTTCTGGTTATATGTGTATTTTTTTGTGTTCTTGCATAAATTCAGATCATATTGTTAACATTATCTCTAATACCATGTTGGAAAATGCAATGTGCCAACTATTAGTTTGTATTTTCCTTATTCCTTATTTCTTGCTTGTGGAAATTATTTATCTTGTTATATTTCTTAATTAGATATTTTCATGTCAAGTCCCACTATCAAAACTAGTTGATAATGGGCCTTGTTAGCAAGGGGACCCAATATCAAACCTCACAGTGGGTGGTTGTTCCTTGTGCTCGAGGGAGGAGACATGCTAAAAAGTTCAGTGAGCTTAGGGCAATCCCCAGCTAACTTGTATGGATTAGATGCCCCTAGGTCATGGTTTCTCAAGGCACAGGTCAAGCCTGGAGGATCACAAAAAAATTGACAAAAACAAATTAGATCTTTTCGTCAAACAAATATTAAGATCAAAACATAAAGGAGAATGGAAAAATAACTTAGCATCCAAGCCAGGGAAAAACCCCTCCAAGGAGAAAAACTATAAAATATCTTCTCTTCTTATAGAATCTACTTCAAATGAGATAAAAATACCCAATCCTTAAGCCAATTCCTCCTTCCAGCACCAAGTCATCCCTCCAAAGAGACATTCCAATTAGATCAAAGTAAAACCAAGTCCACTAGAGAAAAACTCTTCCATAAATTCACTAAACTTATAATTTTGAACCATAGAAACAATATTTCAGACCTGCAATTGTTCAAAAACTTTGGCCCCATGCAAGATCATAACTACTTCGCACGCGTGATAAAAAAAACTAGGGAAAAACTTCTATTTTCTTCCTTTCCAACTACTACTTCCTTCTTCCTTCATTTTTATTGGCCTTCTTCTTGATTTTCGCACTTCGGATCGAGCTCCTTGATTGCAGATCGAATTGATGAGAAAATGAGGTTGAAATTTTTCTATTTATGCTCTTTTATGTGGGTTGAATACCCCTTTCTAGGCCAACTTGTCTCTTCCTAGGCCAAATTTTGCAAGGACCCTTCCACGACTTTGTAAACTCAAAATTAATTTTTTTCCAGGGTAAATCTTGCCTGGAAGGGTTTTACAATCATGATGTTGACTCTCTTGACTCGTGAAAAGATATCTCATGACCTAAAAAAACCCTACAAGCACAAAGAAAATTCTTTTACCTAAAATACCATCAATAAAGAGCATGAAACCCTTGCTTTAAAATAATAACTCTTTCTTTTCTTCTTTTTTTTATTACATAAGATACATATTGAAATGAGTACAATAAAAATTATGAAGTTCGAAACTAGTTATATTTCCAACACCTTTGTGATGAAATAATACCCTTCAATGCAACATGATAAGGGGATGAAGAGTGTGGAAGCTACAAATACTAGGATTAAAGCGATAAAACTAGGTGCTTGAATCCATGGGAGAGAAAAAGAAGAGGTGGGAAGAAACCCATATAATTTACTAGCCTAGAACGAATAAATGCTATTGGCCCTAAATTTCCAAAATAATACATCTCCCTTTAAAATTTCACAAAAAATAGGGAAAGGCTAGAGCCTAACATAAATTTTCGAAGGACACAACATTAGGGGGATAAAAAGAAGAATAACAAAAAAACCACTAGAAATCCAAGTGAAGGTAGAAAACTAGAACCTAATAAAAATAAGCCAATTGTAGATGATAAAAAATGTGAAACTTGAAATAGCTAAGAAAGTGAATAGATAAATTACCACAAAATTTATCCTCATAGACAAATGTGATGTAATCCTAACTCCAAAGAAAACAAGCTTGAGAACCTCCACCTTCAAGAGGAGAGCCACCATCAAGCCATTGATCAGGGACATTGTTACCTAAAACCTTATATTAAAGCTAGAAAAACAACAGTTGGAGACAACTAGAAGGCTAGAGTAAAGGAAACACTAACAAAATAACCAATAAATCAGAGATTATCTACAATCAATAAAAAACAAGATAAAGGAAAGTTGAAAAAAAAATGTCATACCTAGGTAGCTAGTGAGCTAAAGACCAATATAAATCTATAACCTTGATTCATGTTTTCATCCACCTTGTTTTTTCATAAATAAGTGTCATTGGTTTCCCCATAATTATGCTTGAAGTAATCTTGACTGAAGAATACAAATATGAATTTCCTTATAGGATCTCTCACGCGTCAACCTCCATAATTCTTGCATCCCCCCATGATCTAACCTCAAACAAATTCATACATGTAAAACCTTTTGTGCACACCAACTAGGGGTTGTACTTATAGCGTGAATTAAATTTCCTACACTCATTTCAACATATTGATATATATTCCACCATTAGACACTATTTTTTGGCAGAATAATCCCTATCAAGAGCTTCCTTTTATATGGATCATTACCAATCTAGAATTTTTTGAGTCCAATTCTGATCCAATTTTTTTATAGTTGTGGTGGATTCATTCATTTTTTAATTTATCTACAATATCGCTTCCATTCCTTTTAACATTTGAGAAAATGGGGTATGTTATTCTTTTTAACATACTAACTACCCTTTATAAGTTGGCGGAAAATCTCCAATTGATTGAGCTCTTAGAGGGGATAGAGCCACATTAGAGTATTTTGATCATATGAATTATGGTTTTGGAGTCTCGACTCTCCTTATATTATCATTTTATGATAATAATAATTATTAGCAATAAATAGGCCCTATTCTAGAGCCAATAGTTCTATGTCATTGTTACTATTGACCCTAAGATATCCTACATAGATATGGATTATTTGACCTTGACCATGCCTAAATACTCCTCCAAATTGAGCTAGAAGGGGGTTACCCTTAGATGCCCCATCAAAGTTTAACTTTAAAAATCCTCTCGAGGAGGAGACTATTAGTCAAGATTTGTTGATTTGGGGTAAGACACGGTTACTTGATATAATGATTTAGATTGTTGCAAACCCATGAGTGAAAGGATAAAAATTTCATGTTGATTTTTTTGCATTCCTTATGTTTCAAATGTAATAGAATGATTATTTTAATGACAAAGTCCCAAAATTAATCCATATTTGTTGATTTATCTTTAAAAAATCAACAATTCCTTTCTTTCCAATTTTCCCATAAAATAAATCTTGGGAAAAGTTGCAAATATTTGCTCACAATGGAATTAGTGAGGGTAAAATTACTCCATTCTTTAATTTTGTGAATTGCATTGCCTATATCCCATTCTAATTTCCAAAATATAATTTCCATATGATCTCATATTTCATATTAAAATTCATATTTATTTAGGAGGTAGTCAATAGTTTCTAAGTTGGAAAAACTAAGTTGACATGTGGAGGTCCCTTCAAAGCCTCGTCTTTGTACCTTTTCTTAGGCTAGAGTTTTGTTTTGCATGATAATCCATAGGAATAGGTTGAATTTGGGCCATATTTTTAATTTTATTATCTCCCTCCATCTTTTTAGGCTCACATGTCCATCTACTCCTAAAATAATGACATAAACTTCCTTGTGATTGAAAGTTCATTTAGAATTATGGCAGTAACGAAGAATGCCCATTAATGATTGGGTCTTCATTTTCCCATTCTCCAATTCCTTTGATATCATGTTATAATTTTATTGACTAATGATGATAGGTCAGTGAGTGAAAAGTTCCCATTGTCACCATTGGCTTTGAATCTGGGAGTGTATCCACTATTGTGATACAATAACTTTTCCCTGGGAGATTAATTTTTCTTTTATAATTTTCATTTCCACTTCTTGGAATACTTTATCCATTGATTTCAAGAGTACTCCCAAAAAAGGGCCAAATTTCCTTATCTAATTTCCCCAAGTTGTATTCCAAGGACAAGAACCTCAGATGTCTCCCTCTATGCATATTCGTTGATTTTCCTCTACGTTCAAAGTAAATTTTCCTCCATAGTTTAATCCATATAAATATTGGGTTATTTATCCATATCCAATAATTTATATTTCCCAAGGCTTGATTAAGGATTTATTTGTCCCTCAAGCCCAGTCAACCAAGATTTTTAGGTTTGCAAATTATTTTGCCAAGCCATAAGGGAACATTTTTTTCCTTGTTTAGCTCCTCCCCAAATAAACAATCATTGAATTTTCCTAATATTATGTATAATGTATTTTGGGGCTACCAAATATTAGAGAATATATAAATGAATAACATGCAAGATATATTTAAGGAGAGTTATTTTATCCACAAGATTCAGAGAGATTTAAAACTCTAGCAAGGAGGTTTTCTTTTGAATTTTTGTAGTAGTTCTTCCCAAACCTTTTGTTTGACTTGTATTTCCCACAAGATGAGCCCCAAGATACTTGTATGGAAGGTAAATCCTTGAATACGAGGTAGTCTAGAGTCATGAACTTGGATTGCAAGAGGAGTATTGAAAAATAAGATTTTAGATTTTCTAAGACACATATCAATATGAGAATATTTTGAGAAGTCATTTAAGATGGAATTGAAGGACTCAACTTCTATAACAATAGGTTTACCCATAAGAAGACTACCCTATACAATTTTTTTTTGTGTATAAATGGAATTAGAATTACCTACAGATAGGCCCTTTGGAATTCCTTCTTAAATAGTTTATTTTATAGCTTGCCCAAAGCCTTGTACGATTAGAAGAAAAAGGTAACGAAAAATGGGATCACCTTGTATGATACCTCACGAAGGGAAAATATGGGAGGAGAGAGATCCATTTATGAGAATGGAGAAGAAATCCTTGAAAAAAAGAGACAGAACCTAGTGGATCCAAGATTTTTCAAGACCAAAAGGAATGAGCATATGAAACATGATTTTCCAATTGAGTCAAAAAACAGCTTTGGACCTGTCCATTTTAATGAGAATTCCATAGTATTTATAGGATTTGAGGGTGTCAATGTGATCATATGATAGAAGAGTGTTATTTAAAATTTGCTTTCCTTCCACATAATTGGTTTGCTTAGGATAGATCAGGGTTGGGAGGAGACTTTGATTCTATTGATATAACTTTAGAGATTATTTTTTGGATAACATTATAAAAATATATAGGTGAAAATATGAGGGAGATTAAGAATATGAATTCTTCGAGTCATAGAGATAGGGGTTCTGTAAAAAGATGAAATAATGTAAGTTTATTTCTTGGGGTCCTTAAAAAGTCTCCAAATATCCTCTCTTATAATTTTCAAACATTATTGAAAGAAATATGAAGAAAATCCATATGCTCCTATATATTTACTCTTATACATTCCCACAAATACCTCTTCCACCTCTGTCATTGTAACTTCCCGTAGTAACATTACATTTTATATATAATGACCATTCTTGGAATATTTTTTGTTATTTTCTAGATGGAAATTCACCGATATTTTACTAGTCCTGTAAGTATTCCTTGAAAGAAATCTATTAATCCATGAGTTACATATTTATGGTCCTCTATTTTATATATTTGAGAGTTCTTGAGTCACAATTATTTTTTGCTTCCAACGTTGAACTGTATCAATGAAAGAATTTTGAGTTTTTCTTTACTTAGAGCAATTGAACTCTAGATTTTTGTCTCCATAATTCCCTCCTATTTTATATGTTATTCTAGTTGAAGTTGAATGATATATTATTTATGATATAATTCCTCCTATCTCCCCTCCTATTTGATGGCTTGTTGTATGATTTCCATTTCCTATTCCAATAACTTATTTTCCTCCTGAATATTACCAAATTCATTGATTTTCGTCTTTCAACTTGATCTTAAGATATTTTAAACATTATTGGAAGTGGTAAATCATAGTACCTTCAAATAATTTTCATTATTTTCACCATGTTTCAATGTTACTCTTAAAGGAAGGGAATCTAAGTGAGAAATATTTAAATCTAAAGGGCCTACCTTTTGGACTTATCCTATAGTCTAAAAAAAGTATGATCATCAAATTTGTTGACCCATACTAATGAAAAAAAGAATATTCAAAGTTAATTCGAGACAAGAATAGAGATTCTAAAATCAGGAACCGATCCAAGCAGGAGGATACTTGCAAGGACCCTCCCCTTTTATTATTCCAAGTGAATATACCACTACTGGATTCTTGATCCACTAGCTTTGAGTGGTTCAAGAAGTATGTGAAAATATTGGCATATTAATCTAGCCTTATTATCTATTATTTATTATATTGAATATATTTTATCATGTTTAAATCTCCTCCAAGGATCCAATATTTTTCCCCAATGAGCACCACCTTCTTTTCAGCTAAGGAGGTTGGCCCATGAACATTAGTCATGAAGCTAGTGCTCAAAAAACCTAATATGTGAAATATAACAATTACATAATTTCAGATCGCAAAGGAGTCGAACATGGACATAGTAGCTACATTCCAAAGGATAGTTATGCCTCCTGAGTCACCTTGAGAATATTTGGAAAGAAGATTATAGTTTATCTAGATTAATCTGGAAATTCTTTCTCGTGTTTCAAACGGACATTTGGTTTCTTCTAGCATCATAATATCCATTTTTCCCTACATTATTTTATTTTTAAGATCCTTTTCTTGGTCTTTTCATTGTATAACTAAAGGAAGAGGGTTGGTAGGTTTTCATCATCAAAGTTACTCTACCCATATTAACTAGAAATGCTCACATTTCTTGTATGAACTATTTGTTGCTTATTTTCCTTATTTCTCATCTTCTTTTGTAGGTTTTTATTGATATTTATTTACTTTACATTTAACCCCAAAATAAGAGGATGAAAGGGGGGAGGAGGAGAATTTACCTTGCACATCGTGGTGAAGCCATTCTTGGGTTTTCATGTAGGATTGGTTAATAATATTAAATTCATATTGTGTTGTGACCAGTCCTTTTAATTTTCTGCCATTTGTTTTAGAAAAATATATCTATTACCATCTCTATTTACCCCTATCATAGTTTCATTTCCCATCTTTCTTGCAAATTTTTTCTTATTAGTGACCTTGATAAACCCTTCCTAATTAGTTTCCCAATAGGATTTTGTGGGTTGTTGATTCAAATTAGACAAACATTCTATGAAGAGATATCCATATTCATGGCACTTCCTGTAGTGAAACAATATTTTTTCATACTCAATGGGTTGTTCCCATATACCATCATGATACTTGATTTGGATGCTTGTTGGAAGCATCATTGAAAAATCCATATACATGAATATTAATGCATATAAATTACAACAAAATTGTTTTGTAATTTCCGATAACATGAGAAATGACACTATCACATTGTCAATGCCTTCATGAGTGTCTTGATCCTAGAATTCATGGGGAAGGGAGTAGAGCCAAATCCAAACACGAACTAAGATTATATCTTATTTATTCATATTAAATATTTCCATCTAGGGTTTTATATAGAGTCCTGTTAAATTCAAAAAATAAGGTCTCCCCTTAGATATTTGATCTATATCCTCCAAATTGTCGAAAGTGGCCGTAAAGTATATCTAGTTAATGAGAATTCTATCTCATGTCCAAATTCCAATAAATTTACACACCAGTACATGATTTCTCATATATTGGATTTTTACCACTACTTTTCTGAAATGATCTCATAGAAAGTGGTTTTCGCTATTTTCATAAGGCATGATGCCTTTTTCTCTTCCATTCAAAGGAAAACCATTTACTTTATCGTAGCTTGACCCCTCCTCTAGATGAGGGACCTCATGAAGATGACGGGATGTTCATGCCAATATCGGGATTTTTGTGTGGGATTTATTTTTGTGCACGTATAGCTACTACACTACCAAAGGAGTGGTCTCCACCACCACTCCCACCTTCCCCCCAAGAGGGACCCATAGTTTAAAAAAAAAACCCTAACTAAATTTAGAATCCTCGATATTCAAAGTTTCTTCATCAATACCATTGCATTTAGATTATGTTGTCACCTCCTTTGAGATAACCAATAATGTAATATAACTAAATTATAGCATTATCTACATATATAAGTTAGCTTGTAAATATGAGTGTTATTGAGATATATCTAAGAATTAAGAATTAGAAATTTCTTAATTATTTTTGGGTGAGTATTTTTTAATTGATATAAGTGAAATATAATATAATAACATTTAATTATTTCATACAAACACTATATTATTATGATTTTAATTTTAAATTTCTCCAAAATACTTTTACAAATTCATGATCTTCTCAAATATTTAAAAACTTTGAAAATAATATATGTGCATAATAATGTAAATTTCCTCTCAGAATGACCACTCCAAGAGAATGACTCAGTATCATGTTTCATTCATGTAGGCTATAATCAATTAGAAAGTTAATTAATTAATTTAATTAATTAAATATCATTTGTATGAAAAATAAACAAGTGAAGTTATAAAAGAGTGATTACCACAAACCAACCCCCCTTGCAAGGACCCTCCCCTTTTATTATTTTACGGAATATACCATTACTGGATTCTTGATCCACCAACTTTGAATGGTTCAAGAAGTCCGTGAAGATATTTTCATCTTCATCTAGCCTTCTTATGCCTTCTTTATTATCTTGAAGATAATTTATCATGTTTAAATCTCCTCCAAAGATCCAATATTTGTCCCCAATGATGTTTGAGATGTTCTAAATATTCTAAAGGACCAAGTTTTCTCAACTAAGGAGGTTGGACAATAAACATTAGTCACGAAGCCAGTGCTCGACAAACCTTATACATGAAATATAACAATTACAGACTTGCAGATCGCAGAGGAGCTGAGCATGGAGATAATATCTAGATTCTAAAGGATAGTTATGTCTCCTAAGTCACCTTCAGGATATTTGGAAAGCATATGATATTTTATCTAGATTAATCTAGAAATCATGTTTCAATCGGACATGTGGTTTATTCTAGCATCATAATATCCATGTTTCACTGAATTATTTTATTTTTAAAGATCGTTTTCTTGGTCATTCCATTGAGAGCCCTTATATTACATGATATTAGTTTCATTTATAACTAAAGGAGGAGGGTTGGTAGGTTTTCATCATCAACATTACTCTACCCATATTAACTGGAAATGATCTCATTTCTTGTATGAGCTATTTGCTACTTATTATACCTTATTTGTGATATTTTTTTTGTAGGTTTTGATTCATATTTATTTACTTTACATTTAACACTAAAAGAAGAGGATGAAATGGGGGAGGAGGAAAATTTACCTTGCATATCGTGATGAAGCCATTCCTGGGTTTTCATGTAGGCTTTGTGTTGGCAATATGATGCAAAGTGTTGTCCTTGATGGCAACCCACTTAATGAAGATGAAGACATGAGATTGTTGGCATGTGTTGTCCTTGATGGAAATCCACCTGATGAAGTTATTCTTGACTTGATGGACTTGGTAAATGATGTTTGTTAGCAATATGATGATGAATGTTGTCCTTGAAAGGCAACCCTCTTGATGAAGATAATGGCAACTTACTGGATGAAGTTGTGCTTGATAGAATATGTCTTGTAGAGAAGGAAATGAAGAAAGGAATTCAGCATCTGCTAGATCTATGATGAAAAGAGTATGTCTCAAGGCATACGCGGATCTGTCTAAGGGAAGTTGCGTATGCACGCGGGAAACAACGTTCCAAGTCGCGTATGGGCAAAAGCGCTCATAAAGTGGGGCCCATGGTATTGAAGGCTCATGGTATTGTTTTGGCTCATGGTATTGAAAAAGGGGCCCGTGGTATTGAAGGCTCATGGTATTGATTTGGCTCATGGTATTGAAAAAGGGGCCCGTGGTATTGAAGAAGGATAAACCTATATAAAGAGAAGAAATTCATTATGCAAATGATGAGTGTGGGAGCAAGATGTCTGAGCTTGAATGAATACTTCTCTGTGAAGTATATCTGTATGGAAAGGGTAAAGGTTTGATTATAAATCTGAATCTATGGTGCACTTATGAAGAAATGATGAAGCGGGATTTCTAGATCTGAAATGTACTTGTATTTGCTAGATCTGTTTATGGAGTGATTAGATCTGTGATGAGGCGAACATCTGTCTGAAGTAAAGGGTTGAATCTAAAATGAATGTCTGATCTGAAGAAGTATGCAGCTCTGTAATGATTGAAGATCTATACGCTACTTCGCCGCAGAGGAAGCGCGTATATACGCGGCTTCGCTGAAAGAAAAGCGCGTATGCGCAATTAAATTGGTTTTGTAATATGTACAGAAGTATACGCTGGTTCATGTGAATGGAAGCGCGTATATACGCGACATCAGTGAAGTGAAAGCGCATATGAAAACTAGGGTTTGCTAAAGTCTGTGGTAAGAAATGACTGATCTATTCTGCTGTATTGCTGCTATCTGTATTCTACTGTTCTGAGTTGTCTGCATCAGTTTGGTTGTATGATTGAGCTTAAATCTATGAAGAGGGTCCAGTCTGAAAATATGATGAAACGTGGCCTACAAGTATTTTTCTATTGAAGTTGTTGGATCCAGTGTGAAAATTGATGAAACGTGGTCCAAGGTGGTGCTGAGGGTTGTAGCCTTCAGTCAGGGGGTCGTAGCTCCCTTCCAGGTGAGGCTGGTAAACGAGATCGGGGGGTCGTAGCTCCCTTCCAGGTGAGGCTGGTAAACGAGATCGGGGGTCGTAGCTCCCTTCCAGGAGAGGCTGGTAAACGAGTCAGGGGGTTGGAGCTCCCTTCCAGGAGAGGCTGGTAAACGAGTCAGGGGGTTGAAGCTCCCTTCCAGGAAAGGCTGGTAAACGAGCGCAGGTGGGTGCCTGCGTGCTGGTCAAGTCTGCGCCAGCACATATGTTGTAAGATGTTTTCTCTATAATAAAATATTGAAGGCTGAGCAACTGCAGCGGTGGTTTTCTCCCGACTTTGGTTTCCACCTAAAAATCCTGGTGTTCATGTGTGATGCTTTGTGTGATGGTTTATTCTGTTCTTACTGCACATGTTTACTGTTTATTAAACATCTGATGAATGAATGATGGAATGATTTAAGTGAAGATCTAATAACATAATTAGATATCTGTGTATACGCGAGTTTCGTAAAGAGTAGCCGCGTATATACGCGAGTCTGTATCAGGAAATTAGCGTATTGGTTTTAGAAGCAAGAAAAAGTAAAAGATTTGAATATGCAGTAAATACTGATTCACCCCCCCCCCTCTCAGTATTTTTCCCAACAATTGGTATCAGAGCAGGTCCTTGTGGAGAAGCTTGATCGCTTAAAGGAGATCCGTCGCAATGGGAAGTCAAGAAGGAGTAATGTATATAAAGCCACCTCTATTCAATGGAAGCAATCTGATATTCTGGAAGGTACGAACAAAAGCATATCTGCAAAGTCTTGGTGTAGATGTATGGGCAATCGTGGAAGAAGGTTATCAACAACACCAAATAAGTATTCCTACTCACAAAAATGTACAAAGAAGTATGAAATCAATGCCAAAGCAGTGAATGTCTTATTGGGAAGCATGTCTCAATCAGAATTTGCTAAAGTGATGCAGCTACATTCAGCAAAAGAAATATGGGACAAAATCATTCTAAGCTATGAAGGAGACACAAAGGTAAAAAGTGCAAAACTCCAAACTCTTAGAATTGAATATGAAAATTTGAAGATGCATAGTGATGAGAGTGTTGCCGGTTTCTTTCTTCGTCTGGATGATATTGTAAATCGAATGAGAAATTTGGGTGAAACCATAACTGATACTACTCTGGTGGAAAAGGTCTTAAGATCCTTGACTTCAAAATTTGACTCTAAAGTTTCAGCTATTGAAGAAAGGCAAGATCTGCAAACGCTTACTATTGTTCAATTACATGGTACTCTGACTGCTTTTGAAATGAGAGAAGGAGGTCCTTCTCAAATAAGAGAAGCTGCTTTTAAGGCATCTACAAAAGGAAAGGAAAAGGAAGTTGTCAAAGAATCCAGCTATATATCCGATGAAGAAGAAGCGAATTTCGTGAGAAAGCTCCAAATAGGTACTGGAAGATTCAAAGGTAAGCTTCCCTTCAAATGTTTTGAGTGTGGAAAAGTTGGTCACTATGCTGCTAAATGTCCTTATAGAGAAAATCATGGTAAAGGGAAACAATTTGAAAAGAGAAAGAGTTATTATGCAAAAGAAGATGATGATGAAGTGTCCAGTGAAGATGAAGAAGATTCTGACCATGATCCGAAAGTGCTCATGGCAAAGAAGCAAAAGAAGAAGCCTACTTGAAAGGAGATACCTCAGAAATCATGTATAGCAAAAATTGAAGAAGATGAACCAGGTATTAATCATTGTTCTTGTCTCTTACTTAATTGCATGTGCAAAGATTATGATAGTGAAAGTGACAGTATGGATCCAGAAGTTTCTGACGAAGCTCTACAAATACTCATGGAAAAGAAGGAAAAGAAGAAGGCCACTTGTAATACTCTTCTTTGTGCAAACAATAGTGAAGATAGTAAAGTTGTGGAAGCTATCAAGATCAAAGTTGAAGAACAACAAAAGGAAATTGATACGAAATATTCTATTTACAAAGAGATGACCTCTCAAATGAAAGATCAAATAGAAATGTTGAATGGACAGGTGGACAAGTATCAAAGGTTTCATACTTATGCATCCAATCAAATTAAAGAACTAGAAGTAGATCTTGAAAAATCAAGCAAGAAGAATGAAGGACTTGAAGCTGCAATCATCTCTCTGCAGGCAGATCTAGAAGCATCAAGTAAGAAAAATGAGGAACCTCTACAATCATTTGAAAAGGAAGGCCTTGAAGCAGAAATCATATCTCTCAAAGAAGATCTGGAAAAATCAAATAAGAAGAATGAAGAGCTAGAACAAACATGTGAAGAAATCGAAAATTGGTTGAAAGAAGAGATCCTAAATCTGAAGGATCAAGTAGAAGATGGAAGAAGGAAAGAAGAAAGCATGACAAAGCAATGTCAAGCCTTGGAGGTTGAGGTAAACATTCTCAAAGGTAAATTAGAAGAAAAGGTTAAACTTTTGAGGTTTCAAGATAGTACTAACACTTTGGACAATATTATAATTAATCAAAGGTCTCCTGCTATCAAACTTGGTCTTGGTTTCCATGAAACTGTTAAAGGTGAATCTAGCTCACAAGGAAGTGCTAAAAATTCAGAGGATGTCAATGCAAAACCTGAAGTGTTGAAAGAAATAAAAGATCAACCAACAATCATGAATTCTCAAAAGAATTCATTCAAGAACGTTGAATGTTTTAAATGTCATAATTATGGGCATGTTGCAGCAAATTGCAAGAGCAGATCATTTCAGCCACAAACAAACAGGTTCTACTCAGAAAGGTACTCTAGTTTCTTCAGGGGATATTGTTTCTCATGTAACATGTATGGACATAAAGCAGTTGATTGCAAAAGGAGAAAGATTAGAAATACTCATTATGATTCTTATGCTTGTTTCTCTCGACACATGAGATGTTATTCTTGTAACAAGTATGGACATGTAGAAAGGAATGCAGGTTGAACAGATCTGAGAAAGTGGACAATTTTCAGCACACAAATAGAAAGTTCAAACAAATCTGGAAAAGGATGGAGGACCGATCAGAAACGTAGGGAATTTTGACCCTACTGCAGTCATCCGCTTCTGAAGCTTACTTCTCTGATTGACTGCAGGAATGATGTGGGATACATTATGAGATTTAGTAATGTATCGTCACAGGGGAAGCAATGTATGATGTCTCTCATGGTTGATTTGATTATTCTGGTTATATGTATTTCTGACAGTGCATCTGGTGTGAAGAAAAGACAAGAACAGAAGGTAAAATTGCAGGAGGAGATGAAGGTGTGAAATTTTCTATATTTCACTTTCCATACGCGGGTTATATGAAACAAAGTCGCGTATACACGCGATTTCCAGCAGACACAGCCGCGTATGCATTGATGATAAGAGAATTTATCTGATTGTTGAAGATCTGGAGTAGAGGTCCAGGGGGAGCATCAGTCTTACTGATAATAACTGCATTGTTGACTCAATATCAGCTTAATTTCTCAGTTCTAAATGATGATGATATGATACTTGATGTCTTATGATGAAGTTTATGGATAAGTCCTGTTTTCTTGTTGAATGAAGAGTATTCGTTGCTGAGATGGAAGTCCTATAATTCAGAGATAAGGGCAGCCCATGCAGAGATTGTTGCTGATGACTTGCTGATGAACGTTTTCAAGTTGCACAAGTTAAGAAGAAGCACTGATCTAGGGGGAATAGCAGGTTGAATACTAATGATTGCATTGTTGGCAATATGACTGCTTATTCTTGGTTATTGTGATACTCATGCTTAATGATGACTTGGTACATGGTTTATTATGATGAGATTTTGATCCCGGTTTACTGAAAAGTATCTTTTGTGTTCACACATGGATGAGTTGGAAGTTTTTTAGAGCTTTGTTACTATGGTTGAAGATCTTTTGCCTACATATGTTACTTCATGTTAAATCTTGAAGATCTTGATGATATTGGACCACATGGATGATTGTTTGAATCATATTTGAAGATGTTGTTTTGGTATGATAATCTCTCTTGGAAAGATTGTATTGATGTCAAGAAGAATATGAAGGTTTGTTACCAATGTTACGTTGATAAACTGGATGAACCCAAGACACAACTGCACCTGCTCTATTTATCCAGAGGTTTCAGAAGTATCTCCAAAATGCAGAAGGCCAACATTGTATTTTTTCGCCAGAGAATCGACCGCTGAAATTTAGAAGATGGTTTGGATACGCTGGTTTCCCTTGAACACAGTCAGATATACGCTGAAGTTCCCAGACATAAAACAATGTATGTCCGATTGTCAATAATTTTTGGTTGAATTCGCATTTTGGGACCAATTCACGCTGTTTGGTATCTCGGATACTGTTTGGTATCTCTGGTGGTGTTCCAGTTCTCATAATTCCATTTATAATGTTTTGATAAAGATGCCTTGATGATTTGTTGGTGAAAGTGTTTAGGATGCACAAACTAAGGGGGAGCCTTGGTCCTATGAAAAGGATGCATGGATGCACAGATTCAGGGGGAGCCTTAGTCATTAGCTTTGCTGAGTATAATGCAGTATTGGCATTATGGTGGTTCTGATATATGATCTCTCTTGAGTTCTTTTTGGTATTGGTTATGAAAATTCATATTTGTATTTTTGATGAAAAGGTCATGTTGAGACCCATGATGTAAAATTGTAATATTCAGTCATGAGAGGACTTGTCAAATTTTTAAACCCACTTGGTTGGGTAGCTGAGTCAAATTTTGTAAACCCACTTGAGCAGTAGCCGAAAGGTCAACTTGTAAACTCACTCTGTTGGTAGAAGAGTCTCTGGTGTAAATCCACTTGTTTGGATATTTGATGTAAGTATGAGTCTTTGGTGATAGGTCCTTCATAGAGTAATGTACTTCATTGAAAAATATGGTTGAAGATTCAGCATGAACTCAGGGGGAGCTTGGTCACTTCAGTATATATCAGATCTGCAGAACGCTTCTTCTACATGAGGAGAAAAGGGGAGAGTGTGTTGGTTTTGATCCGCCCTTTGCCCTTGATGTCAAAGGGGGAGAATGACATGGTGTTTGAATGAAGAAAAATAATGGTGTAAAAAATGGAGAGAGTGACATGGTGTCATTGTATTCTTAAATGTACCTATCTGTTGTGGTAACCAAACACCATCGTGGTTGCCATCAAGTCCAAAGGGGGAGATTGTTGGCAATATGATGCAGAGTGTTGTCCTTGATGGCAACCCACTGAATGAAGATGAAGACATGCGACTGTTGACATGTGTTGTCCTTGATGGCAATCCACTTGATGAAGTTATTCTTGACGTGATGGACTTGGTAAATGATGTTTGTTAGCAATATGATGATGAATGTTGTCCTTGAAAGGCAACCCTCTTGATGAAGATAATGGCAACTTACTGGATGAAGTTGTGCTTGATAGAATATGTCTTGTACAGAAGGAAATGAAGAAAGGAATTCAGCATGTGCTAGATCTATATGATGAAAAGAGTATGTCTCAAGGCATACGCGGATCTGTCTAAGGGAAGTCGCGTATGCACACGGGAAACAACGTTCCAAGTTGCGTATGGGCAAAAGCACTCATAAAGTGGGGCCCGTGGTATTGAAGGCTCATGGTATTGTTTTGGCTCATGGTATTGAGGCCCGTGGTATTGATTTGGCTCATGGTATTGAAAAAGGGGCCCGTGGTATTGAAGAAGGATAAACCTATATAAAGAGAAGAAATTCATTATGCAAATGATGAGTGTGGGAGCAAGATGTCTGAGCTTGAATGAATACTTCTCTGTGAAGTATATCTGTATGGAAAGGGTAAAGGTTTGATGATAAATCTGAATCTATGGTGCACTTATGAAGAAATGATGAAGCGGGATTTCTAGATCTGAAATGTACTTATATTTGCTAGATCTGTTTATGGAGTGATTAGATCTGTGATGAGGCGAACATCTGTCTGAAGTAAAGGGTTGAATCTGAACTGAATGTCTGATCTGAAGAAGTATGCAGCTCTGTAATGATTGAAGATCTATACGCTACTTAGCCGCAGAGGAAGCGCGTATATACGCGGCTTCGCAGAAGAGAAAGCGCTTATGCACAATGAAATATACACAGAGGTATACGCTGGTTGATGAGGAAGAAAGCGCGTATATACGCGACATTAGTGAAAGTAAAGCGCGTATGCAAACTAGGGTTTGCTGAAGACTGTGGTAAGAAATGACCGGACGCACCCAACGCACCGTATTGCCGCTATCCGTATTCTACCGTTTTCGAGTTGTCCGCATCAGCTTGTTGTATGATTGAGCTTAAATCTAAGAAGAGGGTCACTCAAAAATATGATGAAACGTGGCCATGCGCATTGTTCTATTGGAAGTTGTTGATCCAAAGGTGGAAAATTGATGAAACGTGGTCCGAAGGTGCCGAGGGTTGGGGAAATGCCTTCCGGGCCGTGGGGGTTGTAGCTCCTTCCGTGAGGTCGGGGAACGAGATAAGGGGGTCGTAGCTCCCTTCCGGTGAGGCTGGTAAAAACGAGATCGGTGGGGTCGTAGCTCCCTTCCAGGTGAGGCTGGTAAACCAGATCAGGGGGTCGTAGCTCCCTTCCAGGAGAGGCCGGTAAACGAGTCAGGGGGTCGTAGCTCCCTTCCAAGAGAGGCTGGTAAACGAGCGCAGGTGGGTGCCTGCGTGCTGGTCAAGTCTGCGCCAGCGCACATGTTGTAAGATGTTTTCTCTATAATAAAATATTGAAGGCTGAGAAACTGCAGCGGTGGTTTTCTCCCGACTTGGGTTTCCACCTAAAAATCCTGGTGTTCATATGTGATGCTTTGTGTGATGGTTTACTCTGCTCTTACTGTTCATGCTTACTGTTTATTAAACATCTGATGAATGAATGATGGAATGATTTAAGTGAAGATCTAATAACATAATTAGATATCTGTGTATACACGAGTTTCATAAAGGGTATCCGCGTATATACGCGAGTCTGTTTCAGGAAAGTAGCGTATGGGTTTTAGAAGCAAGAAAGCAAAGTGCTCGAATATGCCGTAAATACCGATTCACCCCCCCTCCCGCATTTTTCCAACACTTTGTTAATAATCTAAAATTCCTCTTCACAAATAGCCACCAAGTCCTTTGTTTTACATTCTAGTGCTAGCATTTGTAGATCAAGAGTTTGAAATTACATTTCATCTAGTTCATCTACATTAAAATAGTTTCATTAATCCTCCCCCATTTTTACATCTTCTATATGTATTTCATGTTATGTTTTCTCCAAATTTATTTATGTTTGTTTTTGTTTATCCTTCTTTAAGAGTGGATCCTTGTCAATCCTTATCCTTTGTCACACCCCTCTATTTTATTTTCTTCCATTTGTTGAAGAAAAAATCTATTACCATCTATATTTATCCCTATCATAGTCTCATTTCCCCTCTTTCTTCCAACTTTTTGTTTATTAGTGACCTTGATACACACTTCCTAATTAGTTTCCTAATCGGATTTTGTGGGTTTTTTATTCCAATTTGATGCACATTATCTAAAGAGAGTCGTATTCATGGCAATTCCAGTAGCGAAATGATATTTTTTTCATACTCAATGGGTTGTTCCTATATGTCAGCATGATACTTGATTTGTATGCTTGTTGGAATCATCTTTGACAAATCCATATACACAAATATGCATGCATATAAATTTCAACAACATTGTTTTGTAATTTCTGATAGCATGAGAAACGACACTATCACATTGTCAATGCCTTCAAGAGTGTATTGATCCTAGAATTCATGGGGAAGGGAGTAAAGCCAAATCCAAACACGAACTAAGTTGATATCCTCTTTATTCAGATAAAATATTTCCATTTAGGGTTTTATATAGAGCCCTGCTAAATTCAAAAAATAAGGTCTCCCCTTAAATATTCGATCTTTATGCTCCAAATTGTCGAAAGTGTTCGTAAAATGTATCTAGCTATTGATAATTCTATCTCAAGGCCAAATTCCAATGAATTTACACATTGGTACACAATATCTCATATATTAGACGTTTAGCCCTACTTTTTTCTAAATGATCTTATAGAAAGAGGTTTTCGTTATTTGTATAAGGCATGATCCCTTGTTCTCTACTCCATTCAAAGGAAACCATTTATTTTATGGTGGCTTGACCCCTCCTCCAGATGAGGGACTTGATGAAGATAAATGGATGTTCTTGCCAATATTAGGATTATTGGGTTTGTGTGGGATTTGTTTGTGTGCACATCTAGTTACTGCACTAGCAAAGGAGTGGTCTCCACCCCCACTCCCACCTCCCCCCAAGAGGGATCCATAGTTAAATAAAAAACCCTAACTACATTTAGGATCTTCGATATTCAAATTTACTTCAATAATACCTTGCATTTAGATTATGTTATCACCTCCTTTAAGATAACTAATAATGTAGTATAAAATACTTATAACATAATCTACATATATAAGTTAGCTTGTAAATATGAATGTAATAGAAATATATGTAAGACTTAAGAACTAGAAATTTCTTACTTATTTTTGGGCAAATATTTTTTATTTGATATAAGTGAAATATAATATAAGAAAATTTAATGCTTTCATACTGACAGTACATTATTATTATTTTAACTTTAAATTTCTCCAAAATACTTTTATAAATTCATGATTTTCTGAAATATTTAAAAACCTTTGAAAATAATATATATGCATAATAATGTAAAGTTCCTCTCAAAATGACCATTCTAAAAGAATGAATAAATAGTTTATTTTATTCTTGTAAACTATAATATATTAGAAATATAATTAATTAAATATCATTTGTATAAAAAAATAGGTGAAGTTATAAAAAATTGATCACCACCAAACCCTATCTAAAAAGTGAGCTCCAATCTTTCTTTTTTCATCTCAATACCATCGGTATTAGAAATAATGCCATATACCATATAAATTTGGAATATATAAAATTATAATCAACCTTAGTGAACCCTTGAATACCTTTATATTTATGTTTAAGCAGTGTCATTCGCATTTACTGATGGCTTAATTTAATACATAGTTATTAAAATAAAAACAAAGTGGTTATGGATAATTAATATATACGCATCAAGATGACATGTACAATGGAACTAAAAACGCTCCAATAAAATGATAAAATATTTGAAATTATCTTTTTTCATCTCAATACCATGGGTATTAGAAATAAAGGCATATACCATATAAATTTGAAATATATAAAATTGTAATCAACCTTAGTTACGTCGGAGGCGTTTTCTTTAGTGGAGTGGGCTGAGCAAACACTACTCACTCCATCCAGTAGGAGAAATACCATACTGCCCTTCGCACTAATCAAATTTTGTCACGTGGAGATAAAAATGAGACGGCTGCAGTTTTTCTTGCGGTTGGACGCGGTTAAGGGCAAGGCATATGCGCAGAAAGCGGTCTTTGCGCTCTTCGGCCCGAAATCGTTCACCACTCTGGTGGCATAGAGGACCGTGAAGTAGAAGAAATTAATACTGGTTCGCTCCGTGGCATTTTTATTCATCCCCAACAATCTAGTGATAACTTGCTGAGCGCCATCACTGCATAAATTGCAAGCAGCTAAAATCGAGAGATCTCCTTTGTAGGACGAATCGATTTCAGTTGTGCCCAGCAAGTGAATCCAGTCCTGTTTCGTTTGTATGCCGTCGCACAGACTGGGACTCGATACAAACATGGATGTGTCATTAAGGCAGTGGGCCACCAAGTTATGGGGAAGATCAGTGGTCTTCATGGAAGAAATATGTTGCTGGAAGTCATTGAGGCAAGCAGTGGTGGAGGCATAGTCTCGAAACTCGAAAATGGAGGAGTCTTTGAGGTGTTACGCTAGCGCTACGGCGAACAGGCTCAATATTGTTTGGCAACAATTCTTGCCGTGATATGATCCCGATTGGCTGCAAGAAGTGGCGTCCCATGGAATTTGATGGACGTAGTCAAAATCTATTGGACATGAGGCGGAGTTTGCGCTAGCGATCGTGAACAATTGTAGCACCATCGCCTGGATAATCTCCATGTTTTTCACTCTTCCTCTGCAAAAAATTATGTATATTAGGTTTTTGTACATACAACATCCGTAATGCCTCCACGTAACTAAGAGATCCCCTCACCCAGAGTGGCAAGACGATCAGCTTTAATATAGATCAAGTTACCATAAGGGAAACTGAAAGTTGTTCTGAGCAGTCTACAATCACCATCAACGCAGCGAATGTTCAGGCAACGATCACCAAGAATTCGACCATTCGACCAAAACCCGCAGTGAAAAAAAACCGCATAAATACACGGAAAGGAAAAATCCAAACCACCGATTGCTGCAAACAGAAATCTACAATCAAGGATCTAAAGGTAGAGAAAAACCTTCTGTGAGAAGGCACTCAATTTCTCAATGGAAACCAATTTGCAATAATGATTTAAAAAATGTGAACACGAGATTCCATGTCGATGTTTTGACTTCCAACCCCAAGAGTAAATCGCCACAACCTCCGCAAAGAAGGAGAACCATCGAGTGAAAGAAGGAATGTTGTAGAAAGTGATAATTGCATCAACCCCAAACCCTAATACAACGCCAACTGTATGGAAATATCGATAATGCCGTAGGCTAAAAGTATCCACAAATATCTTAGGCTATCAGCGCTTCAAGGTTGTGCCTCGAACTTACTTATAATAGTCTACCATAAGAATTATGTCTGTTATTTGCTATGGCAACATAGGAACTCCGAAAGAAATAAAACCGCATTGGATAAATTGCGCCCGAAATAACCAGTCGACTACTTGCCTGCACTTTCCATTTCAAATCCCCTCCCACGCAAGTCGGGCTGTTGCAGAGAGCTTGAAGTCTTCCACCCCCGTCAAATCAGGCAATGTTAAGGAAATTCGTTTTCCCGGATGAGAATATTACCATTCATTGTAGCCCATAAATTTTCCAAGGAAAAAATGGTTTCCACTAAACGATTCACTATTACCCAAAAAAATAAAAGAAAAGAACGGTTTCCACTAAAATTGTCCAGGAAGCATCACCTATGTTTTCGCTTAACCCTCAATATCTGAGATGTTGAATTCTGTACAAAAGTTGTTGTGTCTCACAGCTCCCCTCTGCCTTTTTCCTGTTGTATGTCGCACATTCTTTTCCCTTTTATTTTTCTTGCTATTTACTGCATTGGCATGCCCTCTTTTGTTGTGCCAAAAACCTGGAAACGAAAAAGACAAGCAAACCCTTTCTCCGAAAAAGTCCCCTACCCCCTGAACTAATTACACCAGAGGCATTTTATTTGGTGGAGTGGGCTGAGCAAACACTGCACACTCCATCCAATAGGAGAAATATCGTACCGCCCTTCGCACTAATCAAAATTTTCCACGTGTATATCATCTGTTGGTTAGCCTGTTAGCATGATTTTCGCAAACGTTTTCCTACCGTCTGTCTCTGTCTGAGGTCATGGAGATGGGCATTGTGGACCGCCGTGCAGGGCTTCGATCCACAGTGCTCAAGAGAAAAGGATTCGGGTTAGAAATCATGTTTGAGTCTCACCGTATTACGGGATGTTAGAGCACTGGATAAACTGTGATAGGACTGTCAAACCAATTCAACCTTTTAAATTTCTGAATAATGCCATTATAGAACGATTATGTATAACTGATGGTAGACCTTCCTTACGGTCAGCCTTGAAGGTGAAATGGAGAAGAAATCCCCACTCAAAAGGAGGGGCAGTTGTATTGTAATTTTGTTATAGTGAAAATCCCTTCAGGTCGAACCTTGGTTGTGCTCGAATTCCAGAAGCCGGAGCAAAGAATTGAGACGGAAATGGGAACTAGCGTTGAGCTGTACGTTGAATGTATGCTAGAGGGTTTTAGAGCCAGAATGGAATACAATTCATGTTAAGGACCAGCATAGGGGAGGACTGGAGTGAGACTTCAACATAAAGTTCGCTGGCTTACCCATTTTGTGCAAAAAATGTGTGAAGAGAACTGCACTAAGGGAAGTGTACCGAAGAGTAAGTGAACGCAAAAGATGGAACCTGGAGTGTAGAAGGAACAGAACCAAGAGGTGAACGTGGACTCGGAGGTTATAGTCGGGTGGTTTTGGGAAAAAACCCGCCTATTTCGCACCGCCCTTTCCTGGAGGTGAAACCACAAGAAAGAAACCCGATCCTATTAGATTGTGCCACGTCGTTGGGGAAATACCACCCTCATCACGTGAATTTGACGTGCTAAAGTTCAGCATAAAAAAAAATGTGAAACTCCACCCTGCTCATTGGATCGCCCCAATCAACGTGATACTCCTCCAGCCGTCGGATGCGAGAGGATTGTTAATATGTGGGCCCGAACGTTATATTGTCGTTGACCTTATAGTTAGGTCCGGGATATATATATGGCGGACATTCATGCATAATGGCGTTTTAATGAACATGTGAAATTGTCTATGGTATCGTCGATTGATGTCCGTGGTATTAAAATTAAGGCATGTAGTGATCCCATATTAATTATCTAATGACATGATAAGACTTGGGGTTTTAACTCTAAGGTTTGGTCAATTCTTATTAAACTAAAGTCCGTCGTGAGCGTTTTGGGAGGGCGTATACTTGTTATTGCTTGGGGTTACAGTCTAAGAAGTTTGAACATCAAAATATAATGAGAGGATGAGCATTAAAATATGAGTGCGTGTTAAGCTATGAGCATCGGGATATTGCCTTTTAATATAGTTTACAAGGGGAGGATTTCTATTAATATTCGAGCGCTTTATAAAAGAGGGAGATAGTCTTGACGCATTATTCAAAGGATATTCATTTGTTTTTATTATTATCGAATAAATTAAATGTTACAAATAATTAAATAATATTTAAAGTTTGAATTTATATATTTATTTTATTTTTAATAATTAAATGCTATGATAAGAAAAGATTAAAAAATAATTAAATAAATAAATAAAAAATAAATTAAATAAATAAATAAAATATGAATAAATAAATATAAATAAAATAAAATAAAGATAAAAATAAAAATAAAAGTAAAATACATAAAAAAAATTCTTAATTAAAAAAAAATAAAATAAATAAAATAAAAAAATAAATAGAAATAAAATAAAATAAAGATTAATAAATAAATAAATAAACAAATAAATAAATAAAATGAAATAAAAATAAAATTACATAAATTACAATTTAATAATATTAAATTAAAAAATATTATTTTTATTAAAATAAATATAAATATTTAAAATTCAAATTATAAACTTTGATCATTTGGTTTACTCTTTTTAAAATAAAATAAATTAATTTTTATTATTTGTGGCAACCTAGCCATTATTTTACAAACGGCAAGTAGGAGCTATACTTTCTATTGAAAGAGGTTACTTAATCAGATTCTCCATCTTGTCTTGATGATGAACCACACGGGCAGGGTTTACCGCCTTAGACAAACTTAAAGGTTCTATGGGCAAACAATGTATGATAATGGGTTCGCTCATCCTATTCAGCCTTCTGCAAATCAAAATGAGTACACTCAATTCGACCACCCAGACATAACATCAAGGACAGCCAGAGAAAATACGGGAATTTCACATCAAGGTCTCATTGCCTTCTTCATATATGAGGATTCCATTAGTCTCGAGGATGTGCAGGCCATTTGAATGGCCAGTTTGTAACATGGCGTCAGGTTGCTTCTTTAGTATACAGTATAGACAGTTTGAACGTGAAAAGAATTGAGACATTAATAGCTATAGGCTTTCCACCTTAGGTGATCATATTTCTACTTACCATTTATGATTATCTGTTCAGCTTTGGATTTTATTCTGTTAAATCAAAATTCAGTTTTTACCCCTCATATAGCACAAAATGATTCACATCTCCTCCATCCGGTGTTCCCTTGCACCCTCGGTGCAATTGCTAGTTAACCCTTGAATACCTTTGTATTTATGTTTAAGCAGTGTCATTCGCATTTACTGAGGGCTTAATTTAATACGTAATTATTAAAAGAAAAACAAAGTCGTTATGGATAATTAATATATGCGCATCAAGATGACATGTACAATGGAACTAAAAATGCTCCAATAAAATGATAAAATATTTGATCTTAACCTTAAAAAATTACTTTTATGTTTGTGTTTAAGCTATTTTATCTATAATTAAAAAAAAAATTAATATACCATTATTGCATTATAATTGTTTTATAATATTTATATAATACATAAATTTTTGTCTATAATAAAATATTAAATTTTATTATTTTAACATTGTAAACACTAAAACCGCCGATCGGGGTGGCTAGCGGTAAGGAGTGGGTCGAGAGGACATGGTGGTGAAATGGGAATGCCACGTGGAGAGGTTGGACGACAACATGACCACCGCATGCAAAGTGTGGTGGATAATGGCCGGTAGGGTAATGGAGAGGACACCTCCCAAGCGAGAACATAATTATGGTAATTAATTCGTATCTCAAGTAGCTAGAAAAGCCAGCGAGGTTGTCAGTCTTTCATTGGGATAAGGGCTAGAGGAATGTCTCGAGGAAAATTAAGAACGACGACATTGTAACCTTTCTCATAATTTTGCTCTACTATGAAGAAGTCGGCTCCTCCTGCGTGCCCTCCGGAAGCCATCGTCAACGAAGCTGGTGGATTGCGTGGGTGGCTCGGTATGTATTCGAATTCCTCCTTGTTGTTCAGATGAAGTTGGTATCGGAATTTCACAGCATGCAGGCAAAATTTTTAGTGTTTTTAGATTTTCTGTATAATGGTTTTGCCAAGATTTGTGAAGTCTGTAAGGTTCGCTTTGTTAGTAAAGCCAGTGGTAGAAGTTGTCATAGTTCTGTAAGGTTAGAGAATTTAACAACTGCTACTCTTCATCCTCTTGAAATTAGAAGGTATGAAAAAAATGTCTCTGGTTCTGCCTGGGAAATAGTCTGCATGCAGGTCAATGATGTGAATGTTTGGGAGGGTAGAGTCTGGGAGGGTAGAGTTGCGCTTTCAGGTGAGGGTTATGTGTATTTTCATATGTTGTTGAATAGAGTAGTTAGCGGTTTTGACTAGTGGGGCTTAGCAACATGGTGGGTTTACAGAATTTGGGTTTTTGGTAGGGTTGGCATTTTTTTGTTTTGCTATGGGACTTGGTTACTTTGTTTCGATTTTGTGCCTCTGCTCTGGGTTGGGGTAGTTGGTGTTGTAGGTAGGAAGGCTAAGGGGCAAGGCCGTATGGTTTTTACATTGCTAAAGGGGCAAGGTGCCTACGACTCCTGTCCATTTGCTGCTTTACCCAACTACTGTAATTTCAATTACCTGAAAATTAATTGTCTTGGAATTTTCTATTGTATTACTGCTCCAGGAGTGTTCATTTTCTTTCCAGTCAAGATGGTCAAGAAAACAAGAGGAAGAAAGCCCAAAGTGGACAAAGGCAAAGAATCCATTTCAACCCTACCAGCCTAGAGAGGTTGGAAATCTAGCAAAGAGCTCATGGAGCCCTTAATTCAGACCTTTGCAGAAGACACACCAAGTTCTATAAAATATCATATTTTCAATGGGAAATAGAAGCCACAAATAAAATGAAATAAGAGGATGAATTGGCAGCAAAAGAATTGCAACATATGATTGATGATCCGGCGCATACTCATGGGACAATCTCATTGTTTCATCACTCAATCAGAACATATTGGTTGGTAAAATTCCTGTTGGTAAAAGCCATAATGTCAATTTAGGAAACAGGGGAGCCAAAGTTAGTCTCCACCTTGGCAGAGATTAATAGAAACATTATGGAAATCAACCTGCATCAACTATACCAGTATGCTTGTCTTGGAAGAATGGAGGAAGATATAAAAGCCATGCAACAGGTTGAAATACCAGGTTCCAGTGTCAAATATCTGGCCTCGGTGGAGTCATATGATGACTAGAGCTAACGGTTCTAGTTTTTTAGCAGATAGATTTATTTATGTTTTCAGTAAATATTACTTATCTATTCTGTAAATGTTAATATTAGAAAACTTTGATATCAGTTATCTTAAGACTTTGTTTAGGAGATTAAGGAAGTTTATATTTTGGATGGCGTACAATGCACTTAGATGGCCAACATACATGGTTTCCTTAAGGTAGGTTGAGGTCTAATTTGTGTCTATATTATGCCCGTTTTTTATATTAATAGAAAATGGTAAGGAACTACTAAGATTACAAAAAACAAAAAAAAAACATTGTAAACACCGAAACAAATAAGTTAATAGTTAATTTTAAACACTGAAACTCTAGTGATAACTTCAAAGAATTACTCGTTTTGAATATTACTCTGCTTCTACCAACTTGAAGAAACAAATTCAAATATCATCGTAATATTTTACTACAAAAAGTCAAAGCAGTACACAGCTCATGCAATGCAATAGTTATGTGCATAATAGGTCAAATTGATCTTTCCAGGAAAATGGAACATCATGTTATAATTTAAGTAAGGGTTGGAATTTCAAAACTAGTCAGTTTATCAGATTTGAAGGTCTTAAGTATTTTGTTTTATATATTCATATAAGAAACATATGTGGATGATGTTCAAGAAGTTTCATTCGTATATTTGTTTGAAAAATAGTCCTTTATTATTGACAATTTGTTCATTAAAATTCATTTCTATATTCAAGTTATAATGAAGCTCAACAACAAAGAAAATCAATGTCCTCGCACTCCTAGATTTGAATATATAATTAAATTACTAAATCTACCTCATAACTCGCAATCTTCTAACATAAATCTACAATTTCAAAGTGCAAAACTTTTATAACTTCAAATACCTTATATTGAAAATCATAAATGTTGCTACAATGAAAGTCGTAGAGTGGAGTAACTGCATAACATAGAAGTTACAGATGACAGTTTCAATTATCAGCTATCAATTACAATTATCTTATCAACAGCAAGACGTGCATCTATAAATGGCCTTTATATCATCATACTACTTCATTCCATACACTTTTAAAATGCAACATCTTCTCACTATGGTTTAGAAGATGTGGTCCAATGGTTAGGTAGAGAGTTTTGGTCTTCAAAAAGTTCGAATAGGAGGCTATTGGGTAGGGAATGTGAGGCCAAATTCATAAGGTCGACCCCCGCCGACTTTCTGATAGACACCAGCGCCGAACCTAACATGCCGCCCAGCAGCTCAAAGCCGACTAACAACCACCGCATTAATTTTCTTATGCATCCATGTAATCCACATGGAGTTTTAAGAAATTCTAGATCTTCCTCAATTTATAAATTTGTATTTCCTACGTCTGCCTCACTAAGCAAGCCAACCAAGGAAAAACCTCTCTTGTAATAGAAGTCTGTGATTCTTTTCTCCATTCTGTGTGTGTTTATTTTAGTTTCTCCAGTTTCTTGTTTTCTGAATGTATGATGGGCTATAACGATCCAACAACTAGCATCAGATCTAGATTCGTGAGTCAGGTTAGCTGTGAGGATATTGTTGTCTGAGGAGAATGCATCTGCCAGGATGGGAATTTCTTTGTTTGAAATATATCGAAAGGAGATATGTGGAGATTTTTTCGTGAGCGGCTCATTTGTTGGCTTCTCGCTGATGTCATGCAGCTCTGCAACCTGGAGGGCTGATGGAGGTCAAGGAATGGCTACATTGTCGATTCTTTGCACATGAAGAAGAAATTGTTGCATCGCTCAACTTGTTTGAAACAACATCACTGCAGGAGAAATTATACAACGAAGGTGGAAGACAAATATTTGTCGTTGCAAAAATTATACATTGAAGGTGGAAGACAGAGAGACGAGATCCTTCTGTCACTAAGCTGGAGACGATAATAGTTTATAATTCAATTTAATTACTTTCATGTTTTTTTGAATTTGTGATAAAATGTCTTTTCACCTTTTAAAAAGAAGTGGATACGATTTCATTAGAAGGTGAAAGAATGTTTTAAAATTATTATAAACATATATTATAGATGGTTTATAATAATTAATTTTGTTAAATTTTGGACTTTTTTTTGGAGGAGATGGATCTTTTATTTTAAAAGTGTAATATTTTAAAGTTTTATCTTGAAATTAGTCTTTATGTTTATTAAGGATGGAGATCATAGTTAATGATAAGGAGAAGTTGAGTGGGGCTAATTTTTCCCTATGGAAATCACAAATGGAGGATTTACTGATTTTAAAAGATCAGTATTTTCCGATTGAGGGTGTAACAAAGAAACCCATATCGATGACAGATGAGGAATGGGATAAGATAGATAGAAAGGAGATTGTGGCAGTCCACCAATATCTAGCAAATAATATGTATTTAAATGTGTCCGGAGAAAAGACGGCAAAATGATTATGGAAGAAGCTCCATATATGAGAAGAACACAACATCAAACAAAGTGTTCTTGATGAAGAAGCTTTACAATATCAAGATGAAGGAGGGTGCTTCAGTTGCTGAGCACTTGAATGAATTGAATATTATTACTAAATAGCTTTCCTCTGTTAAAATCACTCTAGATGATGAAATTAGAGATATTTTTTTAATGTGTCCTATTCCAAACAATTAGGAAAATTTAATTGTGGCTATGAGTAATTAAATACCTGCAGGGACCCTGAAGTTTTATGATGTCAGTAGAATTTTAATGAATGAAGAGCTGGGATGCAAGTCAATAGTGGAAAACCAGGGAGGAGAGGCTCTAGCTCTAGCTGATCATGGTAGGAGAATTGATCGAGGCCAACAAGGGTGATCAAGATCGAGAGGCCAATCGAAATCAAGGAGAGGCAGGATCATTTTATTTCATTGTAGCAAACCCAGACACATGAAGAAAGAATTTCGAGCCTTGAAGAAAGGACAAAAGGATCAATGACCACCAATACAATTCACAAGTCATCCAAGAAAAATGAAGGTGAGACTACTGTGTTAGTCACAGATGGTGATGTGTTGTTTATTGTTTCAGTAGAGGATGCATTTTTATATACATATAGTGGTAGCTTTTATTGGATCCTTGAGTCTGGGGCATCTCACCATGTAACCCCATGTAAAGATAGTTTTGTTGCATATAATCCTGGTGATTATGGCAGAGTGCATTTGGGGAATAATCATTTTTGCAGTATTGTTGGAGTGGGAGATGTTCAGATCAAGATGAAGAATGGATAAGAAATATTGTTGAAACAGGCAGGCATGTACCAGAAATGCGCATGAGTTTGATCTCTATGGGACGGCTGGATGATGAAGGCTATTCCACAAGCTTTGGAAAAGGAGGCTGGAAAATTAACAAAGGAGCATTGGTCATGGCCAAAGGACCCAAGACAAGAACATTATATTCATTGAAGGCGATGGTATCAGATTTGGTTGTTGTCACAAGAGAAGGAAATTCAGCAGATCTGTGGGATAAGCGTTTGAGTCACATGAGCAAGAAGGGTTTAAAAATCCTTGTTGGTAAAAATTTACTACCAGGTTTGAGATCCTACAATCTTGATCTTTGTGAGCATTGTATATATGGTAGACAAAGAAGGGTCTAATTTCTTAGAGGTGGTCATGACAGAAAGAAAAATGTGTTAGAATTGATACACTCAGATGTGTTTGGACCAGTTAACATCAAGTCATTAGGAGGAGCATCATATTTTGTAACATTTATAGATGATGCATCTGGGAAGGTTTGGGCCTATCCCATGAAAAGTAAAAGTGAAGTGTTTGAAATATTTCATAAATTCCATGTTGCTGTTGAAAGAGAGACTAACAAATTGCTCAAGTGCCTAAGAACAGATAATGGTGGAGAATATTGCTCAAATGCATTCAAAGAATATTGTAATAGGTTTGGCATAAAGCATGAGAAGACTGTGCCTGGTATGCCTCAACAGAATGGTGTTGCAGAACGAATGAATCGCACCATTATGGAAAAAGTAAGGAGCATGTTGCCAATTCTGGTTTGCAAAAGCATTTTTGGGCAGAGGCTGTGAGGACAGCTTGCTACCTCATAAATAAATCTCCATCTACAGTCTTGAATGGAGGCATCCCTGAAGAAGTTTGGACTCGTAAGAAGTTGAATTATTCTCATTTGAAAATCTTTGGATGTGAAGCATTTGTACATATTCCAAAAGAAAATAGAACTAAGCTAGATGATAAATCTATGAAATGCATTTTCCTGGGATATGTGGATGAAGAATTTGGTTATCATCTATGGGATCTAGTCAAACATAAAATTATTAGAAGCAGGGATGTTATATTTAATGAGTCATAAATATTTAAGAGGAATGTAGGTGAGGTGGAAGTCAAGAAATTTATTGACCGGTTTGAAGAACAGCATGAAGAAATCCCACCAATGCAAGAAAATGAGCAACAAATTCAAGAGCAGGAAGGACAGCAAGGGGAAAGTGATGAACACCAAGAAGAAGGAATCTTGCAGGAACCTTTACAGGAGATTCAACCTGATAATGCCCCTCCACAGTTGGTTCGCAGATCTTCTAGGCCTCATAAGCCATCACAAAGGTATCCTCCTTCAAACTATATCCTATTGACTGATGAAGGTGAGCCTAGTTGTTTTCAAGAGGCTTGTAAAGTTGAGTATAGTGATGGAAGAAAGCAATGGAGGAAGAAATGAACTCTTTGCTGGAAAATAAAACTTGGGAGATGAGGAATCTTCCAAAAGGTAGAAAATATTTACAAAACAAATGGGTATATATAATTAAGCATGAAGGTGACGAAAAGAAGGAGAGGTATATGCAAGGTTGGTGGTGAAAGGATTCGCCCAAAAGGAAGGTATTGACTTCACTGAAATTTTCTCACCTGTTGTCACAATGTCATCCATTAGAGTCATTCTTGGTCTTGTTGCTGCTTTAGACTTAGAATGTGAACAGTTAGATGTAAAAACAGTTTTCCTTCATGGAGAATTAGAGGAAGAAATTTATATGAAGCAGCCAGAAGGCTTCATATAAAAAGGCAAAGAAGACCTTGTTTGTAGGTTAAAGAAGAGTCTCTATGGGTTGAAATAGGCACCTCGACAATGGTACAAGAAATTTGATTCATTCATGTTAGAACATGGTTTTCACAGGTTAGAAGCTGACCATTGTGTTTATATCAAGAGGTATGATCAAGTAATGTATCTCATATTATTGTTATATGTGGATGACATGTTGATTATTGGACATGATAAGAATATGATCAATAGGTTGAAGAAGGATTTGGGCAGCAAGTTTGCAATGAAGGGTTTGGGTCCAACACAACAAATATTTGGCATGAGGATCATGCGTGACAGAGAAAACAAAAGGCTGTGGCTATCACAAGAAAAATATATCAAGAAGGTGCTTGACATGTTTAATATGAAGTGTTAGGGTCCTATAATAATAGGGTTCATAAAATTAGAATTGACTTTGATAAGTCTTATAAATATGTACATACCTTGCATTCTGCAAGTTGTTTTCCCATCTTTTGAAAAGATGAAAAATAATGAAAAATAAAAAAGAGGGTGAAAGTCATAAAAGAAAGATCAAAGGACTTAGAAAAATATAACCCCAAAAGAAAAAGAGAAATAAAACCTGAAAGTGAGAAAATCCAAATGCCACTACTTTTACTTTTTATTGCAAAGAATAAATGATTATGTGCAAAGTGTCAATAAATGCCATAATCCATGATCAATTAAACAGTTTAATCTTAACTTTTCATGTTTTAAGTTTATGTTTTAGATAGAGAATAAACATTTGTCAAACAATTTAAACTTGAAAAATCAGCAGAAAGGTAGAGAATAATGAGGAGCTCAACAGTTTAATCTGAGCCCTCAGATGAAATAAGGTAGATTTAGATTAGTTTTATGCTTTGAAAGATTTTTTTTAAGGTTGCAAGCCTAAATGCACCTCCAAAATGAAGAAAAAATGTTAGAAATGGAAGTTGGGTAGGTAGAAATCAGTGGAGAAATCATGTAAATAATACATCATCGGGAAAAATCACTAATTTCCCCTCCCCCATGAGTGTTTAGTATTATAAGTTATTAGTCAAACAGGCTCAGCGCATTTCTCTGACTTTTGTTGGGACCGGACCCAAGGCTCTATGACTGGTTAGTTGAAAATATTGAGTTCTTATGTGAAATCCTCATTTATCATCATTTACCCTTCATTCATGTAATAAAACCCCTTTTTCCTAAGTAAAAACACACTCTTACTTAGTAAAATTGTAACCTTAGAATAATTAATTTCATCCCTTCATAAACATTCATAAAAACCCACAAAATCACATTTATCCTAAGTATTATTGAAATAAATATAAAGACGAGCAAATTCTTGATTATTTTATACTAGAGATAATGTGTAGTTTGTTTTTCACTCCCCTCTCATATTAACTTTTAACATATTTTATTAAATCCCTAAAAAATACCCTTTCTTATATTATTAATTCCACTATATCTAATAAACCCCAAAAAACCCACTATTATAAACTTTTGACCAAGTTATATTATCTCATGTGCTTAAATGAAAATCCCAAAATAAAAAACCCTTTGGTCTAAAAGATTATCCATATTCAAATACCCTGCCCTATAGTTTTTAAACTATTCAAAAAAGTTAAAAAACTATATAATAACGTATCACTATGCACATTTGTGAAACATTTTTAATAAAATGTTACATTCCTAACCTGCCCGCTTATGTTTTATTAAAAGCATTTAAAAAATCTTTTAATAAAAACATTAACCCCACCATATATATATACTATGTCTAAAGCCCGCACTTTGTATATTGTATTAAACATTATTATAATGTTTAAATCATAAGCCCCCGCTGCTATATAGACTATTGTTTAAATGTGTTAAATCATTTACTTTATAAAACTTAAACCATTCCCGCCCATGTAAGAACCCAGCCCCACCATTATGCTCCAAAGAAATTCTCAAAGCAATCTCAACCCTTCGCATTCATTTCTCAAATCCGACAGTCGATAAGCAATATCGCATATAAAAAGTGCCTGACTGCTCCATTGAAAAATCCACACGAAATAGGCTATTTCGCACTGAACCCTCCCCTACATGTGGCCCTTTATGGTTGGATCACGTAAGTTTGATTAAAACTGCTTACCACTTAAAAGTCATGCGATAAACCACCGGTTTTATGCGACTGTGTAAATTCAAAATTGCTTCCCACCTGATGCGACCTGTAATTAATGCTAAGGGTTAATACGATAAAATGTTTTAATAAAACCTTTGTTTATGTATTTTTCCACCTGTATGTCACGTTTAACCAATATTTTTCCCTCCCGACTGTGTAAAGCTGAAAAGAGCCTTCGATAGCCATTTCCTGCTATTTTTATACCCAGAATATCTGAAACTGCCCAAGAACCTGTAAAATTTGTTGAGGAGCCGCACTTTCTCCTGATCAACTATTGAAAGTCGCCAATTTGACCAGAAGACTAAAGTTTACCCTATTAAAACATATACCTGCGTCAAAACAGGTATTTTTCTTAGAATTTAAACTAGATTCAATTGAAAAAGGCTTCTAAAAGAAAATAATATGTCCTAAGATTAAGAAATTGATTAAATTCAATTGCCCTAAAGTCCCAGAAACAGGAAAAACCCTGGAAAGTTTTTTCCAGGAATCCTAGAATCCGCTGTGCACCATTTTCAAAGAAAATTATCATTTTTCCACAGTTTTAGGGTCAATTTCAAGCTCTAAAAGCCAGAAATCCTCTACAGGTGCCTTGTATCTTCTGAAAAACCTTTTTCATTAAAGTTTGAGCCCAATTTTCAGTCAAGAGACTCAGAAAACCCCTATTTTCTGTGTTTGACTAGTTTTAGCCTCAAAACTTCATTTGAGAGACCTAACTGAGCATCAAATCCAAAGAGACATTTTATTTTTCCGAATTTTCCTAACCAATCCTCTGTTATAGTAAAATTGCCTCTGCAAACAGTTTAAACTTGCAGAAGCCAATTAAAATGCCTAAAAAATAGAGTGGAAACAAATATGAAGGTTCAAAAACTCCTAAAGCTACTCCTGCCATGACTTCAAATACTGCGATTGTAGTCAACCCATTGCAGCCCCCAGTTGTTGATATTGAGCATGTTCCTCTAACAGACATTGACTACAAAACAGTTGATCCTATAGTTGAGTTCAATTTATTAGATATACACAACTGGTGTTTTGAAAAATCCTTATATGATCAAGAAGATGTTCACATATGGGAATCCAATCTACCCAAATATGTAGTCCCCATGACTCATCCTTGTCAAGAAATTATCAGACCGTGTCATCAGTTTTACATCCATGACTAGATAGCTATTGTAAATGCAAACAAAGAGGTCCTATTTACCATTACAGCAGAGTCTATAAACCAAATTTTGCAGATTAAATCAGACCCTCAAGCAGTCCCATTATCTATTGATGCACTCACTAAGTTATACATTAACTTAGACTTTCCTAAAAGGTTTATGATTTTCCAAACTTTCATGCCTCTCCATGTTGCAATCCCAAAATTAAACCCTTCATATTCAACTACCAAGTTCCCTGAAGGTTCAAGGCATGTTATCTTCATGCTTTCCTTTATACTAGGGTATTTCACCGATGAACATACTGATGAGTCAATATTGAGATTTTTGTCTACATTTTCTCTAGGACAGTCACCCTCAGTTATATTTGACTATGCTGGTTTTATAGCTGATAGAATTCACTATCAATTGTCTAATTTGCAACTGGTAGGTGTATTCAGATATACCTCCTATCTTTTCCACTTGTTTCTATTTTTCCAATCAGAGAGCTTTCCTATTTCACTTCAGAAATTGGATATAGAAGGAAAACCTTTATCAGTTGTCTTCTGGACATATACACTTAGAGAATAAGGGACATAATTTAGTTATTCATAGTTTTCTAAGTTGTTTTTGCATCCATTGACCACCATCTTGACAAAAGCAGAACAACCTAGAATCAGTGAGGAAATGAAGATAATTTTGTAGCTATCAGAGCAAAGAAAAGTAGGAGATTTTTGTTTATATAAGGAATTCACTGAAATCAGAGTTTTTGGTTCTAACTTGTTGCCCTACAAGTTACCTAAGCATCCATCTATGAGGATATTTTCCTTAGAGTACATTAGGCAGATCATGAATTCATATTCAATTAATTTTATGGTAGCCAATAAAAAGACTCAGTTTAAACTCAAAAACAAAATTGGGCCTTTAATATGTAATCAAAGAGAAGCAGAAAAGGAAGCAACAAGTCAATTACTGGAGTGAAAATTAGAAGAAAGCTTCCCATGGAATTATGATCCACAAGGGATTTTAAGTAAACTAAGGGTAAAATGTAAATTGACACCCTTTATCCATGAGTCAAAGCCAGATATAGAGAAATTTGTTAATCAAATTGAGTGGGTTGAGAATACTTTAACAGAGGCAGTGAACCAAAGGAATACTAATCACCCTTCTAAAGTTGCCAAACAGCCAGTGACATCCACTAAAAGAATCAGAGAAGAAGGAGATTATACTGTAGAGACTACCATAGAGACAAAGTTTAATATCATTTACAATAAGAGGCCTAAACTTGATACATCAGCTATAGGCAAATTAACAATTGATGTTGAGAAAACACAACCTTTTAATACCAACACTGCACAGACAGAGACCAATGTAGCCATTGTAATCATCAATGAGCCAAATTAGAATCAGGAACAGTTGAATAATGAAGATGAACAGATCATGGAAAGGAAAACACATGAAGAACAAAAATTTTGTTTGTTGATTTCATAGTAAAAAATATTTTTATAGCAAGAAGGCAGTTTTACTGAAGGTAAAGAGTATCTGAAGTGAAAGTGTATCAGTGAGAAAGAGTATCAGCGTGAAAGAGTATCAGTGAAGGCAAGTTAGATTCTGAAAATATCTAAAAGGCCAGTAGAGAAGACACATAAGCAGCCAACTACTTCTTATCTTAAAAGAGTTTCTATTTCTTTTGAATAAGATTGGACAACATGCTAATTTTTTGAGCAAGATGTCACTATTATTGTTGTAAAAGATTTAATTTTCCTAAGTTTATTCCTAGAAGTTATCTAGGATATTTTGTAAGACATTTTATATAAGTACTTCACTCTTGGAAGTATTTTTGTGTGGAATAAAATGGCTGGAGATTACTATAGATATTTTGTTGACTTGAAAGCTTTGGATTTCGATATTGAGTATTAGACCGGATCACCTTTAAGGCATCATATTTCAGGATCCCTATGATAAGCTATTTGGAGTGAAGTACTCTCTTAAACTTTTCATTGTTATCTTCTTTTGTTTCATGCATACATTTGTGTTTTAATTCTAAATCCGAATGTATAACAAGGAGTATTACTACAGGACATGTTAATAGCACCTTGTTTTTAACTAGTTATCATTTCTTTGCTTTCTTCTGATTTCCGGTGTAGGGAACCCTTAATTGCTCCCTCTCCTATTTGAACTCTATCTTCTACTTCCCTTTTCTAGATTTAAGGATTCTTAAGTTCCCTTTATCTCGATCATACCATCTCAAAAACCATTTTTCCCAAGATCTCCAAGGGTTATCTACCTTTCCCTGTAGACATTTGACCTTTTAGGCCTTGATCTCAATTTTGTTAGCTTGACTTAGACTCCATAGCCTAATGGACAAGTAGATTTCCCTCTATCTACCCTCCAAGTGAAATTTTCCCACCAAATCCAACAAAACAAAACCAAATTGCACTTTAATAACTAGCCTAATATTCAAAACTAAAACAAAGTTAAACTTGAAAGAGAGAGCCCTCTTTGAACCCTAGTAAGGCTAGATCCTAGAGTTTGAAGTAGGTTTGTGGTTACCTCTAGTATTCTTTGACTAAAAACCAAAATCCCACAACTTAAGAATTTACTGGAGTGATAACATGAAGGATGAGAAGCCAGTTGGTGCACCCCTTGCAACCCACTTCAGGTTGAGTGTTGAGTTATGTCCCAGTAATGAAAAGGAGAAGGAATAAATGATAAATATTCCTTATGCTTCAGCAGTTGGCAGCTTGATGTATGCCATGGTATGCACATGACTAGACATTGCATATTCAATGGGAGTTGTGAGAAGATTCCTTGCCAATCCAAGAAAACAACATTGGCAAGAAGTAAAATGGATTTTCAGGTATCTAAAGGGTACTATTCATTATTGTTTATGTTTTGGTCATAATAAGACTGTGTTTGAAGGTTTTACAGATGCAGATATGGCTGGAGATATCAACACCAGAAAGTACACTACACGTTATTTGTACACATTTGTAGGTGCAGTTGTATTTTGGGTGTCAAGGCTAAAAATAATAGTAGCTATATCTACAATAGAAGTTGAGCACATAGTTGCTACAGAGGCTCGCAAATAAATGTTGTGGATGCAATGATTCCTAGGAGAGATAGGAATAAAGCATGACAAGTATGTGTTGTATTTTGATAGTCATAGTGTCATTCACTTGGCGAAAAATCTATCATTTCACTCAAAAACCAAGAACAATGACTTAAGGTACCATTGGATCTGACATGTGTTGGAGGAAGGGCAGTTATCTTTGGAAAAGATCCATACATATAAGAACCCTATTGATATGCTCACTAAGATTCTGCCAAGAAAAAAACATGAGTTATGCAGAGACATGGTAGGACTCGGTGTAACTTTATTCAATATTATTCATTTGGCTTCAAGTAGGAGAATGTTAAATGTGAAGCCAAATTTAGAAGGTTGACGCCTTCCGGCTCTCTAATAGACGTTGATGCCAAACCTAACACGCCCCCGAGCTGCTTGAAGCCGACTAATAGCCACTGCATTAATTTTCTTGTGCATCCATGTAATCCACATGGAAAAATTAGGAAATTCTAGATCTTCCTCCTTGATCTATAAATTTGTATTTCCTGCATTTGCATGAGTAAGCCAGCAAGCCAAGGCAAGGCCTCTAGTGTTATATATTTCTATATGAAGTTATTCTCTAGTTTCTATGTGTTTAATTTGTTTCTTCATTCTTGTCTCCTGTCTTTTGTTCTGTCTGTATGCTTCTCTAATACTCTGAGCTTTTCTGTTGTGCTGCTCTGATACTCAACAAGGGCAACATAAGGCTTGAAATTCTAGAAGATTTTTGTTGAGAAAAACATGTTTTTCATTATTAAAGGTCTTGAAGCACTCACAAGCGTTATATATAGTAAGCCGCTAATCTCCAATACCGTACTCCAAAATCTCAAAGCTCTTGCAGCAAATGGTCTCAGATTTCATAAAACATTGTCCTGACTATAAAGAGGTATAACATGATTCAAAAATGGGGAAAACCACTTTGAAAACATCTGAGGAAGAATTCACATATGAAAATTGAGCCAATAGATTCAATAAAACCACCACCATGGTGGTGACAACCATTTCCTTCAGAGACTCCATGTTTCTGCACATTCGAAGCTCATGAGTATGAGATCATAAATAATGCTCTCGAGGAAACTTCAAACCCATTGCTGGGATCATGCTTCCAACTATACTACCAGTTTGAATCAACATAGAGAAAAATAAAATGGAGATGTTGACCCATCGGGAATTTGAGCACATCTCGATGGAATAGATTAACAGACGACTTGATACATGAAGGCATTTTGTTTGTTTCTAGGTGATAAAATGCATGGTTTTTCAAGGCCAAGTCATTGTTGTATGCCTCAATCTCAATAATTGTATTGTTGACCTTATAGACGTATCTCTCCGACGGACTAGGAAATTATTACTCCCCACGAACTTCAATTCGCATTATCTGATAGATCCAATGTTATAATTCCATAGTGTGATTTGTTTTATTGAGAGGAGAACATGTCGTAGACTTTTAGAGATTCACCAGTGGTAGTGTCAGGCAAGTTGCTGGGTTTCAAAATGATAAAGTCTGTGACAACTCAGATATTCATAGTTCAAATCTCTGAGTTGTGTCTTGGTTCAGTAAGAGGAGAACATACTCTAGATCCCTAGAAGTATACTAGTAGTTACTGTAGGCAAGTTGTTGGGTTCCTCTAGAATACAAAAAAAAATTGGTAAGATTAATAATATTTGATTCAAACATAAGTTCATGGTGCACAATCATATATATATGTGTGTGATAGGTTAGATGATTAAAGAGTGTCAAGAATTTTAATTGCATAGTTTTAGTTGTTAAAGTTTTTGTTAAATAACATAAGAAGTTAAGTGGGTTTAACTCTGCGAAATTTTTTATATTTAAGATTTTTATTAAAGGTTTTTTTGGGGATTTTAAAGCTTTAGTTATGGGGTGGAAGTTTTAGAAGTGATGGTTGATGGTATGATATTCATTTGGGTTGTATTAATCTCAAGTTTTCACTTTTCCTTTTTATTTGGATGAGTTATTTTTGGAGAAGTGTTGTTAGATATAAGCCTTAAAGATGATAGTTAATGTTGTGCAATTCATTTAGCTAATACCAAACTTATCAAAACAATTTAATTAACGGATTATAAAATAATAGTTAATACTATAAGATTCATTTGATAATATCAATTTCATTTTTTTATCCTTATTAAATCATTAGATATAATGAGTATTATATAAACTATTCAAAATCTAACATTCAAATTAATATTCTTAAATATAATTATAAATTAACCACTTAGATCCATATTAATTCCAGATCTATCAAGCACTAAGAGGGATCAAATATCTCGCAGTGAAAACCTCTATTTTTAGTGCAAAACTTGAGGAAAAGTTTCAGTCATGTGTTGCCAAAAAATATATCGTTAATATGAGAAACATATGATTAATTTGGCCCATGGTATTAATAATAATTTGTTCCATGGTATTTGTCCCATAGGCTTCACCTAAATAAAAATTATTTTTTGAGTTTTCTTAAATATATAAGGAGGTTTATGGAGTAAATATAAAAATGGGTTTTATTTATTTACCATACCTATGGAGTAAGTATAAAAATAGGTTTTATTTATTTACCATACTTCCGGTTTATTTATATTTTTATTTATTTACCATACTTTTTTTAGTGTTCTTAAATATAAATTTGGGTTAAAAGGTAGGGATAATTATTACAAATATATTGATTACAATTAAGCCGACATCTACACATGTACCCTATATATTGAGTGGATATTACAAAAGATTACAAACTTTTTTACATTACATCTACACATTAATAAGAATATTAGATAATAATATTAATTTGGCCCATGGTATTTGGCCCATAGGCTTCACCTAAATAAAACATTCTTTTTGAGTGTCCTTAAATATAAAGCTGATTATGGAGTAAATATAAAAAGAGAGTTTATTTATTTATTTATCATACCTTTTGTTTATTTATATTTTTATTTATTTACCATACCAATTTATTCCTCTTTAATATTTATTTATTTAAATATGGTATTTGGCCCATGGTATTTAGCCCATCGTATTAATAATAATTTGTTCCATGGTATTTGACCCATAGGCTTCACCTAAATAATTTTTTTTTTTGAGTTTTCTTAAATATATAAAGGGGTTTATGGAATAAATATAAAAATGGGTTTTATTTATTTACCATACCTCTAGAGTAAGTATAAAAATAGGTTTATTTATTTACCATACCTGTGGTTTATTTATATTTTTATTACAAATATATTGATTACAATTAAGACGACATTACAAAAGTTTACAAACTTTCTTACATTACATCTACATATGTACCCTATATATTGAGCCAACATTACAAAAGTTTACAAAATTTCTTACTTCACATCTACCCTATATTGGGTTGTAGAGCGCCTCTTGGCCTAATAACGAATAATATTAATTTGGCCCATAGGCTTCACCTAAATAAAAAATCCTTTCTGGGTGTTCTTAAATATAAAGTTGATTATGGAGTAAATATAAAAAGAGGGTTTATTTATTTATCATACCTCTAGTTTATTTATATTTTTATTTGTTTACCATACCTATTTATTCCTCATTAATATTTATTTATTTAAATATGGTATTTGACCCTTCGTATTTGTTGGAATATGTAATTCCTACTTGTCTTCAGTTGTGAATTTCTATGTATAGAGTCTATTCCTATTCTATAGGAGTTAGCTAAAACTAAGTTCCTAGTTTGGTGTGAGGTTGAGATATTCTCTGAACCAACTTATTGTGCGTCCAAGATAGTTTCCCTATCTTCAGAAAATTTCTCATGTATATATGTAACTCTTTCTGATTAATAGAACATAATTTTCATAGTGACATTTATCTTGGTATCAGAGCGCGATTAGGCGTGGCCTTGGCCCCTCTTGGGCCGAGGGAAATAAAGAGTGTTTGTCCATTAGATTTTTTAATTGTCCATCGGATTATTAAATTCAGTTTGGAGTTGTTGAAAAGTCTGCACCATTGCTACGCTGTGGGTACTGACATATCAGCGTGCGTTTAATTTAATACATGTAGACGGTGTGTGCATTATTCATTTTGTGCTCACCTGGATGAATCTATCAAACCATTGGGATTTTCTATTAACACCGATCTCTGTTGTCATGGGAAAGACTGCACACTGGTGATATATTTCAATTGTTCGAGTTCCTTTTCTGTCCATTTTTTTGGGCGGAGGTCGGTAGAAGTAAGGAGTGTTTTCACTGTTTTTTTTTTTAAGTCTTTTGTTGACTGTACTGCTCCAAAGCGTGGAGGTGTTCTTACTTGGAGTCAAGGCCTGTGAGGAGGAAAAAGTGTGTAGAGGGCTATGGATTTACTGTAGAGTGGATTGCGTGCCGGTGGTGGAGAAGGGAGATCTTCAACAAAGAATTGTGTGTGAGCAGCAGAATTGGCTGTTGGATCGATGGTAAACCTGTAGAGTGACATTTGTTACTTGGTTCTTAGCATTTGCGGGTTGGATCCATCTATGAGATCTGCACTTTTTGCAGATCTATGAATGAAACTGGTTTGCAAATCTGATAGAGGCCGACGCTTCGAGATGTGTGATCCATATCAGTCCTGAATTGGAGGAGGCTCGATATCATCGGTCTTGGAAGTGTGGAAGAAGCACCATGTCTCCTGCTGTAATGGCATCATAGGTGGTTGATAGATGGAGCATGGAGGTTCAAATCCCTCATAGAGGATATTATAGTAGACCAAACGAAGAGTATGATGGGAGGAGGGGCGATGCCCATGCCCCGATGCCCCATCTGCAATGACTCCAGGAGCGTTCCCTGTATCTGCAAGCGCTGGTCCGATGGTGACGAGATCAGTGGCAGCAACCGATTCAGAGGATATTCGGGTGATCCGTAGGAGGATTATTGCTTGGCGAGAGCCCCTCTATGAGCGAGTGGTGGAAGACCCTGCAGATCTATTAACCGCATGGTTGTTTTTTGGTGAGAGCCCCTCTATGGGTGAGTGGTGCGAGACCCTGCAGCTCTATGGTGATCAGAAGGGGGCTAACGTTAGCAAGAACGTGGCTGTGGGATTTGAAGTGAACGACATATATTCTCACGGAAAATCCATCACCTGGATTTCGATTCAATCGGTTATTAGCAGCGACTTCACACGCCATCATCGCCATAGTCACCCCTTGTGCCTTGATGCCAAATCTGGTCTCTACCTGGTGCTGACCTCGGCCGATGTTGAAGTCGAGGATTTATGCTCCACGGTCTACGGGTTTCATGGCTTTACCTACCCGTCCATCACGGGAAACGTCCTTCTGTGCACTTGGGTAGGGAACTCACGAACCCAGTGCCCCAGGGAAAAACTTCATCTTCGTTATTCCATTTTCCTTGAGCATCCCCACAACTGCGTCAGGGGGCAGTTGGGACTGTTGGGCACATACAATAATTTTATGAGAAGAGGAAGAAGATAAGTATAAATGTATAAGGCGAGTTCCCGAGACACATACGAACCAGATGACTAGCCTAGCTTGTCAAGGAGCGGCAACCATATGCAGGCATGCCAGACTAGTTCGAACTCAGAACTTCATAAAGCCCTAAGGAACTACAATGGGAGTGTCTCAATGATGTACAGATTCCATGATGAAATTCGCTTCCTCGATGAAAGAGATTATGATGCACAAGATGCTGCCAGGGAAGAGGTGGCCACTCAACTCAGATCAGTTTAGATTGATGGAAGCTCTGGATGAGGAATCATTTCCTTTGATGGATGGAAAGGCCACTCCAAAACCCAGGTTTGGCCTGAGGTGGAGGTTCCAACAATAGAGGCAATGACAACCATGAGTTTCTGATACCGTCCAAATGTTTTTAATTCTCTGGTTTGGAAGCCATTCATTTTGTTAGATGATGTTGTTTTAAATTTGCAATGTATTGTTGTGTACATGTCATGATAATGTAAATTGGTTGTAATTTAAGTGACATTGGTGTGACCAACTATTGTCACAATTCTAAGTGTGTGTTGGAACTAGTCATTCCAATACTAAACAAATTTGCAGGATATGATGAAGACATGACAGTGAAAATGACATCAAATGATTGGGCTTGAGCTACATTAGAGATTGGAGGATAATCGAGCTTGTGTATACCCAATGTGATAAAGGGAGTAGATTGTGATGGAAACATGCAAGTTGAAACAAAGTGCCTAAAGTGTCTTTACTCGTGTAGAAAGAAGATATAAATTCAGTTGTTTGTTTGAAATTTGTTAAGCGATTGTAGATATGCATGTTAAATTATGAGTAGATTAGCTCTACAGTGGGTCTTCGCTGTTGCAACCTAGTAGCGAGAATGAGGAGGCATGCTTGGAGCAGTGACCAACCTTGATTTTTTGAACATGGGAAGTGGCGTTATGTTGTGATGCTAGGGAATTGGATACTGAAATCAGAACTTTGTGTGTAAAATATTTGAATTTTATACATGTTGACAATGAATTTGTGGACGATGGAGGATCAGGTCGTGGAGTCCTGGATTCTTGTTTTGAGAGAGACAATTTGTTATTGTTTCTCTTCGTGTGGCTGTGAGTGCCTATGTCTAAATCATATGTGTTGGAATGCACTACATTGAGACTAGTTGAAAAGTCGTTGATATGTTTCTTTATCAGTGGACCCCTCTGAGGTATCGTTGGAAAAGAATGTTTGTTGTTTGAGAAATAGTTATCTTTGGGCAGAGATAGAGAAATTTGATGTTCTTAATAATCTAAAAAGTTTATTTTTTTTCTTGGAATCATGTTTAAAATTATTGACCCTTATTGATCCTAGCTAACTCAATGTAGGTAAAGTTAATTTGTTAGAATTCGCGACTCTAACAAATGACAGGATAAGCATGGAGTTCCAAGAATTTATTTGACAAAGACAAAGATGCCTAAGATATGAACAATGAAAATATGAGGTGAAGGAGCAGCAACATCGATTATGATGGACAATGAAAGTGAAAGTTTGTTTTGTGTGAGTTTCTTGGAATAGACTCAATAGCATGTTGTATTCTGAGTCATACATTTTAATTGTAAGAAAGTCTAGGATGTTTTTTGTAGTGGTCATTGCATAGTATGTACCTGATAACTCCAAGAGTTGGAGTTGTGTTGTAAGCCTTGTAAGGCATGTGTATCCCCGTAAAAGTTCGTGGTAATCTCAAAACCACTTCGTAATTACAGGTTCGTGGTCAGCCAGAAACACCCCTTTGTTATATGTTCCTTCTGTCAGAAAGTTTTAACACCCTGGAAGAGTGTGTCATGTGGGATGGATACACTTGGGTGGGACGTATTGGTTTTAGACTCCGTGAGGTGAAATTTTATATCTAGGGGGAGTTCATCGAGAGGTTGGATGAACCATGTATGTGAAAGACTTCCTAGTAGACTGGCGGTTGCAGCGGTTGAGAACCCATGCATTTCAGTAGATGGTTGTTCCTTTATATGGACATCGACAATAGCATGAACAAGATACAAAACAGGACTAGATGTAGATTTTGCAGATGGATAATTAGACAAGTAGTCATTAAAGGGGTGTGTTGGAATATGTAATTCCTACTTGTCTTCAGTTATGACTTTCTATATATAGAGTCTATTCCTATTCCATAGGAGTTAGCTAAAATTAAGTTCCTAGCTTGGTGTGAGGTTGAGATATTCTCTCAACCAACTTATTGTGCGTCCAAGATAGCTTCCCTATTTTGAGACAATTTCTCATGTATATATGTAACTATATTTGATTAATAGAACATAGTTTTCATAGTGACATTTTATCTGTATTTATCCCATGATATTAATAATAATTTTTTCCATGGTATTTGGCCCATAGGCTTCATCTAAATACAACTTATTTTTTGAGTTTTCTTAAATATCTAAGGAGGTTTACGGTACCTCTCGAGTAAGTATAAAAATAGGTTTTATTTATTTACCATACCTCCGTTTTATTTATATTTTTATTTATTTACCATAACTTTTAGAGTGTTTGTAAATATAACTTTGTGTTAAAAGGTAGGGATAATTATTACAAATATATTGATTACAATTAAGACGACATTACAAAAATTTACAAACTTTTTTACATTACATCTACACATGTACCCTATATATTGAGTTGACATTACAAAAATTTGCAAACTTTCTTACATTACATCTACACATCTACCCTATACTAGATTGTAGAGCACAGTGATTCCCTTTAAATAATTAATTCTAAAATAATATTTAATAAGTTAAAATACATAAATATCAAATAGACACTTTATAAATTTCTAATAGGTTAAAATCTTTAAATATCAAATAAACATTTTATAAATTTTAATTATTTTTTAATTTAAAAAAAAATACCTGAATCAAATTGAATAGTTAACTCAATTATCTTTGTCATTCCGCAATATAAATTCCAGATAATAATATATTCTTATTATTATTATTTATATTATAAAGGGAAACTTGTTTAGTACTCCAGCGATTTAAAGAGTCTTACCGTGCCATAACCGTTAAACACAACTTAAGAGGTTGGTCAAAGTTCCCGAATCTTTTGGACAACTTGAAATGAATTAAAGTAAGCGTCCACGAAACGTCGTAACGTGCATTTAAGGATGATACTCCGACCCGCTTTCAGCGTGGAAACTGGAGCTCTTAAATGAAAACCATTCCGTTTAGGAGGGTGAGAATTAAAATGATTAATTATTTAAATTGGAGGGTCATTTTTATTTTTGCAAACTAAATTATTAAAATTAAATATTTTTATTTTTCATTAATTCAAATTTATGAAATGATAAAATATTGCTATCTTTTTATTTACATTTACAAAATTATAATAATATAAATGTGTTATATTTAAAAAAAATGAGTTTTAGAATAAAATATAAATGGCAATACAATATAAAATTGTATATTTAGACATTGTTTAATTGTGTTATTTTTTGCTTTTTTCTATTGAAAAATGATGATATTAGTTTTGGTGAAATTGCGATCTTTTCTTATTTAAAATATGTTTTTGAACATATAAATAGATTCAATGCCTTGAAAATTATTGGCAAAGCCACATCTCATTTCAAATAGTTATCCACAAAATGATTGATAAAGCCTTAAAATATTAGTCTCAAAGAAAATTTAGTGACTTGATAAAGTTGTGGGCCTTGGGAAAACATTTTCATATGGAGGGAGGACCTTGTCCCCTCAAATTCAATTTTTTAACTCATGGGCCAACCTTTAGCCTCCTAATTGGCCATGATATGGTGTATTCAATTATGTGTACTACAGAACCTAAATGTGCAATTCCAATGATTCCTTACATGATTTTGGATAAAATTGACTAGAAAATATGGCCAAAAAATAACCAAAACATAGAAGAGTTAGACTATAAGAAATATAAATACTAATTAGCTATAATGATGATGATGATGATTATGATTGGCATCGAATTATTCTATTGGATCTTAAGTACGTCGAGGGATTACTTCAATTTTTAAAAAATCTTATTTATGTATTTGAAAGGAATTAGGAGAAGTATTCCAAAATTACAATGATTTTGATGACTTAGGAGGTTAGGAAGGTTGGTGTTGTGATAGATATTTTGAAATTGTGATCTAATTTGATTATATACTAGGAGAAAATTATTTTCAACTTCAAGCTTCTCAAAATCACAAGGATGATATACTTGCACAACACATAGTTTTTTGGGCTTTTCTAACACCCAGTTTTTCTATGTAACTAGTCAAAATCAAGAGCTACTTTTGACTTTCAAAATTAGGGTTGACCACTTTCTTGTAGTACCTTAGTTTCCTTTTATCTTCTAGTTCTTTTTTCTACCAAAGTTTCTCTTTAAATTTAGAATTAATAATATTTGTAATATTATTGGTATTCTATAGAATGACATCTTCCTATAATCCCTAATGATTAATCCAATACTTCGCATCTTGATGCCGACCCAAATGCAACAAGAAATTCTCAATTTAATTTTGACTTGATTAAATTGAGAAAAAATGAATTTCAACATCAGCAAACAAATTGGATGCAGTTAATTAACATGACATGGATCTTTTCACTAAGTTAGCTCAGTAAATTCAAGATAGAATAGTGAGAGTTTAGTTAAGCATGTGCGATTGCTAATTCGTAGCAATCAAGGTCAGTTATTCGAAGTTGTTTTCAGTTAAACTAGTTCTAACTATTGGAGGAACTGGTTGAAGGTAATTTATGCAGTGGTACTCCAGTCAAACTCTCTAGTCATCCAGTAATAAGAGACCATGCATACTGTTAGGGGTATATTGTGATTCTTGACTATTCTAGCAGAATATATTTGTGAAGAGCCCTATGAAATCCTTTATGAGTCACACATGAATAATAATCTCTTGATATATCATCGATCAAGAGTAATTCAATTAAAAAAATCATAATATTATGCCTTCACTTCACATCCATTATTGAATATGTCTTCCACTCGATCAGAAGGAAACAAAGTTCTTGTATAAAGCAGAAAGAAGAGCTAGAGGAGTTTATGTAGGCAGGGGGAGTTGGTTTGTCATCTACCTCATCCATTTCCACAAGGGAATACAAAGGCTTATGGGGGGAAAGTACATTAAAGAAAATCATAATGACATAGTGAATTGCAAAGAAAAACATAACAAGAAGGAGCACCATGACACGGGGAGCAACATATCTATCATGGAGAACTATCATTGATGAAGGAAATATGATGGAGTAACATGACAAGAAGCAACCTGATAGGGGGAGTGCTTGGACACCCCATTTTCCATTGATGTCAAAGGGGGAGAAATTATAGAAAGGGAAAGAATATTTCCATCAATGACAAAGGAGGAGACTGTTGGTAAAATTTGTCATTGATGTCAATATGGAATTGTTGGATATGGTAAATATTCCTGTGATGCATGAATAACCCTTTTTTGGTGTTGCCCTAACATCATGAAAACCCTAGGAGAAAACACTAAGCATGAAGATGATGCATGGTCCCTAGCTACATGATAAAACCCTAAAGCCCTAGCTTCATGATGCCCTAATGTCCATGAAACAATGGATAACTTTAGATTATTGATGATGAAGCCCTAAATGAATATTACCATGAAGACATATTGAAAAGGCACCTTATTCTTGTTGAATTATGTTCATGAAGCCCTAAGGAAGCCCTAATCCCAATAGGTCCTTTCCATTGACGTAAAGCCTTAAATGTAGGAACCCTTACTTTGCATGGCACAAACTTGAAGGCCTAAAAGATAAAATGAAAGCCCAAATCCTAAGAATATTGATAGCCTAAATCTATGAAGAAGGAGACATAAACATTGACTGCAAAAAACATAAAGATAAAATCCTAATGGCTTCCATGAATAAAATAATGATGACAATTTCAAAAATATAATTTTACTATTCGTAAAAATACCTTAATTGAAGATTAAATTTGAATAAGCTTCAAAATGAAATTTTACCCTTTCCAACGAGCAATCACTTTCCCTCTATCTCCTCATAGAGTGAGAGAAAATGAATTTTCAAGATGAAATATTATATTTTTTATGCTAGCCAACATGAGCCAACAAGAGCAAGTTGGACTCACCTCCAAAGTACGTGCCTACTTGTTTAAGTTTAAAATTTGTATAAATATAAGTTTGAATTCGTCATTGTAAGCATAAAAAATTCGGTGAAGATCATAGGAATTCACGGAGAATGAATAAACGCAATAAGGAGGACGAGCAGGAATTTGATATCTATGTTTGGGATAATTTCTAGGTTATATTTCAAAGCTAAAGAATAGTGACAACAATCATCTTAGAGTATGTGTGGAAAACATAACGGAGGAAAATTTTCTGTGACCTGGGAATAAGACAAGGAGCCTGGGAAATTGTATATAAAAGGAGACTACACCTCGTATCTGTTGATAAGAGATTGTTAGCACCATAAAATTAGAGAAATTTCGGTAGCTCGGACCTACAGTTTTGTGGGAATTCAGACTTCGGTCTAGTGTGACAATCTTTCTGGCTCAGATTATTATAGCTCTATGGAAACAACTTGTGGAGGCAACTTGGTGATAAATCAAGGAACAATCACCAGTTTTTGGAGTGTTAGATGAGGAAATTGAATCTTGGTACAATGATTGTGGCCATTCCGAAGGCTTGGACCTATAGCTTCAGAAAATAAGCCTTGGACAGACGATTGGTATTACAACTCAAACCTGACAACAACCCTGTGTAATTGTAGTGACTTGAGGAACTCACATCTACACCTGCCTGTAGCTTACCATTGTGTTGTGGAAAATATCACCTTAGGCTTGAAAAACAATTTGTGAAGGATATTCTAGTGCAAAATCAGCCTTCTTGAGTTGTTACCAGATAATTTATCACAATCGTACTTTAACATACACATCATCACTTGGATCAGGTCCTACTGAATTTGAAATTTGGTTTAAAGAATTTTTTTGAGGAAATATTTGAAGTTTCCTTCTGGAAAGGAATATTGTGTAGAAATGTTTATGAGCATATTGAAGGAGCATACTAGGCATAGTTTGGAGAATTCATTTTTTGAGACAGTTTGGGCTATCATTGATACATATTAAAGAGAAGACTTTTTGTATACCTTTGAAGCATTCCTTGTAGACTTGTTGAATAAATAATTTGAAGAATATTTTTAAGGAACTATAGTGGAGAAGACCTTGGGTTTGAATTAGTTCGAAATACTCTTGAAGGAGGATTTATTTTGTACATATTTTTTTGAGCAGGCTTAGAGTAGCCTTTCATGACATGCTAGATAATTGGAGAATTGGAGAAATTTTTGAAGAAGCATATTGAAAATTTGTGAAGATCCTTGGAGATCGTGATGCATCGTTGAAGGACCTCATGATGTGACCTTGAATATTTTATTTCGGTTAAATGAAGAGTTGTTGTGTCAGCTTCTGAGAATATAAAATTGATATTGATGAATTGATTTAGAGATTAAGTGAAGGCATTGTTGAAGGTAAATATATTTTCGAGGTATATTGTAGAAGATATTTGGATTTGTAAATAGCTATTGATATTATCTTGAAGAATTGAAGCATAGGGTTGAAGACCTAGAGGATAAGATTCCTCAAGAATACCAGGTTAGATCATGTACTAGTGATAAGGTTGAATCCCTAGAGATTGGAGCCTCATGGAGAAAAATAAATTTCTTTGGGAAGGTAGGGTTCGAGCCTCGTGAAGTCCATGTTGGTGCTATGCAAAGTACATGTTGGAGCCTTGTGGATTGGAAGTTGGTGACTTCATCTAGGGTTGGAGCCCTAATTATTAGTGTACTTGATTCATTGTAAAGATGACTGGAGTCCTCATCATTGATTAATAAAATTATGATTCTATCATTTTTCATTTTGTGTTCTAATTATAAGTGATATTAACTAGTAAAAATAACAATTGAAAATAAATATTGATTCACCCCTCTATTAGTATTTTAAACACTATTACCATCTCTATTGACCCCTATCATATTCTCATTTCCCCTCTTTCTTACAACGTTTTGGTTATTAGCAACCTTGATAAAACCTTCCTAATTAGTTTCCTAATAGGATTTTCTGGGTTTCTTATTCAAATTAGACAAACATTCTCTGAAGAGATAGCCATATTCATGCCACTTCCTGTAGTGAAACAATATTTTTTCATACTCAATGGGTTGTTCCCATATGTCATCATGATACTTTTTTTGGATGCTTGTTGGAAGCATCTTTGAAAAATCCATATACACAAATATGCATGCATATATATTGCAACAACCTTGTTTTGTAATTTGTGATAACATGAGAAATGACACTATCACATTGTCAATGCCTTCAAGAGTGTCTTGATCCTAGAATTCATGGGTAAGGGAGTAGAGGAAAACCCAAACATGAACTTATTTGATATATTCTTTATTGAGATTAAATATTTCCATCTAGAGTTTTATATAGAGCCCTGATAAGTTCAAAAAATAATATCTCCCCTTAAATATTCGATCTTTATCCTAGAAATTGTCAAAAGCGTTCGTAAAGTATATATAGCTGATGAGAATTCTATCTCAAGGAAAAATTCCAATGAATTTACACATTAGTAGATGATCTCTCATATATTCGATTTTTACCCTTACTTTCTCCATAATGATCTCACAGAAGGGTGTCTTCGCTATTTTCGTAAGGTGTGATCTCTTTTTCTCTACTCCATTCAAAGGAAATCCATTTACTTTATCGTGGCTTGGCCTGTACTCTAGATGAGGGAGTTGATGAAGAAGAAGGGATGTTCTTGCCAATATTAGGATTATTGGGTTTGTGTGGGATTTGTTTGTGTGCATGTCTAGCTACTACACTACCAAAGGACTGGTATCCACCCCCACTCCCAGCTCCCCCCAAAGAGGGGCCCATAGTTAAATAAAAAACCCTAATTACATTTAGAATCCTTGATATTCAAAGTTGCTTGATCAATACCCTTGCATTGAGGGTATGTTATCAGCTCCTTTGAGATAAATAATAATGTAATATAAATAAATTATAACATAATCTACATATATATGTTAGCTTGTAAATATCAATACAATTGAGATATATGTAAGAATTAAGAATTAGAAATTTCTTAATTATTTTTGGGTGAGTATTTGTTATTTGATATAAGTGAAACATAATATAAGAACATTTAATTCTTTCATACAAAAACTATATTATTATGATTTGAACTTTACATTTCTCCAAAATAATTTTACAAATTCGTGATCTTCTGAAATATTTAAAAACCTTCGAAAATAATATATGTGCATAATAATGTAAAGTTCCTCTAGAATGATCACTCTAAAAGAATGACTAAGTAGCCTATTTGATTCTGGTAGGCTATAATCAATTAGAAAAGTAATTAATTAAATAGCATTTGTATAAAAAAGAAACAAGTGAAATTATAAAAGAGTGATCACCACCTAACCCCTATCTAAAGAGTGAGCTCCAATATTTCTTTCTTCATCTCAATACCATGGGTATTAGAAATAATGACATATATAATGGAACTAAAACACTGCAATAAAATGCTAAAATATTTGAAATTAACCTTAAAAAATTACTTTTATGTTTTTGCTTAGGCTATATATATATTGCATTTTAATTGTTTTATAATTAGGCTGATAGGCCTTTCTTTTGAATCAGCTCATCTTCCAGTGTCGTGAACTCTTTTAATCTCTTCCTGGCATCTGTCGCATCTGTTATTTTTCTCATTAAATGTGCCATCTCTTAAAATTTTAATGGTTCAATTTAAAGGTGGCACCATTCTCTCCATGCGGTGGAAAATTAAATCATGATTGGTTCCAATTTTAGCGAGATCTGCATCGCTGGGACACCTAAGCAGCCGGTGTCATCTGAGAAGCAGTTGCAATTGACTATCACTACCATCACACGCCATGAAATTTCCAAGGCCACAAGAGCATTGTTTTCACCCTTGTGTTCTCTCAATTCAGATGTACATGGAATTATTTCCAGTATTGGGAGCAATGAATTGAAAGATAACAATCTAGCTAGTTTTGAAGGCTCTAATTCTTCTTTGACAAAGATGATGTTGAGGAATTTTATGCTGATAGTTATTATTTTGACGAATATTATGAATAACTTGATTCTTTGCTTGATTTACATGAATAATTTGAAGAAGATGATGAGGAAACCATCTCTCTTACCTTTTCCGATCCTACAGAAGACGGTTGTTGCAGCACTTCCTCAAATTAATTCCTCTCTAATTTTTCCTCTGAAAATCTAGGAAAATGCAAGCGTAATGTAGATGAAGATGGAGAGGTGGAAGAGGAATTCCTGCCAGATGTCCACGGTCAATAAAAAGCGCACATAATTGATAAAAGATGGAGGGCATTTAGCAACATGCTAGGTAGTGAATTGCAAAGCAAAAAATCTATTTTAGACCAAACAATTCATGTTGTACAGTAATTGCAGAAGTATGTGTCTACTAATCTACAAAAATATCAACATGAAGATGCACTAAATTTCTCAGCGCGTTTTTCTGATTACAAGTTGCAGCGTATGTGTTCCCTTAATAGTGGAGCTGTAGGGAAATATCTTATTTTCTGAAAGGTTTTGTGTTTGGTTCTGCTATATATATCCTCCTGAGTATGAATATCTTCATTGAAAACATACCACTATAAACAAATAATAATGTACGGATAAGGTGCACAAAAAATGACTTCAACTCCATGACATGAAGAAATTGAACCTTAGAGGATTGTTGGCCTGCAATATAACGTTTATCGGCTCTTCAAATTTACTAATTTCTGACATCTATTTCTCTTCATCACTATAGGTTACTGAGAGTGGAAGGTAGGAGCACCATCTAATTGCCACTATTGGTAAATTTTCTGTCATCTGGAATTTTCGACAAGTAAAAAACAACGATCATGTGTGTTACAAGGGCCATAAGGGACTAAAAAGCTGTTATTGCTACAATATTGTTCCAAAAGATGAATCCATTGTGGATAACAACATGCATGACAAATTTTATATTACAAATTCTCCAGAAGCTCTACTTGTGGTTGCAACACCAAATAAAGTGAGTTATTTTAGCATAGCATCTTAATAATAACATCCATTTCACACTAATCATGGCGTTGAGCAATTAACTCAAGTGATGAACTATAAAGAGTTGTACTGTCTTGTGCATATAACATTCCATGCCTTATTGGAGTGGAGTAAAACTAAATTCTTTATAGATTTATAATCTATTATATAGCTCAGAGATTGGGCATTTGGTGCTTTTGAAGCAATGCTTGTTCTAATCTGTGTAAAGTGATGAGCTTAGAGATTGGGCATTTGGTGCTTTTGAAGCAATGGTTGTTGTAATATGTGTAAAGTGATGAACATGAGCTATGCTTGTAAGTCTATGTAAATTTATGAATTTATTTTGACACCACATGTGCACTCTATGAATTAATTCTTATTTTGTTCAAGTGGATGCCCAGTATTAATATTTTATATAAATATTGATAGTTTGTAATGGAGAAATTCGAGGAAATGGAGAGGCTTTTGAATGGTATGCATATTTTTTTTGTGAAAATTCAAAAGAGATGCATTTGATGGCGATTTGGTAGGTTGAGTAGCTTGCTATTACTAGCTATAAAAGCTTAAGTTCATGGTCACATGGGAGGGAGCTATATTTATTCTATTGAATTTTTTTTCTCTTAACTGAGGCCTCCATTCTGCCTTATTTTATAAGGAAATAAGCTTGAGTTGAAGGTTTCATTACTGTGATTGACTCATTTTTATTGAACAATTTGTTTATACACAATTTATTTTATTAATATATTCATTGTTTTTAAGGTTTTATGTTCTAATTGAACAGATTGGTTATGTAATTTTTTACTTCATCTTTGTTTGCGTAGGCCAAAATCTCTTAGAGATGCATGTAATTCTTTATAATCTGTTTTTTGGTGCTTGTTTTGTCAACAAAAAATGTTGATATATATATGTGGTAAAAACACATATGATTATGTATAATGATAGTTTTATATATAATATTAATAAATTCATGTGTTATGATTAATTGTTTAATTATAATATTAAAATTATAGATGTAGGCACATTATATTATTATTATTATTAATGGTGAAATTAAATGGTTGAATTATTTAGGTTGGAAATGAATGGCTCTTTATGTGCATTCAAGCGTATAATATTGAATTGAAAAATGAATTATCTAACCCATTTATATCTATTTCTAATAATATATTAGTAAATTTTGAATTTAATAATTACGTTGTATTAATAATATAAGAAAAAGAGTTCATCGATTTTTGATAGACATTGATTGGGTGCTTGTAATGTCCCTAAATTGCAGCTTTTAAAAATAGGCAGTTAAAGACTCTAAGGGTCAAAGTGGACCCCAAGGAACATATTGTTTGTGGATAGATTTTATTAGATTAAAATTAATAAAATAAAATAGAAATTAATGGGCAAGGACTAGATTATGATTAGAGATCTGGAAAACCAAATCCATGAGGATGGATAAGGTTGTAAGACTTTCCTAGGCTTCCAAAAATCCTTGGAAGGAATAAATTAAATACTAAAATTATATTGGAGATAAAAAAATCTTAAAAAGTTACCCGAGTAAAGAGGAAATTACTGGGAAGTGGAGGAATAAAGCTAGAAAGAAGAAAACCTAGCTTTAAAAGTACCTTTGTGGAAGAAATAAAGGGAAAGCCTAGGCACATAGGAAAACAACATCCTGAATTAACTGGACGTAGTTAAGGGAAACAGGTTGGGGAAATTAAGCTTATATAAGAAGATTTTCGGATAGACAAGAGGTTGGCTATCGCTGAAGGAAATATCTCTGCTCGGGGGTGAGCTGTAGAGAAAGAGCTCTAAGGTTGGGAGGCATCTAGTCTAACCTAAGCAGTATGCACATTTAATGAAAATTGATCCTGAATTTTATTTTTAATGCTGTGATGAATTACTGGAAAGGATAAAGTAGCTAGATTTATATGGAGTTCTGAGTCTAAATTTGTGTCTATGAAATGGAATTTATGTGAGGTATAATCATATTTTGGTGGTCTGTACATTTAACAGAATTCACTATAGAATCAATAGTTAATTATGTATTGTTGTACATACATACTCTGTGGAGTACCAACTCTCATAATGTCTATAACCTAGTATTGGGTCTAGATCTGAAATTAGGTACCCCGCAGGAAACTTATCTGTAGTTAATTAGCCTATTTTAATGATTTATCCACGAACATTACATTGGATTCAGAAATGAACTTAACAGAAATAGGTATACATGAATAATTTATTACAATACAATATAGATCATAAAATTCTAAACTATAATATTGAAACCTGAAACAACGATATATGTAAGAGATTTTTTGTAAATATGAACACTAGTGAAGGATGCATGCATGATTAATTAACTTACCATATATTAAATATATTTCTACATTATTTTGGTAGATGAACTTTGTACTATAGCCTGAATGGATAGAGATATAGCATGCATTAAACTCTGCTAAATAGGAAATGTGCAGATGTATAGGTGTATTAGATGATTACGATATTAGAACCAAAAAGAGAAAAATCTGTAGGATGAGAAGGTATTGATCTTATAGTAATGTAGTAAAGTACTTATAGAGAATTTCAACTTCTCTTTGGATAAGACATCCAAAGAGGCATATTATAACAATCCTTAAAATTTGATTATTGACTTGAGACATTATACAAATCAATTTATGAGTGTCAATTATTAACTGTACAAAATTAAGGAATCTGCGTTCCAAATAAATATAAACTGAGGAATAGTGGACAACAGTCATGTGTTGATATTTCTGCCACATATTCAACTATAAGTGGAACCAACCTAGAATACACACAAAAAGTAGGAGACCCCAGTTACTGGTTGAAGCGAGAATCTGAAGCAGAATAATCACCTTTAGATAAAGGTACAAGAAATTACCTGCACCCAAAAGACTTCATTGGTAAAAATTAGTACCATTCTATATAAATAATGAACGATTAAAAAAAATGGAGAAGTTAAGAGATAAATGTTACCTTATGTATGATAGGAAACTGAGAGCTCTATGTGTAAAAATAAGAGACACTGGGTTAAACATAGAAATTACAAGTCATGTACAAGTAAATCCAAAAAAATGATTTAACCCAATTTAGGAAAAAAGAAGATTCAGTATAACTGTGAATAATACTGCAAAATTAACGCAAAAATGGGAACATCATTATTCCATCTAATTTGGAGATGGAAATGTAGGAACAAAGTAATCTCAATAATTTTATGAGGGTTCAAGTTCCAGACAATTGCAAAGGGCTATAAGCATTTAGGAAAACTAAGAGTAAATAAACTCCGACTATTAGATCTCTCTGTCAGAGAGAGAGATATCGAATGACAAAAATTAATAACCAAGGTTTATGTGGTAAATAGACTTATCGTGAGCATTCCGGGAATGGTAAACGAGCCTTAAAAAAATAAAAACATAGTACTATGACAAAGAAAGTGAATTATATAAGTCAGCTGTCAAGAAACCATATCATACCTTTTATATCTCGAGAATGCTGGTTCTGCCGGAGGACACAATAGTGGGGTGAATGCCAACAAGCAACTATCCGCGTAAAAAACGTTATGCAGTTAGAAATGTGTCCTCTGAAACATAAACCCAAAAATGCAAAATCCATTCCAAAAAACGAGAAATAAAAACCCTCGAGGAAAATGAAATAGACCTTGGGTTTCAGTAAAGAGAATACGCTTGCTAGGAGTTAATGACGACAGTTAAATCTCTAAAGCCGACTCTACATAAATCAACTGAATGTGGAAAACCGTGAGAAAATATGAAGAAAACACAATATTGTAGGAGGAATAGAAAAATTCTTACCTAGAGCGTTGTAAATTTTATGTGGTGCATAGCTCCATATTTCTTTTTAAGAAGTTGACGACAATTCCTCTTTGCTGTCCAAGTTAATTTCAGAAAATTAAAACCAAAATAGGCAACCACACTAAATAAGCGTAACTCAGAATTTTAGTTTAATGACTGTAAATTCGAGAGGTTAGAAATGTATTTTTTACCATTGCAGAGACTGACCACACTGGGAAATACACATTCTCTTTATACAGAGGCTAGTGGAAAAACTTGCTAAATAGAAACCAGGTCAAAATGACTGAATGTGTAATAGCAAAGTTCTACGTTTTCCTATGCAACAGAGGTGAACCGTTGTGTAGGTTTCGAGTTTCGGTCTCAGACCAAATGGGAAATGTCATAAACCAAAACTGGAGTTTGTATGCAATGACGATACCCTAATTCAAATTCTAATTGGAACCATCCACGCGTCAGCAGATGGGAACCATCCCTCAGATTGACATCCAGCTGAAATGAATGGAGAAAGCCATGGGAAGTAGTGCAAATCCATTAATATAGGAAAATCCCGATGCGTATAAAACATTTGAGGTCTGACATAACTATTGATGGCATAGTCATTCAACCATCAATACAGCCAGTTATGACATCTCTGAGTTACTGAAGTTCGAAAACTACGTGACAGAGGAGTTATGATCCATAAAGAGTACAAGTCACATTAAGTGAAAAATCACGTTGTGTGTCATATAGGATTAAAGTATTAGTCAGGAAATATGAAATAAATTGGAGGTTCAAAGCTTTTCCATAGAGTTAACGATGTTATATTGTACACATGAAATGCAAGATTGAAAGGTAGTTGTCATTTAATGAATACTCCTCAACAATCCATAACATAGTGGTTATCTTATAACATGGGTAACCTAATGACCATATAAATATTTCAAATAAGTCATAGACTAGGTCTGTGGTATGATAGAACGCACTATAAAAATATGTGCAAAGAAATTCACGAAGACTAATGGTATAGTGATATTGCTATATGTGTCGATGAGGGATAGATTGAATTTAATTAAAGACATAGTATTAAATTCAAATTCATATAAAGGAATTTTAAATGAAATGATGTATGGCGGAGAATCCTGATGAATTCAAGAATTTGGGGTTGGGGGTACCGCCAATATGAATTCTTCGTTCAACATTAATGGCTGCCTCTATAAAAACCTTGGAAAGGTCAACTGCAATGTACAGCAGAGAGTACAATTAATTAAATATATATATGGAGGACAAGTGAAATTAGGCATGTAATCAGTAGCATATAAAATAGGTTGATACAATCCTGTTTCATAAGGATTTTGTTTAAAAAAAAAACAATGTATATATATGAAACATTAAAGGCACGCTTTATAATTTTAAATTGGGATAGGGTTTATATTAAATTAGAATTGAGAGGGATGTAAGGGTGGTAACGTAAGATAATGTTATCTTTTAACCCAATGTGTAGTTAAAACTATTATAAATACTTTATAAACCATGTGGACTTTTGGAACGAAAATAAAAGATGTTTAGGTTGATATTTCAATCCATTATATATTGGGATGGAAAAATTTAAAATAATTATGTTAAAAGAGATTTGAGTTGACTTGATTAAGAGTATGGAACTCCCTTAAATCAATACTAAATAAAAGTATGGTATAAAACAGATTAGGGGTGGAGTGTTTATATATTGTGAAGAATTGAGACTAGTAACCATAACCAGAATATTGATGTTGTTATGCCCGTAAAAACTTAATACGTTAAGAAGGAATTCTAAACCTATTCCTTCATGGAAAATTTATGGAGGAAATCGTAAGTCAACCATTAAAGAGATAGGGCTGAAAAATATAAATCGTAATTGAAACAGTAGTAAATTGCAATACTGTCATAAACTATAAACGAGTAAATAATGACATTGTAAATTATTGGTGACAGACATACATCGTAATGCAACAAATGATAACCTAACTATACTAACAAGTTAGAGAAATTACTATTATTAGACGAAAAATATTTTTTGTCGAAATGAGATGTGTTACAAATGGTATCAGAGCCCATGTTAAAACATTGGGCAAAAATGTGTGCTCACACCAAAACAACTTATTTTACTGTAACAATCTTGTTAAATTTAAATTTCACTAATTTTTACTTTATGGATAATGAAATAGTGTTGAAGTATACAGCTGCAAACCATGAGTGAAGGGGATGAGCTGTATGTGGATTTGGGTGGTGGAGAAAATCCAACAGATCAAAATGCCCCATTGATGGCTATGTTGCATCGAATGAAAAGAGAAATGATGCAAATGCAAAACCACAATGAAAGGCTATCCTTAGCCAGTGAGGAGTAAGACAGGTTAATAAGAGAATTGACCTCCCGGAACTGTCACGAAGGTGAAGGTTCTGGAAGAAAGAGGAAGGGAACTATAAATCACTCAGAATATTCTGATGAAGATGATGCCTCTAGACAGCAGTCTAGGAGGGATAAGGAATTACGGGGTGAATTCCAGAAAAATTTAACTAAGCCTTCCTCTAATGAGGGAGAGAGGGAGGATTAGACAGAAGTTTGGGCTTCTAAGGTAAAATATGAAAGTATGAAAACAAGTGAAAATGTTTCACGTATACTTCTAACTTAGTAGATTAATTATAAGGAGAGATGTGGAAATGTTATGAAGGTTGAATTCTCATGGTATATTGAGAAATAAACAATATGTTTTAAACATAATATAGAATAATATAGAATACCAAGTTACCTTTACCTCCGTCAGACATTGAAGGAGTTTTATAAAGGGTTCGATTCGTATTAATATGGTTATTGAAATATAAAGGTAGGTATTATATATATATAATTGAGTTTAAGTGGATATGAAGTTTGTAAGTGTTATTAATAGTTAGTAAGAGAATTCAGCTATTAAATACAAAATTTCCATGGAGGATAAGTAAGGAATAACTCCTCAACCTTAGAATTCCATATATATATGTGCGGTGGAGATTATGAAAAGGGAGGGTTCCATAAATGAAATAACGATGATATAGTCAAGATTGAATATCAATACAAGAGGTAATTGTTATAGCAAGGCAAAGGTAGGATGATGTTAAAAACTGCCTACCTACTAGCTATAAGGAGATTGAGGAGGGATTCTGTCTCCTAAATTTCGTAAAACCAGTAATAATGGAAGCTGCTAATTACAGAATAAATTAACTATGATTAACCAGAAAAAAGACTGATGAAATATGTGGAGTGGAAGGACCAAAAATTGAGAAGAAATCCCCCTCTAAGTTCAAAGGTAGAAATAATGAACCAGTTATCGTGGATTACATACTTTTAGAAATAACATAAAGTTATACATAACTGAAATATTATAGACATTCTATCAGGAGAAGTATAAAATATGTTGTAGGACAAGTGAAAAGAAATTTATAGACATGCATGATAAACATCCTGTTCTAGTTTATGAACATAGTTGTGGTTTAGAAAAAGCCGGAATTATATATAGAATTGCCAACAAGTATAAAGAAACTTGGTTAGAGTTAAATGTTCAATTATCCATTCTTATGCGGTGGTAATAGGAATAAACTAGGTGAAAAATGATAAGGACCTACCAAATTGTTGAGAGAAAATACTACAGGGTATCTGTGGTGATGGAAAACCAGTGATGTTACAAAGACCAGCAAGAAAAGGTTGAAGAATGTATGTTGTAGAATTAAGACAACGAACTGGGAAAAAAAATGGTAGGACACTTACCAGTCAACAGAGAGAATAAGGAGGTAGTACCAGAGGAAATTTCTCGTATAAAACCCGAAAAGGAAAGCTGGAACCTTCAAAGTAAGTATACACTACTGAAAAATGAATAAAACAATGTTCAAGAATGAATAGCCTTAGGATAGATGGTCAATAAACTATCATAAAATGAGAATTAAGGAAGAACTGTATAAAAAAATAATACACAGAAAGTATGAACTAGAAGTTCTAAGGGATAAGATGGATAATGTTTTACTTCTTGAGGTGTCAAGAAAAATAGAATATAAAGAATAGTTCAGAATTGTCTTACAATTCTACAGAATCTAGAGGACATGAATGACATGATATATTTAACAAAAAGGAAATTTATAAAAGATCTCAATGGTTAAGTCATGGAAAGTCAGACGAAGGAGGAGTAGTGGATTGAGGAAAGGCTTAAGTAAGCATGAACTGAGTTGCAGTCCTAGTACTTCCACCATAAAATTTAACCTTGAATATTGAAGAATAATAGCAGAGATGGGTAAAGAGATTTTTATCTTCGCTTATACCAAAAATATCTCTACAGAAATAAGGAGAGGAAATAAAACCAAAAATGGTAAAGATAGTTTGAACAGTTAAAATATTTACATTAATAACTATCTTTTTTTGAGAATTTAAACCAATTCAGAAAAGGGTAAGTTATATTAAGGCTTGGGCAGAGGCATTGGAAGTAATACTATTACTCAGTTTTACCATAAGATTGAAGAAAAATTTAGACATGAGCATAATGATACTAATTTCGAGTTAAGGTTCTGTTGAAATGTATGCTTTCGATAAAGTAAGGAGTTTGGATTTCAGAACACCTAAGGTTGAAGTAGAAATTCTTCAGCAATTGGGAAAAATGTGAAGCAAATGAGGTGTTTGTTTGTCGTTAATGATTTCAAACCTGTAAAAAAAGAAAGAAAAATAAATTTTAGAGGTTTTAAAGAGAAATATCCCTAAAGGTTTGAAGAATATTCGAGTAATGAAAGGTCTAGCTGTGAATAAGTGAGGCAAGTATAATGAATGTAACAATAAAGTAGGAAAATACCTCCAAGTAAAACTATAATGTATTGAAATATTGATAGATATTTCGAATCAGGAGGAACTGATAAGTGCAGAAATAGAGGGTACATTAATGATGTTGCCCCAATACAGCATAAAATTTAGAAAATTACCATAATATGTCCTTAGATAGGACATACTGATGACTCAAATTAAATTCAAGATTAAAATAGGACATATTGGACCTGGTATGAGGAAAGAGTAAGGAAGAATACTATGTGGAAAATGTTAAACCTAATTTAGTAGACAAAATTTGAATACTATTCCTATTTCAGAATGGAAATAGGAAGTTGATTGAAAAAAAAAGTGGTCAATGACTCAATGTGTTTCAGACCGAAAAAGAAAACTAATATTAAGTTGAAATTGAGCATGGTTATCACCATATGAATTGATTGAAAAAAATCAATCAAGTGTTAAGTACAGGAAGTGCATGTATGAGATGGAAAAATTTAAACAGAACCTTTGCATATGACAAAGTTGGTTTTCTAAATTCATGAATTTATAATAAAAGGATATTTGTTTTTGAAGCAAAGCGTAACAGGAATTGTACCACTCTGGTCAAAGGAGTCAAGGTGAGAATATGTGCAGAGAAATCACACAGAATGTCAAACTAGACCATGTTAGCGTGAGGAGGAAGTCTCGCCGAAAATATGGAATGATAATTAGTTGTGCTAAAATTGCACTATACTACTATAAACCTTGAAGGGTTTTTCTAACAAGTGAATTTATTGAAAATATGAAAGTTCAGAATGTTGTTGTGATTATTTACATGAATTGAGGAAAGGCTTAAGTAAGCATGAACTGAGTTGCAGTCCTGGTACTTCCATGATAAAATTTAACCTTGAATATTGAAGAATAATAACAAATATGGGTAAAGATATTTTTATCTTCACCTATACCAAAAATCTCTCTACAGAAACAAGGAGAGGAAATAAAACCAAAAATGGTAAAGATAGTTTGAACAATTAAAATATTTACATTAATAACTATCTTGTTTTTAGAATTTAAACCAATTCGGAAAGGGGTAACTTATATTAAGGCTTGGGCAGAGGCATTGGAAGTAATACTATTACTCAGTTTTAACATAGGATTGAAGAAAAATTTAGACATGAGCATAATGATACTAATTTCGAGTTAAGGTTCTGCTGAAATGTATGCTTTTAGTAAAGTAAGGAGTTTGGATTTAGGAACACCTAAGGTTGAACTAGAAATTCTTCAACAATCAGGAAAAATGTGAAGCGAATGACGTGTTTGTTTGTCCTTAATGATTTCAAACCTGGAAAAAAAGAAAGAAAAATAAATTTTAGAGGTTTTAAAGAGAAATATCCCTGAAGGTTTGAACAATATTCGAGTAATGAAAGGTCTGGCTGTGAACAAGTGAGGAAAGTAGAATGAATGCAATAGTAAAGTAGGAAAATACCTCCAAGTAAAACTACAATATATTGAAATATTGATAGATATTTCGAATCAAGAGGAACTGATAAGTGAAAAAATAGAGGGTACATTAATGATGTGGCCCCAATACAGCATAAAATTTAGAAAATTACCATAATATGTCTTTAGATAGGACATACTGATGACTCAAATTAAATTCAAGATTAAAATAGGACATATTGGACCTGGTATGAGGAAAGAGTAAAGAAGAATACTATGTGGAAAATGTTAAACCTAATTTAGTAGATAAAATTTGAATCCTATTCTTATTTCAAAATGGAAATAGGAAGTTGATTGAAAAAAAAAAGTGGTCAATGACTCAATGTGTTCCAGACCAAAAAAAAGAAACTAATATTAGGTTGAAATTGAGCATGGTTATCACCATTTGAATCGATTGAAAAAAATCAATCAAGTGTTAAGTACAGGAAGTGCATGTATGAGCTGGAAAAGGGTAAACAAAACCTCTGCATATGACAAAGTTGGTTTTCTAAATTCATGAATTTCTAATGAAAAGATATTTGTTTTTGAAGCAAAGTGTAACAGGAATTGTACCACTCCGGTCAAAGGATTCAAGGTGAGAATACGTGCAGAGAAATCACACAGAATGTCAAAATAAACCATGTTAGCGTGAGGAGGAAGTCTCGCCGAAAATATGGAATGATAAGTAGTTGTGCTAAAATTGCACTATACTACTATAAACCTTGAAGGGTTTTTCTAACAAGTGAATTTATTGAAAATATGAAAGTTCAGAATGTCGTTGTGATTATTTACAATCAATATATATATATATATATATATATATATATATATATATATATATACATATATATATATATATATATATATATATATATATATATATGATACTACTCATATGAATTGATATGAATTGTGGACAGGCGGAAACAGGAAAAAAAATATTCTTCCTGATATACTTCTTATAATCAAGAAGGAAGAAAATCAAACTCCAGATTATAGCACTGAGTAGAGTAAAGGCCGAGGAAGGTACTTATACTCTGAATAAATTGCTGGGAGCCAGAAGAGCAGATGAAGGAGGAATACTCATCCCAAGTTGAGAAATCAACATCGAAATTTGGTAACACCGAGGACGGTGTTCAGTTTTAGAGGGAGAATATGTAATGTCCCTAAATTGCTGCTTTTAAAAATAGGCAGTTAAAGACTCTATGGGTCAAACTAGACCCCAAGGAACATATTTTTGTGGATAGATTTTATTAAATTAAAATTAAGAAAATAAAATAGAAATGAATGTGCAAAGACTAGATTATGATTAGAGATATTGAAAACCAAATCCTTGAGGATGGATAATGTTGTAAGACTTTCTGAGACTTCCAAAATCCTTGGAAGGAATAAATTAAATACTAAAATTAGATTGGAGACAAAAAAATCTAAAAAAGTTACCCCTGTAAAGAGGAAATTACTGGGAAGAGGTGGAATAAAGCTAGAAAGAAGAAAAGCTAGCTTTAAAAGTACCTTTGTGGAGGAAACAAAGGGAAAGCCTAGGCACACACGAAAACAACATCTTGAATTAACTGGACGCAGTTAAGGGAAGCAAGATGGGGAAATCAAGCTTATATAAGTATATTTCTGGATATACAAGAGGTTGTCTATCGCTGGAGGAAAATATCTCTGATTGGGGGTGACCTATAGAGAAAGTGCTCTAAGGTTGGGAGGCATCTAGTCTAACCTAAGTGGTATGCACATTTAATTTAAATTAATCCTGAATTTTATTTTTAATGCTGTGATGAATTACTTGAAAGGATAAAGTAGCTAGATTTATATGGAATTCTGAGTCTAAATCTGTGTCTATGAAATGGAATTTATATGAGGTATAAATATATTTTGGTGGTCTGTACATTTAACAGAATTCACTGTAGAAGCAATATTAATTATGTATTTTTGTACAGACATACTCGGTGGAGTACCAAATCTCAGAATGTCTATAACCCAGTATTGGGTCTAGACCTGAGGTTAGGTACCCCGCAAGAAACTTATCTATAGTTAATTATCCTATTTTAATGCTTTATCAATGAACAATACATTGGATTCAGAAATAAGCTTAATAGAAATAGACATACATGAATAATGTATTACACTACAGTATAGATCATAAAATTCTGAACTATAATATTGAAACCTGAAACGACGACATATGTAAGATATTTTCTGTAACTACGAACACTAGTGAAGGATGCATGCATGATTAATTAACTTATCATATATTAAATAGATTTCTATATTATACTGGTAGATGAATTTGTACTATAGCATGAATGGATAAAGATATATTATGCATTGAACTTTGCTAAATAAGAAATGTGCAGATTTATAGGTATATTAGTTGATTACTATATTAGAACCAAAAAGAAAAAAATCTGTAGGATGAGAAGGTATTGATCTTATAGTAATGTAGTAAAATAATGATATAGAATTTCAACTTCTCTTTCGAAAAGACATCCAAAGAGGCATATTATAACAGTGATTAAAATTTAATTATTGAATACAAATAGTATACAGGTCAATTTAGAAGTGTTAATTTTTAACTTTACAAATTAAGGAATCTTTGTTCCAAATAAATATAAACTGAGGAATAGTGGCCAGAAGTCATGTGTTGATATTTCTGCCACATATTAAACTACAAGTGGAACCAACCTGGAATACACACAAGAAGTAGGATACCCCAATTACTGGTTGAAGCGAGAATCTGAAGCATAAAACAAGAAATTACCTACACCCAAAACAATTCACTGGAAAAACTTAGTACCATTCTATATAAAAAATGAACGATTAAAAAAAATGGAGAAGTTAAGAGATAAATGTTACCTTAGGTATGACTTGAAACTGAGAGCTCTATCTGTAAAAATAAGTGACATTGGGCTAAACATAGAAATTACAAGTCCTGTGCAAGTAAATCCAAAAAATTGATTTAACCCAATTTAGGAAAAAGGAAGATTCAGTATAACTATGAATAATCACTACAAAATTAACACAAAAATGGGAACATCATTATTCCATCTAATTTGGAGATGGAAACGTTGGAATAGAGTAATCTCAATAATTTTATGAGTGTTCGAGTTCTGGACAATTTCAAAGGGCTATAAGCATTTAAGAAAACTAAGAGTAAATAAACTCTGACTGTTAGATCTCTCTGTCGGGGACAGAAATATCGAATGACAGAAATTAATAAACAAGGCTTATATGGTAAATAGAATTATTGTGAGCATTTGGGGAATGGTAAACGAGCCTTAAAAAAAGAAAAACAGAGTATTGTGAAAAAGAAAGTGAATTATATAAGTCAACTGTCAAGAAACCATATCATACCTTTTCTATCTCGAGAATGCTAGTTCTGTCGGAGGATGCAATAGTGAGGTGAACGCTAACGAGCAACTATCTGCATAAAAAATGCTATGCAGTTAGAAATGTGTCCTCTGAAACATAAACCCAGAAACGCAAACTCCATTCCAGAAAACGAGAACTAAAAACCCTCGAGGAAAATGAAAGAGAACTCGGGTTTTAGTAAAGAGAATACACTTGCTAAGAGTTAATGACGACAGTTAAATTTCTAAAGCCGACTTTGCATAATCTGGATGAATGTCAAAAACTCTGAGAAAATATGAAGAGAAAACAATATTGTAGGAGGAAAAGAAAAATTCTTAACTAGGGCACTATAAATTTCATGTAGCGCATAGCTCCATATTTCTTTTTAAGAAGTTGTCGGAAATTCCTCTTTGTTGTCCAAGTTAATTTCAAAAAATTAAAACCAAAATAGGCAACCAAACTAAATAAGCGTAACTGAGAATGTCAGTTTAATGACTGTAAAGTTGAGAGGTTAGAAATGTATTTTTTACCATTTTAGAGACTCACCACGTTGGGAAATACACATTCTCTTTATACAGAGGCTAGTGGAAAAACCTGCTAAACAGCAACCAAGTCAAAATGGCTGAATGCGTAATAGTGAAGTTTCGTGTTCTCCTGTGCAACAGAGGTGAACAGTTGTGTAGGTTACGAGTTACGGTCTTAGACCAAATGCAAAATGTCATAAACAAAAACTGGAGTTTGTAAGCAATGATGATACCCTAATTCAAATTCTAATCGGAACCGTCCACACGTCAACAGATGGGAAACATACCTCGAATCGACGCCAAGCTGAAATGAATGGAGAAAGCCAAGTCAAGTGGTATGAATCCATTAATATAGTAAAATCTTTATGCGTATAAAAAATTTGAGGTCTGACATAACTATTGATGGCAAAATCGTTCAACCATTAATACAGCCAGCTGTGAAATCTCCGAATTACCTAAGTTCGAAAACTAAATGACAAAGGAGTTATGATCCGTAAAGTGTAGAAGTCACATTAAGTGAAAAATCACGTTGCATGTCATATAGGATTAAATTATGAGTCATGAGATATGAAATCAATTGGAGGTTCAAAGGTTTTCCATGGAGTTAACAATGTTATATTGTACACATGAAATGCAAGGTTGAAAGGTAGTTGTCATTTAAATAATAATCCTCAACAAGCCATAACATAGTGCTTACCTTATAACATGGGTAACCTAATGAATGTATAAATATTTCAAATAAGTCATAGACTAGGTCTGTGGTACGACAGAACGCACTATAAAAATATGTGCAATGAAGTTCACGAAAACTAATGGTATAGTGATATTACTATATGTGTCAGTGAGGGATAGATTGAATTTAATTAAAGACATAGTATTAAATTCAAATTCATATAAAGGAATTTTAAATTAAATGATGTATGGTAGAGAATCCCGATGAATTGAAGAATTTAGGGTTGGGGGTACCACCAATATGAATTCGCCGTTCAACATTAATGGTTGCCTCTATAAAAACCTTGGAAAGGTCAACTGCGATGTATCGTAGAGAGTAAAGTTATATATATATGTGTGTGTGTGTGTGTGTGTGTGTGTGTGTGTGTGTGTGTGTGTGGAGGACAAGTGCAATTAGGCATGTAATCAGTAGCGTATAAAATAGGTTGATACAATCCTGTTTCATAAGGATTTTGTTTTAAAAAAAAACAATGTATATATATATGAAGCATTAAAGGCACGCTTTATAATTTTAAATTGGGATAGGGCTTATATTAAGTTAGAATTGAGAGGGACGTAAGGGTGGTAACGTAAGATAATGTTATCTTTTAACCGAATGTGTAGTTAAAACTATTATAAATACTTTATAAACCATGTGGACTTTTGGAATGAAAATAAATGATGTTTAGGTTGAGATTTCAATCCATTATATATTGGGATGGAACAATTTAAAATAAGTATGTCAAAAGAGATTTGAGTTGAGTTTATTAAGAGTATGGAACTCCCTTAAATCAATACTAAATAAAATTATGGTATAAAAGGATTAGGGGTGGAGTGTTTATATATTGTGAAGAATTATGACTAGTAACCATAACCGGAATACTGATGTTGTTATGCCCGTAAGAACTTAATAGGTTAAGAAGGACATCTAAACCTATTCCTTCATGGAAAATTTATGGAGGAAATGGTAAGTCAATCATTAAAGAGATAGGGTTAAAAAATATAAATCATAATTGACACAGTAGTAAATTGCAATACTGTCATAAACTGTAAACGAGTAAATAATGACATTGTAAATTACTGGTGACAGAAATATGTCGTAATGCGACGAATGATAACCTAACTATACTAACAAGTTGGATAAATTACTATTATTAGACGAAACAAAAAAAATTTCGAAATGAGAGGTGTTACAGTGCTTGAAGATGTAGTGCTTCCAATTAATATAAGAAAAAGAAAAGATAAAAAATAATTAAAAATATTTAAAGCATTAACCAATTTTATGAAGTGGTTTAAAATAATTTATTAAATTAATTATTTAATAAAAGAATAAATATTTTATTGTTAATCAATAATAATTTTATGATATATGCATTGAAATGTTTTATATAATTATTGGAAAAATATACTAACTTGATGAAAACATTTTAAATAAAAGGTTGGATAAAAATGATTAACTATGGTAAATCTTGGTTGATCATGGCTAGCCATAGTGAACAATGTTCAAACATGGCTAATCATGATTAAGCATAGTAAAATATTATCATTCACAGTCAAGCATGATTAACCAAGGTCTATCATATTTAACCATGTCCAATCATTGTTAACCATAGTCAAGCATGGTCAAATATAGTCACCCATGGTCAACCATGATCAAGCAGGGTTAGCCGTAGTTTAAAATGACCAATCATAATCAACCATTACCAACGAAAGTCAATCAATTTCAATGCAACATATAGATATTAATACAAAACTCATCAGAGGTACAATTTTCAATTCTTCAACTCTTCTTTTGCGAGTGATTTGTCCACAATCGTTCTCCTGAATCTGCCTACCTACTTGATACAACTCAATGTTGAATTTGATGTCCATGCCCCTTAACTTATTGGAAGAATTATAGTAGCCCGTATTGACTAAGATGATGGAAAAAAGTTAAAAACTGAGCATTAGCAGGCGACCTGGTCGGAGGACTGACTCTTAGATGATGTTGGGTTTCTATATCTCCATAACAGGACCTTAAGCTGGGATTTCTTTAATCGTCAGGGAATTGGCCTGATTTGATCCTCTCATAACTTGGCTTTATGTCTATATTTGTGTTCTGCCATATGCATTGTGAATCATGGAGTAAGAATTTGATGCCTTATGTAACTGAGTTGATTGCATATATAATTTTTAATGTTCATATATTTATAAAGGTTGTCTTATGAAATTTTGATTATGTCAACATATTTTTTCCATTCATTCAATCAACTTTAGCTACTATCATTAACCTTTTAACATTGGCTATAGTGATCATTAGCCTTCGTAAATCAGCTAGGATTCACATTATGATTATAATAAATAGGACACTATAATTGGAGTAGAAAATAAATGGATTTAAATTTCAGTTCAATAACAGGTCAGTGTGATACTTTATATAATAAAAAAAAGTGTTGCTCAGTAATACTACAATTTTCCAGAATGGAGGGTTGGATGTAGAATAAAACAATTTATGTATAGGATTGAATTGGTAGCATAAACAATTAAATGGGTTGATGTAACAACATCCTACCTCTTTCTCCAGTACTTTCATACAACAATTGAACCTCGATATTATTAGTGTATGTGCCCCTACTTACCATTAAAACATAGGCCATGCAAGCATCCCTGCTTACCATTCAACCAGTGGCTGATAGGCATGAAGCATAAAATTTAGTACACTGGTCATGAAGAAAAATATAAGTGCTATATATATGAAAAACAATGAAGATTAAAATTTATTAGCGAGTGAAATCTCTAAATCTATTTGCATAAACTTGGATTCAAACCGTGAACTCTTGGCATGGAAATAACAAAATACTCAAAAACATTCACAACAACCAACTGAGCTAAACAGATTAAGTGGTTTCTTATGCTCTTTCAAAGAAGCTATTTTGTAAACCCTTATATTAATTTAGAATTAGTAATTTATTTCCATAGATAGTAATCAAGTCGCTAAATTTGGTAGAAGTTTCAAATCTAGAGATCTAGCAAGATCTAAGTTAATAACTACAAACGATGGATGACTCCAAAGACTGGAGACCTTCATTGTTGATACCTAGCTCCTCTATTTGATTGATTGTGTAATATGCCTATTGGAATTATCTTTTTTGAGTAAATTCCACTCCATGGAAGTGTAATAGATGTGTCAGTGATTGATGTTTTAATTAGCCTTGTGAGGACAAATCCTACTTTACAATAGGAAATCATAGATCTATATTCAAAGATATTACAAGGAATGTATTGTGATCACACTCTAATCGCCTTGAAGGCTCAAGCTCTATGTGGTTGAGCTTCTAGTTCCTAGTATTCAAGTATAGTTGACATAGGCATTGGATTCAACAAGTGAAAACAATACTTTGCTTTATTTTCCTGGGTGATTCAATGGTTAGTAAAATATAAGGAGCTGCAAACCATATTTGAGGGAGAGAGACTAGGATTTTTGAGGGAGGAGGATTTCAGAAAGCTTGAATATTCATGTTAATGTTGTCACATTTTATTGACAGTTCTTGTTTTGAGAGAAATTATATTGCACATATAATGATGCTTTATTTCCAGACGTTAAACCATGTAAGTAAGATCTGAAAATCATCACAGATATTCTCACTGCTAGAAAATGGGCGTTGCTACCAGTCTGGATCAATATGGATGTTTCACCAAAGCTTATTCCAGCATCTGTAAACTAGAGTAGTACATATCATTTTCATTCATTCAGGAAAGAACTTCCCAGGACCATCTGATTGACAATTGTGATTAAAAGCATCCCAACCAGCCCTACTTAGAGGGAGGAAAGAGAAATCCCCTTCTTGTCTCTCAGGTAAATAAGAGGGTTGGGAGAGCATGTCGATACTCAGCTACAAGTAACGTAAAAATCGATAGAAACCACATTGCAAGGAAATGCATGTGAATCAAGGCAAGTGAGATCAAGTTACCAGGAAAGTGGGATCAAGTTATATTTGGTCTGCAAAAATCCAAGCTCATGTTGGAGAATTAATTCAAAATCTGAAAGAAACAAAATGGGGTGGAACTAGAAGGTAAGGTAGTGACTTGAATATAAATCTTAGTATTGATGTGAAATATCTACAATCAAATCCAACGGCTCCCTATTCAGCAATGTATAGATATTGTCATCAATGGAGAACTTCAGGCTCCCTTCATCATTTTGAAAGTTGATGGCCCGGTGTTAGTGATTAGATTGGGATCAGGGCCTAACAATTTGCTAAAAATCAAGAGTTATAGGATTGGGTTGAAAACATGATGGTTTCATAGATCTCATCTTCCTGATTTCGGTGCATTAAACGGTTCGAAAAACTGATGTCGTATGAGGAAGATATTGCGTTCTGATTGAATATGGAAAAATCCATCAATAGATGAATTACGCAGGTGGAATGGGCAGTAAGATCAAATTGCAGAACGAAGTGAACGAAGCGACAGTGAGGACGGATGGACAAGCGTACATCGCATCGGATATTGTTATGTTTACCATTCGTTCGTCATAAATTAATATATATATCTTGCGATGTGATTAAGACGAGACACGTGTCAGATGGAGTGACCATGGACATATCGCGCATCGGCAGAGTTCAAGTTTACGATTAAGACATCGGTTATGTTATTTATGCTGTGATGCGATGGCATGACCACGTGTCAAAGATGCGCACTTCGTAGGATTTAGGATGTATTATTAGCAGTGGCATGTTAAATCTATGGGAGGCCGAAGTGTGATAAAAGGTTAAAATTGCAATGTTGTGTGCGAAAACTCATCGCAACTTCACATTGGCAGTCGCATTGTTTAAAACCATTAAGCGTATGAGTTATAATTAGCGACATGTGATTACGAAATCGTAGGTCTTCCGATCTGCAATGAGCCTATAATATGATTGCGATTTGTTTTGAAAATGAAAATATACGTTAAAGGATTCTGCTGTTATGAGCATCCGATTGTATACGTGGGTCCATAACCCACAGGTCCATGGTATATGGTAAACTGCAGTTTCGAGTGGAGGTTCCGCTAACGGCCAAGCAACTTAATGATTGGGGGTGCACATGTGGCCACTGCCCTAACCATAACTTTTAATGCACGACTTAATTGGTGGAGCAGATAAGGGTGCGAAAAAATTTCGCATTCAACCCTAATTTAAATCCATTTAACTGGAGTTCTCCACATTTAGTGGAGTTTTCATAGGAGATATTGGAAAAACAGTGTGGAAGGCTCAATTTTTGACCATTCTGAGGGAAGGAAGGGTCATTCTTGAATGATTCAAGAATTCTAGAGCCATTGGTGAGGTTTTCAGAGCCAACTGAGGACTTATGAGCATGATTTTTCTTTAGAGAAGTTCCAAGGGCCACTAGGGCCACCAAGAGCCAGTAGGAAAATGAGGCCTAACCAGGGCAGCCAGAGGGCATTATCATGAAATCAATAGTCATTTATGAATATTTTGAACCTTATGAATCCAATTATTGGGTTTACAGAAGCATTTGGAGACTTATAGAGCCGAAGAAGGCACATGTAAGTTTCAGAGAGCGAAGTGCCACCAGGTGTTGGAGGCATAGAACGAGGAGCGAGAGTTCATTCTGGGAGTAGAATGAACAACCTATTTTGGATGATTGATTTGTGTTGGAGACAGTAGAATAGGTTTAAAGATCATAAGATGAATTCTTGGGAGTTTGTGCCACATATAAGCTCAGGGAAGCCCAAGGACATCGACTGAAGAGGTCAAGCCCAAGGGAGCTTAGGTCCATTTCTAGAGATTGAGCAGTCAATCCAGGGGTATTTTGGCATTCTAAACCCATTGGTACAGTTCAAGAAACCATTGGAGTTGAGCACCAGCTTATAAAATAAATTTACCATCTTAATCCCAAAGAGCCAAGTCTATTGACGGAAGCTCAAGGAGACGTAGTCCAAGCGTTGAGGGTGAAATATTTTATTATGTTTGTTGTTGGTTAGTTTGCTACAATTTATGGTTGTTGTACATGATTTTAATCAGCTTAAAAAAATGTTTAATTTCTCACACGTAAACCCTTAAACCAGTTAAAACACATACACCTGAATCAAGAATTCAATTCTACACATGCATGTATAAGTAAGATCCTTAATTTATTTTAATTGTGTGGGAGGTGCTTGCATAGCAAAACAAGTCATCCACCCATATCAGATCAGGTTGGTATTAGAGCACTAGGTTTCTTGCTTGATAGAGCACTAGGTTTCTTACTTGATAGAGCACTAGGTTGCTTGCTTGACAGAGCACAAGGTTGCTTGCTTGCTTGTTTGACTTGAAGGGTGTTTAACAATGCAAATAATTTAACTATTTGCAAATTGACTAATGCTTACAAGTTTGAGTTTGATAGAGGTGAAGGGGAGCTACTTCTAGCTAAGTCCAAAAGAGGAAAAGAAGGAAGAAGGCTGAAAGCATCCTCCTTACCCAAAGGACATCAAGGAAACCCTTGAAGCACAAGAGGGATTGTATGCAAAAGATGCTGCTTGAAGAAGAGATACAAGCTGCAGAGAAGAGCTTGAATCTACAGCCAAATAGTTTTTGAAGCTTTGTCAAATTTTTTTGAAGCTTTGTGAATAGTTTTTAAAGTTATTTAATCCATTTACATAGTGATGAAAAATTCATCAAGTGATGCTTTGAAATCCTCCTCCTTTGCAAGACTCTTTGATAAAGAGATGAAGCGGGACTTTCACATCATGAAAGATATGGTGCAACAGTTGTATGAAGATGTAAGGGAGAGCACTAAAATTCAAGAGAAATTGGTTTCTATGAAGAAAGAGAAGAAAGAACTTCAAAATATGCATGGGATGGAGATTTAGCTCCATGATGCCAAATAAGCCTTAGCCAAGCATGTGCTTGAAGAAGAGGTAAATAATTTAAGTTTTTCTTCAATTTCCTCTCAAGATAAATGCGTAGGTTCTTTTGAAAAACACACTAGAGGAATAGGGTCCAAATTGATGATGAACATGGGCTATGAAGGTAAAGGATTAGGAAAACATGCATAAGGCATGGTTGAGCCAATTATGGTTCAGGAAAGGCCTAAGTATTTGGGTCTTGACTATGGAAATTTTTTTGGAGAAAGTTCTAAATCCATGAAGGCAATTGAAACAGTTCCAATAATGACTTTTGTTGCAGGTTCAAAACCTCAAACATGAAAAGTTTGTAATCAAGATGAATGGAATTGTTTGAAACCCATGTTGCAGCAAGATGCATTTAGACATGCATCTTATTAAGAGAGTGGTGACAGCTCTAAGGACATGAAAAATGTTCTTGGTCTTCAAAAGAGAGTTGAAACCTATTCAAGTTCATCTTCTCAAGAAGGTGAAAAATATGGACATTCAAAGTAGCATTCCAGGTATAATTTTTCCCATAATCATGTTGTTTATGACTATGTTAAACATGACAATTCTACATGCATGAATGGGAGAAAGAGTTGTTATTCCTATTGTGGTTTGTGTAACCATGAATTTTCACAATGCTAGAAGAGAATGAAAGCATACAAGAAATAGTCGAAATGAAGGTGACTTGCACAGAAGATGCAAAATATTTGCACACATTGCCAGAAGAAGGGACATCTCATTGCACAATGTTGGACAATGCATCCAACAAATCATCCAAAGAATTTGAAGCAAGTGGAGAAAAATATTGGCGAGAATGGAACAAGAGATCCCATAATCGATGTGAGTCAAGATGACTCACAAGAAGAAGATGTTCAGTAGGAAAAATCGCCATTGAAGTGGGTTGGTAAGAAATGGCTTGATTTCTTGAGCAAGTAAGGCATGCATTTACTTTTTACATAGATGCAAATTTCATCCTTATGTATGCTTGAATTTCTGTTGAAAGTATGACAAGTTGCAGAAGATTATCACAACTTAGATGATGAAAGATTGCATGTGAATGTCGTTCAGTTGAAGGCATTTCTATTTGTTGCAAAATTTGACCAAGATGGGGTAAAAGATGGGTATGTCACTCATTTATGTTGCAGCAATATCATTCATTTCAGCTCTTATAGTCACCCACATGTTTTGGGATTATGTACTTGTTGGTACTTGAAAGGAAGAGTTGAAAGTGTACATATGCATGAGTTGGTATGTGTAAATGGAGAACTTGTAAAGAGGTTAATTGTACATAGATACATCCATGAGTGCTGTCAATGTATCATTTTGTATATTGACTTGTGTTGATTGTGTCACACACACGTTTGTCGACTTGTGTCGATTGTGTTGCACACTTTTCATATCGCCTTGTGTCGATTGTATTGCACATTTCATGTTGACTTATTGTTTATGTTGCATGTTGCACGATTTATGTTTTAGTCAAGGGTGTTTGTCGATTGTGAGTCGATAAATGGATACACAAATGTGCAAGAGGATCGCCATGTATGTGGTGTTACAGGAAAGTTAAAATCAGTCCTTTGAAGAAGCAAAAAGAGGTGGTCTTCATTTCAATTCTTGCATAATATTTTCTTTTCAAGATTGATCGTGTTCTTGTGACAAGATGTTGTAGGAATTTTTGGTCCATTCAGTGAAGAAGTGGACAAGATGCAAGGTGTTTTTCCGCCATTGCAGAACAAGCTGGTGTTTTTGTTGACGACAAGAGTTCACTCACCTTGCAAACTTACATGAGGGAAATTTTGAGGTCTAAAATGGGCCTCCTAAGGAAATAATAAAATAATAGCTAAACCAATAAAATAATATTTATGAATTTTCAATTCACTTTTTTCACCACAATCCATGTAACCATAGTTAAATTCAATTCAAAAGTTGTACCAAAATAAAATTAACAAAAAAATTGTATTGATGTGACTATAAATAAGAATGAGTTTTTCAAGAAAAAGTCATTATCATTGAACAACTAATGCATTTGTCCTTTGTACTTAAATAACTTAAAATAAAATATAAATATAAATCTATAAATTCTTAATTATAATATATGCTAATAATTAAAATTTATATTATTTAAATTGTATAATAACATGTAATTAATATACTATATAAAAATAATATAATATAATAAATGTACAGGGATATGCATTGTTTCTTTCAAGAAATATGAAATGACAATAATATATTTTTATTCAAAAAGTGTGAAATGACATTTATTATGAGTACTTTACTTTGACTTTAAAAGTACTTAGAGCACTGCATTGTTTAAGCATGAGTTTTTATCCACCATTGAGAATGTGACAAATAAGTACCTTTAACTCAAACAATGCCACCTCAACCATTAGGGATGATGTCATCCCATAAAATGTGATTGGTTCTCATAAAAAAAAATTTGATTGTACATTTTCCTTAGGAGGCCCATTTTAGAGCTCAAAATTCCCCTAATGATTTGGATAAGAGGATTTCCAAGAAGAAGCTTGTGTGCCTTTGTTGCAAGAGGGACTTCATTCTCAGTGGGAAAGCTAATAGTTTACCAAGCACATATAGAAAACAATGGTACAACAGGGTATACATCAGTTTACAGTAGCCAGCAATGCTGAAGTGGGTCAGCAACAGCCAGAAAGCAGTGGTCAAGAGACATAGCCAGCTGCGGTGCAAGGCATGTCAGGGTGATTTCCAAAGAGACTTGTCAAGAAAAATCAGTTGATATAACTTGAAAGTAGAAGAGTGTTGAAGCTCAAGGTAGATAATCATCAGCTTTTGTGGGCTTAAAGCCTGTCAGTGGGAAGGAGTGATCAGATTGGGATCAGGGCCTAAGAATTTGCTCAAAATTCAAAATTACATGATTGGATTGAAACTGGGATGGTTGCGTAGATCTCGTCTTCCTCATTTCGGCACTGTGAACAGTTCGAAAAACCAATGTCATATGAGGAAGATATTGTGTTCTGATCGAATATGGTAGAATCCATCAACAGATGAATTGCGCAGGTGGAATGGGCAGTAAGATCAAATTGCAAAATGAAGCGAACAAAGTGACAACGAGGATGGATGGACGAGTGTAAATCACATCAGAGATTGGTATGTTTACCATTCATTCATCGCAAATTAAGATATATCTCTTGCAATTTGATTGAGACAGGACATGTGTTGGGTGGAGTGACCGTGCGCATATCGCACGTTGGTGGAGTTCAAGTTTACAGTTAAGAAATTGCAGGTTATGTTATTTATGCTCCGATGTGATTGCGTGACCACGTGTCAGCATTGCGCACTTCACAGGATTTAGGATTTATCATTAGCAGGGACATGTTAAATCTGCGGGAGGCCGAAGTGAGATAAAAGGTTAAAATTATGATGTTGCGATGCGGCAACTCATCGCAACTTCCCGTCGGTAGTCGCATTGTTTAAAACTATTAAGGGTATGAGTTATAATTAGTGACATGCGATTGCGAAACCTTAGGTCTTCTGATCTCCGATGAGCTTATAATATGATTGTGATTTGTTTTGAAACTACAAATACACATTAAAGTATTCCACTGTTATGAGCTTTTGACAGTATACATGGGTCCATAACCCATAGGTCCATGGTATATGGTAAATTGTAGTTTCAACCGGAGGTTTCGCTAACGGAAAAGCCACTTAATAGTTGGGGGTGCGCATGTGGCCACCGTCCTAACCATCACTTTTAATGCACAGATTTATTGGTAGAGCAGATAAGGGCGTGAAAAAATTTGGTGGTCAGCCCTAATTTAACTCCATTTAAATGGAGTACTCCACATTTAGTGGAGTTTTCATAGGAGATATTGGAAAAAAACTGTAGAAGGCTCAATTTTCGACCATTCTAAGGGAAGGAAGAGGCATTCTTGACTGATTCGAGCATTCTAGAGCCATTGGTGAGGTTTGCAGAGCTAGTTGAGGACTTCTGAGTGTGATTTTGATTCATAGAAGTTCTAAGGTCCACTAGGCCCACCAGGAGCCACCAGGAGAATGAAGCCTAGCCAAGGCAGCCACAGGCCATTCTCAGGAAACCAATAGTCATTTCTAACTATCTTTAACCTTATGAATCCAATGATGGGGTTTGCAGAATTATTTGAAGACTTCTAGTGTCGAAGAAGCTGTTGGGAATTTTCAGGGAGCCAAGTGCCACTAGGTGTTGGAGGCATAGAACAAGGATCCAAAGTTAAATCTGGAAAAATGAACAACCTATTTTGGATGACTGATATGTGTTCGAGATAATAGAATAGGTTTCAGGAGCATAAGATGACTTCTAGGAGATTTTGTGCCATAGAGAAGCTCAGGGAAGCTCAAGGACACCGAGTGGAGAGGTCAGGCCCAAGAGAGCCTAGGTCCAGTTCCAGATATTGAGTAGTCCATCCAGGGGTATTTTGGTGTTCTAAACCCATTGGTATAGTCCAAAAAACCGTTAGAGTTGAAAATCGTCTTGTAAAATAAATTTACCACCTTAATCCCAAAAAGCCAAGTCCAGTGACGAAGGCTCAACGAGACGTAGCCCGAGTGTTGAGGGTGAACTCCTTTATTATGTTTTTTGTTATGTGTTGTTGGTTAATTTGCTGCAATTTATGGTTGTTGTACATTCTCTTAATCGGCTTAAACAAATGTTTAATTTCTTAGACATAAAGCGTTAAACCAGTTAGAACACATACACTTGAATCAAGAATTCAATTCTGTACATGCATGTATAAGCAAGATCCTTAATTTGTTTTAATTGAGTGGGAGGTGCTTGCATAGAAAAAAAGGTCAACCACCTAGATCAGATCAGCTAGGGACTATAAGAGAAGGGAACACGTCCTAAAATTGTATTGCTCTGTTTCTTTGCAATTTTATATGAGTTTCAGGGTTAGTGTAAGTTTGTGTTCTCGGAAGACTTTAAAAAAAAATAAAAAAAATTGTAAGAGGGTTTGGATGGGCACAACCAACTATTATAAATAGAATATATATGTCAGGTAAAAAAGACATTAATGTAGCATGAAACTGCAACTTACATAATACCGTGGACCTGTGGGTTATGTACCCACATAAATATCAGAACACACAACAGTGGATCCCTTTATCGGACTTCACACACATAGCTTTAAACAAATCAAAATCGAAAATCTACAACTCATCACAATAAAGCTCCCAAACCATATCGCAGTTCAGAACTCTTATGACATCGCATGTGAAACATATAACAAATACCTATCATCGTAAACAATAAAAGTGTCGATGCAAAGTTGCGATGACAATGTCGCATCGCAACATTGCAACATCCATGTCTTACCGCACTTCCGCATTTCGCAGATTTACCTATGCTCCATTAACGTTATCATGTATTGCATGCGATATGCGGTGGAGCACTATGCCAACACATGGCTCTTCTCTTCATCGCATCACAGGATATTGTGTGTAACCTTCCAAGTCCTTAACACATAAAAATCAAACTTGCCGATGTGCGAAATCACATTGTTTGCGATTTAATCTCCACCGTTGATCTGCACTCAGATCTAACGGTCGTCATTGCTCGTTCGTTCTATCGCCCTTCTCTAATTCTCCCACTCTGCCATAATTTATCTACACGAAGTTCATATGAACTTCATTCATCACTCATACTCACACAGTCTATTAATTAACAAAAATAACACGCATATATATTGATAATTCGAAATAAAACAGCACATAGATATTGTAAGATCCATATTATTCCTAGGTATACAACAACACACACATTTTCATTATTTTCTCAGCTCGAATACAGGCTAAGGCAACTAGGGCCTGAATCACACTTTTGCCCTCAGGCTACATTACGCTCTACCCTTCGTTCACACAATATAGACTCACATTATATAGAAATTACAAAGGAGTGGATCATCTAAGATCCAGGAGTTTTTCTCCCACAACTCGCTCAACTAACCCCTGAAATCTCTATGTTTGATTACATAGCAGATAATTACAATAAATAAAATCTTTTTAGAGACTTATCACTTCCATCATTTTAGCTCTGTTTCATGGAAATTTTCCCCCATTTACAAACGGTTTTCCATGTTCTCCTTCCACAGCATTGAATTTCATTTATGATTAATAGCGGTCTGATTCTCTTGCATCAGACATTCCCTGTGTATGGAAAGAGTATACAGATTGAGGTATAAGTGAGGTTATTTAGGGCGCCTCTCATTTCAATCCATACTAGTTTATGTCATGTTCAATTTTTGTTTCAACCAAGAGACTCTTAGATCATATTTTTAGGATATTCCACACTTTAATAAATGGCTATCATTTTAATAGATTTATTTGATTTAATGTGGAGTTTTCGGTTCGAGTTTGGTCAAGTTTATTAACAATTTTTTCTTCAAATATTTGATTGCATAGAATTTTATTCTAACTATTTCATTATAGGTAGACTCGAACACACAATGGTATCAAATTAATCCAATCTAACCTATTTTCATTCTAATTATTTCATTTTATGACAGTAATATCAAATTAATCTAATCTCAACCGTGCGTAAAGTCATTACATTACAAACTTTTCAAATAATGTAATTCATTTGGATTGTGTGGTGTTTAGTCTCTACTCGGTTAAAAGTTCATTTTTTTACAATATTTTCATTCTAGATAAGGAATCAATTTAAATAATTATAATTATTTTAGAAAACAATCAAGTTAAATATTAATGATAAAAGCGAACGAGTTTTATGTACAATGGAAGGTGTGTTGTATTTATCTAAAAATATATAAGAAATATAGGAAAAAAAGATAAAGTAACATATAAATGAAAAATGTTTATAATGCATTTTATTTTGGTTTTGAATGATATTGTATATTTAAGAAATTTTGGCATATTAATTTCAACCTTACTATAATTTTTTTAAAGATGGTTTGGCTATTTATTAAACTACTTTGTTTTCCTTTGAACTAAGAGTGTCGCGACTTAAACTATTATCATGAACTTTCTGGATACTTTCACTTTCTTGGTTCATGAAACTAATAGTTATGGTTTTACAACCTATGTAAGGAGTTTCTCTGCATGAGGGCTCAACTCCAAGCAAATGATGATATATATGCAAACCACAACACCATTTTAGCTTGTGATAGCAACTCATGCTATCACAATGAAATTCACCAAATTGAAATGTATCAATTCATTGTCATGTATTGATTATTAGTATAATGGACTTTGACCTAGGTTAGCTTGTACACATTATTTGTAAATGAGTTTCGCAATGGTTTGTGGCAAACAAACATTAAAATGATGTATGGGTGTTTATATTCTCTCAACTAAGAAAATAATCAGTGGAGTGTTGTTTATAGGAGAAAATTAAATGTTTTGCATGAGGATTTACCCAACAAATGATATAGAGTGATATATTCATGCCAACATATAATCAGGAACCCACACCAATTCTCTTGAATCCATAATATAAAATATCTCTTTGAATAAGATAGTATAAATTGATTTATGATAGGAGAGTAGCCAACATTCAACAATAGTGTTGATTACCACAAAGAAATGAGTTTATCAGTCATGTACCATTCATTCAATGGAGAGATTGGACAATGTCACTACACTAAGAATTCATAGAAAAACCTAGATCAAAGAATAACAAAAAATATAAAACAATGCTCACAAAAATCAACCATGTGAAAACAATCTAGTATCCTAGAAACCCAAGATGGGAAAACTATTTTTGATTGACCATGTTTAGTCTATTATTATCAATATTTTTATAGAATTATTGAATTTCATGTCTTCTAGACCATTAATAGTCTCCACTATAATAAAAATCAGAATCAATCACATTGTTGATTTTTATCAAAATCTCCCACCTCATTCTTCTACCTATGTTTAAGATTTGGATAGGATTATTTTCATGTTCATATTCAAAAGGTCCATTGTCCTTGACCCTTTAGCTCTTTCATAGTGCTCCTTTTCTATATTTTGTATTTTAACTTTTTTCTTCTTGTAGTTAGTGAGGTTTTGGCAATTTAATGGGTTAGTAGGTGCTTGAGTGTGTGTCCATCACTCTGCGATCACCCTCACATATTCATCATTGCCCATGGTGGTAAATCTACTTCTTTTACCTATTGATTATTTTTATGTGTATTTTCATTCTATGCCAACATTGGCCCATGGAGGAGATGGAAGCACATCAAGTCCAATTTCTTCTCCAAGTTTACCATTACAGTGGTCCTAAAGGTTACTAGCTTCTCATTTGTTTTTTAATTTTTATTTTAAAGTTTCAATTAAATATTAAAAGATTCATTAAATATTAAAATATGGGTTTTGATGATTTTTATTTACTTTTCAAAATTTTTACTCTCACTGAATTACAAGAATTACAAGAATTGAATTTAAATTGTTTTTTATTTCATTGACTAAATTACAAGAATTAGAAGAATTGAATTTAAATTTCTTTTTGTTTCATTAACTAATTACAAGAATTGAATTAGGAGAATTAAATTTAAATTGTTTTTTTATTTCATTAACTAAATAACAAGAGTTACAAGAATATAAATTTTAAATATTTGAATGAATTACATATTTCAATAATAATTTGAGAACAAGTTTTTTCAATTCATTTTTTCTTTAAAATAAAATTAATTGAAATATTTGAGAACCTTTAATTTGCAAAAAAAAAAAAACTATTTTTTTTGGAAAGAAACACTATGAAAAAATGGAAGATAGTAACCCTTTAGGAATGATTATTTGAAAACTATTAAGTCACAAAAAGTTTGTGTTGGACCATATCTATAAAGACTAAGTCTCTTCCAATAATTTTAAAACATTATGTACTATTTTTCTTTTCAATGTGTGCTTCAAAATGCAAAACAATGGGATACATACATAAAAATACATCCTTCATACAACTTTTCCAATTAAATAAACTTATCCATCTCTCTTTACACCTTTGAAACAATTACTAACATTTATATAATACATAAATTTTAAACTATAAAACAATATTTTATTTTATTTTAAATTGTAAACACCAAAACAAATAAGTTAATATTTCACTTTAAACACTGAAACTACAACGATAACTTCAAAGAATCACTCGTTTTGAATATTACTCTTCGTCTACCAGAATTACTCGTTTTGAATGTTACTCGTCTTCTACCAGAACTTGAAGAAACAAATTCAAATATCATCGCAATCTTTTATTACCAAAAAGTCAAAGCAGTACACAACTCATGCAATGCAATAGGTATGTGCATAATTGATCAAATTGATCTTTCCAGGAAAATGGAACAGCATGTTATAATTTAAGGGTTGGAATTTCAAAACCAGCCAGCTTATCAAATTTGAAGGTCTTGAGTATTTTGTTTTCCATATTCATATAAGAAATATATGTTGATGATGTTCAAGAATTTTCATATATTTGATTGTCAAATAGTCCTGGAAAATAGAACAGAATGATATAATTTAAGGGAATAGGTATGTGCATAATAGATCAAATTGATCTTTCCTGGAAAATGGAACAGCATGTTATAATTTAAGGGTTGGAATTTCAAAACCAGCCAGCTTATCAAATTTGAAGGTCTTAAGTATTTTGTTATACATATTCATATAAGAAATATATGTTGATGATGTTCAAGAATTTTCATATATTTGATTGTCAAATAGTCCTGGAAAATGGAACAGCATGTTATAATATCAAATTTGAAAGTCTTAAGTATTTTTTTATATATATTCATATAAGAATATATGTTGATATATATATTCATACAAGAAATATATGTTGATGGTATTCAATAATTTTTGTGAAATAGTTCTTTATCATTGACAATTTGTTCATTAAATTAAATTTCATTTCATGATTCAAGTTATAATGAAGCTCAACAAGAAATCCAATCAATGTCCCGGCACTCCTAGCTTTAAATATAGAATTAAATTAAAATCTACTTCATAACTGGCAATCTTCTAACATGAATCTACAATTTCAAACTTTGAATATATAATTAAATTAAAAATCTACCTTATAACTGGCAATCTTCTAACATGAATCTACAATTTCAAAGTGCAAAACTTTTTTAACTTCAAATACCTTATATTAAAAATCATAAATGTTGCTACAGTGAAAGCTGTAGAGTGGAGGAACTGCATAACATAGCAGTTACATATGACAGTTTCAATTATCAGCTATCAATTACAATTATCTTATCAACATTTGGACGGGCATCTATAAATGACCTTCATATTAGCTTACTACTTCATTGTGTACACTTTTAAAATGCATCTATGTATTTAATTTTTATTAGATGTGGTGCAATGGGGTTAAGTAGGGAAGTTTGGTCTCCACATGTTCGGTGATTTAATACCAAACAAAACTATGTATTCCACAGTACTCATTACTCTGCAACAGGCAGACATCCATATTAGAAAGATGAAGATAAAATATAAACAATAAAAACTCTTCAGCCAATATATTTCCTTCTACCATATTGAAGATCCTATGAGCAAAATAATCCTAGTATAATTTTATGTATACTCACATACTGCAAACAGTCCGACTAGGAGGTTATTGGGTAGGGAACGTGAGGGCCACATCAGGCTTGAACTTCTAGCAGATTTTCGTTGAGCAAAACCTGTTTTTCATTATCAGAGGTCTTGAAGCACTCAGAAGCGTTAAATCTACTAAGCAGCTGATCTCGAATCCCGTTCTCCAGAATCTCAAAGCTCTTGCAGCAAACGGTCTCAGATTTCATAAAAAACTCTCCTGACTGTAGAGAGGTATAACACGATTCCAAAATGGGGGAAACTACTTTGCAAACTTCTGAGAAATAATGCACATATGAAAACTGAGCCAATAGATTCAATAAAACCACCACCATGGTGGCCGCAAATAAATAAATAATGCCATTGCTGGGATCGTGCTTCCAACTGTACTTCCATTTGGATCAACGACGGAAAAAATACAATGGAAATGTTTACCCGTCGGGAATTTTAGCACATCTCTATGGAATAGATTAACAAACGAACTTATATATGGAGGCATTTTTTTCGTCTCCAGGTCATAAACTGCATGGTTTTCCAAGGTAAGTCATTGCCCTCTTGCTCAATCTCTATAATTGTATGGTTGATCTTATAGACTTATGGCTCCGACGGACCAGAAAATTATTATTTTCCACGAACTTCAATGGACATTGACACCCATCTTCTAGTTTATTATTAAAAATGGTAAAGTTTGAGAAAACTTATAGATCCAACGTTTCAATTGACATTGGTAAAGTTTGTGAAAACTTATAGATCCAACGTTTCAATTGACATTGGCACCCATCCTCTAGTCTAAAATATTAAAAGTGGTAAAGTTTGTGAAAATTTATAGATTCAAAGTCGTAAAGTTTATGAAAATTTATAGATTCAACATTTAAATCTCTTGGTTGTGACTTGGTTTATTGAGAAGAGAACATGTCTTAGAAGTTTAGAAGTTTAGAGGTTTATTGATAGTTACATGTTAAGCGAGTTGTTGAGTTTCTAAATACAAAAAAAAAGGGTAAAATTAATATCATTTTTATTAAAATTTTAAAAATGGTATAGTCTGTGAAAACTATCCCCCAATTGTTCCCTCGTGCACTGAGAGGATACCAGACCGTAGACCCCTATATGTTTACTAGTAGTTGCGTCTCAAGAAAGTTGTTAGGTTTCCCAATACAATAAAAAATTGGTAAAATTCATTTGATTCCAGGAAGTGATCATGATCATGATCATGCTATCCATTTGATTTGAGAAAGTGTTCCTCCAAACATCCAACCTTATAGATATCCTTATGACCAAAAGGGCGAAATTCAACAGATGATTGAAAAAATTATAGAGGATGGGATAATTCAACCTAGTCAAAGTTCTTTCTCTGCTCCAGTAGTATTGGTGGACAAGAAAGATGGATCGTGGCGCATGTGTTCGAATTATATGGAGTTCAATAAGCTCAGTATTAAAGGTAAATTTATCATTCATGTGATTGATGAATTATTGGATGAATTACATGGAGCAATTTATTTCACCAAGTTGGATCTCCGTTCACGATATCATCAAATTAGAATGAAGGCTGAAGACATTCCAAAAAAAACATTTCGAACGCATGAGGGTCATTATGAATTTTTGGTCATGCCTTTTGGCCTTACCAATGCACCCTTCCTTAGAAAAATTTTATTAGTATTTTTTGATGATATAATAATCTACAATAGGTCTTGGAAGGATCATGTTCAACATGTTGACAGGGTGCTCAAACTATTGGAGGAGAAACAATTATACGCAAAAACCTCCAAATGTTTCTTTGGAGTACAAGAAGTGGAATATCTCGGTCATATTTTATCTCACAAGGGTGTTAAAGTAGACCCTAACAAAATTAATGTCATTAAGGAATGGAAAGTCCCCACAACCATAAAGCAGTTGCGATGATTTCTCGAGTTAACAGGGTATTATCACAAGTTTGTTAAGAATTATGGGGAAATAGCAGCACTCTAACAACATTATTGAAGAAAGATCCATTTTCATGGAATCCTGAAGCAACTAAGGCCTTTGAACATCTTAAAGTGGCAATGTGCCAAGCACTAGTCATAGCTAAATCATTAACAACAAAAAAGACTATGTGGAACAAAGACTATCTTGAGAAGCACAACAAAAATGGATGACAAAGATGTTGGTTTATGACTTTGAAATCATATACAAAAAAGGGAAGCTAAATGTTGTTGCAGATGCACTCTCAAGAAAGGATGAGGATGTGGAAGCATTACTTTGTGCCATTTCTATTACCTAACCAAATTGGATAACTGAAGCAAGGGAGGAATGGAAGAATGACAAAGAAGTGTGGACGCTCATTCAAAAGTTGCAGTAAGATCCAAGTACATCTGATACATTTAGTTAAAAATATGGTTCCTTATAGTAAAAAGATTGTTTATATATTTGTAAGAATTCCCAACTAAAACAAAATATTCTTTTGGAATTACACACCTCTCCCTTAGGACGACACTCAAGATTTTAAAAAACTTACCACACGGTAAAGAAAGAATTTTTTTTGGGATAACCTTAAATCAGATATTAAAAAGTTTGTGGCAGAATGTTTGGTTTTACAACAAAATAAAATTGAGACAATTAAGACCCCGGGTCTGCTACAACCTTTATCCATTCCAAGTCAATGTTGGGAGGAGGTTTTAATGGATTTTATCACAAGTTTATCTAAGTCCGAAGGAAAGAGTGTCAGCATGGTGGTAGTTGATATACTTACCATGTATGCACACTTTTGTGAATTATCTCATGATCCTTTTAAAACAAGTATAGTTGCTACTGCATTTATGGAAACAATTCAAAAACTACATGGAAACCCAAAGATTATTGTAAGTGACATAGATCCCATTTTGACTGGAAATTTTTCGATGAAATTATTTTCCTGTTTGGGCACTCAACTAGATCATAGCTCATCTTATCATCCTCAATCCGATGGGAAAACTGAGATAGTGAGAAAATATTTGGAAAGATGACTTTGTTGCTTTGTATATGTTAAACAAAAATAATGGTTCAAGTGGTTACCTCTGGCTGAATCCTGGTATAACACTTCCTTCCACACTGCAAAAAAAAATTACCCCATTTATGGCACTTTATGGATATCATCCACCGTCCATCACATCGTATTTAAGAGAAAATTTTAAGTTTCAAGCAGTGGAAGATCACATCGAACATCAACAATAAGTTCTCCAACTCTTAAAGGATAACCTAAATTTGGCAGAACATCTAATGAAACAACAGGCATATCAACATTGCATTGAGAGAATTTTTTATCTAGGTGACTTGGTATTTTTATGGCTACAACTATACAAAGAAATGTCCCTCAAGCAAGCTAAGAAGGATAATAAATTATCTCCAAATTATTATGGTCCTTACAAGTTGTTGCAAAATATTAGTAGTGTGCCATTCAAATTGGAGTTTCCGGCTTCTTCCTGAGTGCACCTAGTTTTCCATGTTTCATGCATAAAGAAAGCTATAGGTGAAAAACTATCAGTTCAAACAATATTTCTAGAACTTGATGAGGAAGGGAAAATCATATTGAAACCTGAAGCAGTCACTGAAACAAGAACTCGATAGCTACAAAATCGATCAATTTCAAAGTATCTCATCAAGTGGAAGAACTTACCCATTGAATATTCCACATGGGAGATGATAATTTTATACAAAATCATCCAGAACTAATCAAGCTTTGAGGACAAAATTTTTTTGAAGGAGAGGGGCATCTTAGGTCCCTATATTACTAGTGTAGTCCCTTATTGTTTTTAGTGTAACCCCATTATCGTTATTGTTCTACCCCTGTAGTACCCATATTGTTATTATTGTGCCCATAAAATATCACTATTGTTATTTTTGTGGCCTTACAGTATTATTGTTAGGTCGGCTAGGATTATATTGTAACCCCATGTACTCCTATATATAGAAAGGAGGTTTTATCATTTTTATCATCCAATAATTTTTATTTTATGTAATTTAAAGGAGGTTTCCCCCTCGGAGAGGCTGATTTCTCAGGCATTGATCTCTCTTTTCTTCTATTTTGTGAGCTATTTTCTTAACACCCAGAAATTGTAGCATTGTAGGAGCCATAACAACTACATTTTGGTATGTGTTGGGTCACCGTTTGGTGACCATATTTGGTTCATTGGATAAGCAGCCTATGGATTCCAATTGGAGGATCTTCCATGGTGGTAAATATTTAATATGAGGAGCAGATTCTGCAGTGACGATATTGGGGGTCATAGGACTATTGGAGGGAAATATGTTGGCTACCCAAAGTAGCCTTAGACATGCTATATTGAAGGACTAAGAGTAGTTGAATATTGGGTGAAGAAAGGTGTCGAAGAAGCAACACTTTGATGGACTAAAGTGGTTGCTAGCCTGATAGATTGGAACTCAGGTGTTGGAAAACCTAAAGAGCATATTGGATCAGCTAAAGTACACTCTACAGAAGTACGTGCAGCAGTGTTAGGGGACAAATATCCCGGAGTATCAATGTGTATATGCCTTGATGAACTTAGGCATTACTAGTTAGTAGTACAAAATCGAAGGACTGACAGGATGTGATACGACAATGTGTTTGTTAGTGTATCTTGTATACCGTATGTTGTTGTATTATTTATACTTGGTTTAAATAACAAAGAATGGGGATTGTACATAATTGTACAATTTTGATTAAAAATTTGTATATTGTGCATATGTGATTTACTATTTTATATTTTCCACTGTGAAATTTATTTTATGGTTGAGATTCTTGGTTTGGTACCGTCAGTGATTTAAGACTCCAACTTAGACCCAAGGTAACATAAATTCAACATGGTATCACAACGTTCCTAAGCTAGTTTGGAAGCTAGTAAATCATAGTTTGCACAGCGAAGTACAACGTGAGAGGGAGTTGGTCACACTGTGAGTGAAGGTGTCACTAAAATTTCGAAGTTGCAGGTAGGTCTCCGGTATGAGGATGGGTTGGAATGGTTTTTCGACTACACTCCTTGGAAAGAAAGTATCAAGTTGGTCTTGCAGGTCAACTGGATCTTGGATTTTTCCGAGAAAGAGGTTAAGAAGCCAACCGACCTTAAGGAGCTGGAAAAATGGGAATATTTGGATATGAAAGCGAGGATGATCATCCTTAATGGTGTGAAGGATTCCCTGATACCTCATGTGTCTGGAAAGGAAAATGCATATGAGATGTGGATATATCTTTAGAATTTTTTCTAGAATAAGAACAAGAATCGGGTACCGGTATTGCAGGATAAATTGAAAACACCTAAGTTGATAGTGGGTGAAGGAATGAATTCGTATCTAACAAGGTTGTCTTAGGTTCGAAATGAGCTTGTTGTCGTCAGGGCCAAAGTTTCAGATGTAGAGATGGTAATGATTTCCTTGAAAGGGCTCACCGAGGAATGGAATCCCTTCATCAAAGGAATCATTTCTAGGGAGAAGTCGTCATAATGGAATATATTATGGGACGACTTCATTAAGGAAGAGTTGCGAGACGAGAATATTCATCTATCTAGGAAGGCATATGAGGATATGGCTCTTGCATCGAGAATGAATGGTAAGATGAAGAAGGACTTGATTAAAATCAAGTGTTTCAACTGTGGCGAGATGGGTTATTTTTCGTTGAAAATAGGAGATGACGAGAAAGGGAAGAAGAAAGGAAATCATATTGCTACTTTAGAAGAAATGGATGATATTGCTAGGAGATTGGAAGAGTATTATTTTTCTATGATTTCTTATTTCTTGCAGGGTACTATTCGAGAGGATGGATGGTACATGGACAATGGTGCGATAAAGCACATGACAAGGTCATAGGAGGTTTTTGAGACTCTAGCTAAATGGGACTCGAAGTTGCACACGGTGGGAGACAAGAGTCGGTTGGAGATTTGAGGATCGGGATTGGTCCCATTCAGGATGGAGACAGGACGTATGGTGCACATCCAGGATGTACTATTTGTACCAGGAATTAGATATAGTGTGATTTCTTTCTCGATGATGGAGAAGAAGGGGTTTGAGGTCTTGTTCCAAGATGGGAAGAAACGACTCAGGCCTAGAGGCTCTTGGAGTCAGGAAGCATGGTCTTTATAGGTTAATGGGAAAGCCTAAGGGTCATGCGAAGAAGGAGGAACAGATACAGGTTCCAAAGAAGCAAGAGCAAGTACAGGCTTCAGAAGAGAAGGTACAAGTTCTCGACAAGAAGGTACACATTTTAGAGATGGTCTAGGTTCTATAGTCTCAAAGGGAGTCAAGTCCTAGAGGGAGTTTGCATATTCAGAGGGTTGACTTTGCAACCCAAGAAGAGTGCTTAGTCAGTGGGGAGCAAGGGTGCTTCCAAATCCTGGCAAGGAGTCATGGCGATATTTGAAAGTGATACAGGAGAAGAAAAATAAGCAGGAGGCTTCCAATGAGAGTGACACTTCCGAGCAAGGGGTAATTCACTGTACATGGATTGTTGCGATTAGGAGCACTGATAGTTGGGAAAGTGTTTCAATTAGTGATGACGAAGATGAAGTAATTCCTATTCGTGGAGGTATCTCCCTCGCTAAGAGGGAGTGTTGGTTTGTGTAGCTTGGGAGGTAACCCAAGCCCGAGCATTTAGAATTTGGAGGGAAAAGCACCACAAGGGAAGCTTGTGGGTTTGGAACCCAAATGAGGGGTTTTTCACCCATCATGATTTGGGATGAAACCGAGAAGAATACATGACATGTGATGGATGAGGATTATAGTTCTTGGTGATACGATTCCAACGGATCGAGAATCGTCTAAATTCGAGTTGTCGTTAGAGAGAAATGAATTTTTGAAGTTGACTATGTAATTACTGGTTTCCAAGTTAGGTTGCTTTGTTGTAAAACCGTGGCAATAAAAGGGTCTCTTAAAATTAATTTGTGGAGGCATTGAAGGATATAAATATGGGATGGCTTGGATTAATTTTAAGAATCCATCTTTGTGCAATACATGCCAAAGAAGAAAATTTGTTGAGCTCTGAAATAAGACGTAGCTCGGAGGCCGAGATAGAAAGGAGGAAGAGGTTTGTTTTAGGGTCTGATATCTTCAATAGGAAGCCGAGATTTCTGTGTGTGAGTACATTTTGTTTTTGGGTGAAAAACACAACATAAAAAGTTGTTTCAAGAGGTCATAGCCTTTGTTAGGAGCCGCAGCCATAGGAGAAAAGGTGAAGGGATTTGGAGCAGTTATGAAGGGTGGAAAGTCCTCCCAAGAGGCTGCCGCAACCCTAGAGTAGACTGTTGAAAGGTTTCACAGTCCTCTTAAGGAGAAAATCCTACATTTTGGGTGTATACTACCATAGGAGAGTAGCAATAAGGGCATCAACACTTGTAGGATACACCGTAGCAAGAGAAGCACATTTATGGGTGTGCTTATGGATGGTTGGGGACAATGGTTTGTTCCTTAGCTAGTTCCAGAAATCACAACATTGCAGGAGCCACAACAACAACGTTTTGGTATGTGTTGTGTCACAGTTTGGTGACCATATTTGGATCATTTGGCAAGCAACCTATGGATGCCAATTGGAGCATCTTCTGTGGTGGTGAAGATTTCATCTTAGGACAAGATTCCGCAGTGACGATATTGAGTATCAAAGGATTGTTAGAGGGCAGCGTTTTGGCTACTTAAAGTATCCCTAGACAACCTATCTTGAAGGATGAAGAGCATTTGAAGATTGGGTGAAGAGAGGTTTCGAAGAAGCAACACTTTGATGGACTAAAGTGGTTGCTAGCCTAGAATATTGGAGCTCGGGTGTTGGCCAACCTAGAGATTAGATTGGATCAGCCCAAGTACACTCTACTAGAAGTACGCGCAACAATGCTAGGGGGCATCCCTCCTAGAGTCTCGATGTGTAGATGCCTTGATGGATTAAGGCATTACTAGTGAGAAGTACGGAAGCAAAGGACCGAAAATATGAGATATGACATTGTGTTTGTCAGTGTATCTTGTATACCATAGAATGTTGCGTTATACAGATTTGGTTTAATATAATGAAGATTGGGTATTTTACATTATTGTACAATTTTTATTAAAAATCTGTATATTGTGCATATGTGATTTGCTGCTCTATATTTTTCACTGTGTAAAGTAGTTTATGGTTGAGATTATTGGTTTGGTAGCATCATTGATTTAAGACTCTAACCTAGACCCAAGATCACATAAATTCAACACTCCATTCAAAGGAAAACCATTTACTTTATTGTGGCTTGACCTGTCCTCTAGATGAAGGATCTGATGAAGATGAAAGGATGTTCTTACCAATATCTGGATTATTGGGTTTGTATGGGATTTTTTTGTGTGCACATTTAAATACTACACTACCAAAGGAATGGTCTCCACCCCCACTCCTACCTCCTACCCAAGACGGACCCATATTTAAATAAAAAACCCTAACTACATTTAGAATCCTCGATATTAAAAATTTCTTCATGAATACCCTTTCATTTAGGGTATGTTATCACCTTCTTTGAGATAACTAATAATGTAATATAAATATATATAAGTGAGCTTGTAAATATGAATGTAATTGAGATATATGTAAGAAATAAGAATTTAAAATCTCTTAATTATTTTTGGGTGAGTATTTCTTATTTGATATAAGTGAAATATAGTATAGGAACATTTAATGCTTTCATACAAACACTATATTATTGTGATTTGAACTTCATATTTCTCCAAAATAATTTTACAAATTCATGATCTTCTCAAATATTTAAAAACCTTTGAAAATAATATATGTGCATAATAATGTAATGTTCCTCTCAGAATGATCACTGCAAAAGAGAGAAAGATTGGTAGCCTATAATCAATTAGAAAGGTAATTAATTAAATATCATTTGTATGAAAAAAGAAAAACTTGAAGTTATAAAAAAGTTATCACTACCAACCCCTATCTAAAGAATAAGCTCCAATCTCTTTTTTATCATCTAAATACCAGGAGTAATTAAAAATAATAACATACACATTTAGAAATAATAAAATACACAATGCAAATTTAAAATATATAAAATTGTAATCAACCTTAGTTAACCTTTGAATTCCTTTGTATTTATGCTTAAACAGTGTCATTCTCATTTTTCTCATTTTAATTATTTAATTCAATACATAATTATTAAAAAAAATGATTATGGATAAGTAATATATACGCATCAATAATGACACATATAATGGAAATGAAAGACAAATAAATTGATTGAAGATTTGAAATTAACATTAAACATTACTTTTATGTGGAACTGAAACATACAAATAAATTGATTGAAGATTTTAAATTAACATTAAACATTACTTTTATGTGGAACTGAAACATACAAATAAATTGATAGAAGATTTGAATTTAGCCTTCAAAATTACTTTTATGTTTATGTTTAAACTATTTTATCTCTAGTTACAAAACAAAATTAATTTAAATATACAATTATTGCATTTTAATTACTTTATAATATTTATATAATACATAAATTTGTCTATAATAAAATATTAAATTTCATTATTTTAAATTTGTAAACACCGAAACAAATAAGGAAATAGTCAATTTTAAACCCTGAAACTATAACGATAACTTCAAAGAGTTACACGTTTGGAATATTACTCTGCTTTCACCACGTTTTGAATATTACTCCGCTTTTACCAGAACTTGAAGAAACAAATTCAAATATCGTCGCAATATTTTACTACCAAAAGTCGAAGCATTACACAACTCATGCAATGCAATGCAATAGGTATGTGTATGATCGATCAAATTGGTATTTCGAGCGAAAATGGAGCAGCATGTTACAATTCAAGTAAGGGTTGTAATTTCAAAACCAGACAGCTTATCAAATTTGAAGGTATTAAGTATTTTGTTATATATATTCATATGAGAAATATATGTTGATGATGTCAAAGAATTTTCATTCATATATTTGATTTTCATATAGTCTTACATCATTGATAATTTGTTCATTAAATTTCATTTCTAGATTCAAGTTATAATGAAGCTCAACTACAAAGTCAATCAATGTCTTGGCATTCTTAACTTTGAATATATAATTAAATTAAAAATATATATTTTGAGGAAATCTTTGAAGTTATCTTTTGGAAAGGAATCTTGTGTAGAAATTTTTATGAGCATCTTGGAGAAGCACACTAGGCATCGTTTGGAGAAGTGCTTTTTTGAGACAGTTTGGGCTATCATTGTTACATATTAAAGAGAATACTTTTTGTATACCTTTGAAGCATTCCTTGCATACTTGTTGAATAAATAATTTGAAGAATCTTGTTAAGGAACTATAGTGGATCAGACCTTGGGTTTGAACTAGTTCGAAGTACTCTTAAAGGAGGGTTGATTTTGTATATAGTTTTGGAGCAGGCTTATAGTAGCCTTTCATGACATGCTAGATAATTGAGGTGTTGGAGAAACTTTTGAAGAAGAACATTGAAACTTTGTGAAGATCCTTGGAGATAATGATGCATCATTGAAGGACCTCATGATGTGACCATGAAGATTTTATTTGGGTGAAATGAGGAGTTTTTATGAAAGATTCTGAGAAGATAAAGTTGTCATTGATGAAGTGATTTTGAGATCAAGTGAAGGCATTGTTGAAGGTAAATATATTGTCAAGGCTCGTTGCAGAAGATATTGGGATTTGTAAAGAACTATTGATCTTATCTTGAAGAATCCAAGCATAGGGTTGGAGCCCTAGAGGATAGGAGTCCTTAAGAAGACCAGGTTAGATCATGTACCAGTGATAGGGTTGAATCCCTAGAGATTGGAACCTCATAGAGAAAATTTTGTTTCCTTGGGAAGATAGGGTTAGAGCCTCGTGAAGTCCATGTTGATGCTAAAAAAAGTACAGGTTGGAAACTTGTAGATTGGAGATCGGTCTCTTCATCTAGGGTTGGAGCCCTAACTATTAGTGTACTTGATTCATTGTAAATACGATTGGAGTTCTCATCATTGATTAATAAGATTATTATTCTATCAATTTTTCATTTTGTGTTGTAACTATACATGACTTTAACTAGTAAAAATAAAAATTGAAAATAAATATTGATTCACCCCCCTCTCAGTATTTTCAACACTATTACCATCTCTATTTACCCCTATCATAGTCTCATTTCCCCTCTTTCTTACAACGCTTTGGTTATTAGTGACCTTGATAAACCCTTTCTAATTAGTTTCCTAATAGGATTTTTTGGGTTTTGTATTCAAATTAGACAAATATTCTCTAAAGAGATAGCCATATTCATGCCACTTCGTGTGGTGAAACAATATTTTTTCATACTCAATGGGTTATTCCCATATGTCATCATGATACTTTTTTTTTATGCTTTTTGGAAGCATCTTTGAAAAATCCATATACACAAATATGCATGCATATATATTGCAACAACCTTGTTTTGTAACCTGTGATAACATGAGAAATGACACTATCACATTTTCAATGCCTTCAAGAGTGTCTTGATCCTAGAATTCATGGGTAAGGGAGTAGAGGAAAACCCAAACATGAACCTAGTTGATATCGTCTTTATTAAGAGTAAATCTTTCCATCTAGAGTTTTATATAGAGCCATGATAAATTCAAAAAATAATAACTCCCCTTAAATATTCGATCTTTATCCTAGAAATTGTTGAAAGTGTTTGTAAAGTGTATCTAGCTCGTGACAATTCTACTTCAAGGCCAAATTCCAATGAATTTACACATTATTACATGATCTCTCATATATTGGATTTTTACCCCTACTTTCTCCAAAATCATCTCATAGAAAGGGGTTTTCGCTATTCTCATAAGGAATGATCTTTTGTTCTCTACTCCATTCAAAGGAAATCCATTTACTTTATCGTGGCTTGGCCCCTCCTCTAGATGAGGGAGTTGATGAAGAGGAAGGGATGCTCTTGCCAATATCAGGATTGTTGGGTTTGTGTGAGATTTGTTTTTTTGCATGTCTAGGTACTACACTACCAAATGAGTGGTCTCCACCCCCACTCCCACCTCCCCCAAAAGAGGTACCCATAGTTAAATAAAAAAACCCTAATTACATTTAGAATCCTCGATATTCAAATTTTCTTCATCATTAAATTTTCATTTAGAGTATGTTATCACCTCGGTTGAGATAACTAATAATGTAATATAAATAAATTATAACGTAATCTGCATATATAAGTTAGCTTGTAAATATGAATGTAATTGAGATATATGTAAGAATTAAGAATTAGAATTTTCTTAATTATTTTTGAGTGAGTATTTCTTATTTTATATAAGTAAAATATAATATAAGAACATTTAATGCTTTTATACAAACACTATATTATTGTGATTTTAACTTTACATTTTTCCAAAACACTTTTACAAATTCATGATGTGCTGAAATATTTAAAAACTTTTGAAAATAATGTATGTATATAATAATGTAAAATTCTTATAAGCTATAATCAATTAAAAAGGTAATTAATTAAATATCATTTGTATGAAAAAGAACCAGTGAAGTTATAAAAGAGTGATCGCCACTAACCCTATCTATTTAAAAAGAAGCTCCAATCTATATTTTATCATCTAAATACCATTGGTCATTAGAAATGACATATACAATGTAAATTTGAAATATATAAAATTATAATCACCCTTATTTAACCCTTAAATAACTTTATATTTATGTTTAATCAATGTCATTCTCATTTACTGATGATTTAATTTAATGCATCATTATTAAACTAAAAACAAAGTGATTATGTATAAGAAATATATGCTGGTTATGGATAAGTAATATATGTGCATCAATAATGACATATACAATGGAACTAAAACACTCAAATAAAATGATAAAATATTTGAAATTAAACTTGAAAAAATAATTTTCTATTTATGTTTAAGCTATTTTATCTCTAATTACAAAACACAATTAATTTAAATATACAATTATTATTGCATTTTAATGGCTTTATAATATTTATATAATACATAAATTGGTCTATAATAAAATATTAAATTTCATTATTTTAAATTTATAAACACCGAAATAAATAAGTTAATAGTTAATTTTAAACACTGAAACTATTACGATAACTTTTAAGAATTACTCGTTTTCAATATTACTCTGCTTTTACCAGAACTTGAACAAACAAATTCAAATATCGTCGCAATATTTTACCACCAAAAGTCAAAGCAGTACACAACTCATGCAATGCAATAGGTATGTGTATGATCGATCAAATTGGTATTTCTAGAGGGAAAATGGAGCAGCATGTTATAATTCAAGTAAGGGTTGTAATTTCAGAACCTGACCGCTTATCAAATTTGAAGGTCTTAAGTATTTTGTTATATATAGTCATATGCGAAATATGTGTTGATGATGTTCAAGAATTCTCATTCATATATTTGATTGTCATATAGTCTTACATCATTGATAATTTGTTCATTAAATTTCATTTATAGACTCAAGTTATAATGAAGCTCAACTACAAAGTCAATCAATGTCTTGGCACTCCTAATTTTGAATATATAATTAAATTAAAAATCTACCTCATAACTGCCAATCTTCTAACATAAATTTACAATTAAATAAAGTCAATCAATGTCTTGGCACTGCTAAATTTGAATATATAATTAAATTAAAAATCTACCTCATAACTGGCAATCTTCTCACATAAATTTACAATTAAATTACAAATCTTAAAATATATATAGATATTTCAAAGTGCAAAACTTTTTTAACATGAAATACCTTATGTTAAAAATCATAAATGTTGCTACAGTGCATAAATGTTGCTACAGTGAAAGATGTAGAGTGGAGGAACAGCATAACATAGAAGTTACATATTACAGTTTCAATTATCAGCTATCAATATCAGGACATGTATTTATAAATGGCTGACAAATCTTAAAAATATATATATATTTCAAAGTGCAAAACTTTTTTAACATGAAATACCTTATATTAAAAATCATAAATGTTGCTACAGTGAAAGATGTAGAGTGGAGGAACCGCATAACATAGAAGTTACATATTATAGTTTCAATTATCAGCTATCAATATCAGGACATGTATTTATAAATGGCTTTCATATCAGCATACTACTTTATTGTATACACTTTTAAAATGTAGTTATGTATTTATTTTTTCATTACAGTTTTGAAGATGTGGTCTAATAGTTAATTAGAGAAATTTGATCCTCAAATCTTGTAATCTAATCTCAAGCAGATTATATATACTTAAAAGCTATTCATCCCCTCGTTACTCTGCAACAAGCAAACATCAATATTAAAAAGATGAAAATAAAATATAAAGAATAAAAGCCATTCAGCCAAGATATTTCCTTCTACCATATTGAAGATCCTATGAGCAAAATAATCCAAGTATAATTTTATGTTTACTCACATACTGCAAACAGTCCGAATAGGAAGCTATTGGGTAGGGAACGTGAGGGCCACATAAGGCTTGAACTTCTAGCAGATTTTCGTTGAGCAAAACCTGTTTATCATTATCAAAGGCCTTGAAGCACTCACAAACGGTATATCTGGTAAGCAACAGATCTCGAATCCCGTTTTCCAGAATCTCAAAACTCTTGCAGCAACTGCTCTCAGATTTCATAAAAAACTCTCCTGACTGTAGAGAGGTATAACAGGATTCCAGAATTGGGGAAACCACTTTGCAAACATCTGAGGAAGAATGCACATATGAAAACTGAGCCAATAGATTCAATAAAACCATCACCATGGTGGCGACAGCCATTTCCTTCGGAGACTCCATATTTCTGCACATTCGAATCCTGTGAGTATGAGATCATAAATAATGCTTTGGAGGAAACTTCAAAGCCATTGCTGGGATCCTTCTTCCAACTGTACTGCGATTTTGGATCAACGACGCGAAAATTACGATAGAAATGTTGACCCGTCGGGAATTTGACCAATGCGAAGTCATTGCCGTCTGGCTCAATATCAATAATTGTATTGTTGATCTTATAGACATATCTCTCCTACGGACCAGAAAATTATTACTCGCGACGAACTTCAATTGACATTGGCACCCATCTTCTATTTTAAAATATTAAAAATGGTAAAGTCCTTCAAAACTGATAGATCTAATGTTCAAATTCCCTAGTGGTTAAGAGGAGGACATGCACAAGACTTTTAGAAATTCCCTAGTGGTTAAGAGGAGGACATGCACTAGACTTATAAAGATTGACTAGTAGTAATGTCAAGCAAGTTGTTGGGTTTAAAAATGGTAAATCCTCTGAAAACTCAATTCAGAGATCTAAAGTTTAAATTTCTTAGTTGTATTTTGGTTTACTATTTGGAGAACATACTTTAGATTTCTAGAAGTTTACTAGTAGTTACATGTTAGATAAGTTGCTGGGTTCCTCTGAAGTACCATGCTGTAGTCTAAAAAATCTACATAATAACTCAGAAATTCAGGTAAGATTATGAAAAATTCCAGCAATTTTTTTTGAAAATCTTTCAGTATTTTGGGTGTTGTAAGGTTTTTTTTTTATGGTGCTGAATCCATTTCCACCTTAAAAAATACAATTCAAACACTCTGATTTTTTTATTTTTTTAAAATCAAATTAAAAAAAAAAAATATTATTTTATTTAAACCTTTTAAAAAAAGTTTAAAATGTACAATTATATATATGTATGTGATAGGTTAGATTATTAAAGAGTGTGGAGACTTTTAATTGAATAGTTTTAGTTGTTAAGATTTTTGTTAAAGAAGATATGAAGTTAATTTAATTGTGTGGAAAATTTTATATTTAAAATTTGAATTAAAGGAGTTGTGGGGATTTTAAAGTTTTAATTATGGGGTGCAAGTTTTAGAAGTAATGGTTGATGTCATTTGGGTAGTATTAATCTCAAGTTTTCACTTTATTTTTTTTATATGGATGGGTTACTTTTGGAGAAATTTTGTTAGGTATAAGCTTTGGAGATGATAGTTAATGTTGTGCAATTCGTTTATCTAATACCAAACTTATCAAAAAGTTTTAATTAATGGATACAAAATTTTAAAATATTAATTAATACGATGAGATTCATTTTCATAATATCAATCCCATTTTTTTATCCTTCTTAAATCGTTCGATATAATGAATATTAAATGAACTATTCAAAATCTTAATTGAACATATTAATATTCATAAATATAATTATAAATTAATAATTCCCTTTAAATAATTAATTCCAAAATAATATTTAATATGTTAAAATTATCAAATACTAAATAAACACTTTATTTTTATTTTATTATTATTATTTAAATTAAAATAATAATAAAATCTAAATCAAATTGAATAATTAACTCAATTATCTTTGTCATTCCGCAACATAGATTATAGATAAAAATATATTATTATTATTATTTATATTATAAAGGGTAATTGTTTAGTACTCTAGATATTTAAAGGTGATACATATTTCTTGAGTTATAGGGTAATAACGATAAATATATACGGCCTCCCAAAAAATAATGGTCGCCCTATTTAAAGAGGCTTAACTTGCCATAGGTTATACGGTAATAAATGTCATTGGGCATGCCCACTGTGTTAGATTTAGATTATTTTAAATCTAATGGTATGTATATATTGCCCAATCACATTTATTATCCTATAGCCCAAGAAATAATGATCGCCCTATTTAAGGAGGCTTACTGTGCCATGACTGTTAAACACAACTTAAGCTGAACCTGATGATGAACCTCGGTAGCTGGTTTGAAACGTCGATAAAATAAATAGACCCACCCAATGCGATGGATCCAGAAACAATATTATTACAACTTAAGCTATTAGTCAAAGTTCTTGAATCTTAGACAACCTAAGTGGGCTCAATGGTTAAGAACTTGTGATTTCTCTTTAGAGGTCACAAGTTCAAAACCGATGGGGGGTAGGGTTGTCTATTACCCATCATGACCAAGCTAGAGAGATAGACGACCCAAATGTTGGACGCCTCGGTCCGTGCGAAAGTCATGAGTTTCTGATATATGTGGCTTACGGGCTGTGTTGGCTCGAGGGGTCCTCACCCAAGTTTGGATGTTCGAGGTTTGCCAACAAACCCCTATACTACTGGCCCTTTCGGCAGCAACTTGCTTGTGCAGGCCAAAGTCTCACTCAAAGTAGTATGGGTGGGTGCTGGAACTAGGTTTCTGCACCCTAGGAGAGGGTAGGTAAGTGAAGAAGAGTTGTGTTCACCCTTATAGTGACCAGATCCTGTATCACACAGCCTATATCTACAGATTCCCCTTTGCATCCATGTGCGCAACAACAATAACACTCATAGAAATCAATAGATCATGAACTCATATAACGATACACAACTATTCCAGATATTCTTGTATGAAGTAAAACAGAACAAACCCAGATCGCATCACAAATAAGTAACACAAGTATGTTTGCAACTTAAATCAATAACACAACAACATATATTAAGTAATCAAACGTCACAGATTCATATCACAATAAGTCTAATGAATTCAGATAGTCAACAATGCTTCTGCATTCATTAATCTTTCAGATCTACTTACAATACCCCAAAACCCAACCTGCGCACACAGCAGCCGGGTTTGCACACAGTAGGACAAAAGCCCTCCATGCACACAGCAGTAGGAGTCCTTACACAACAACCCTGACCAGATCTATAAATTCGCACTTAGCAGCAATCTCTTATCATTCTTAGCTTGTCCTACAACTCAAAAAGGTTCAACTACTTATACTATTTTAGCCTATGCCTCCAATGGTCCGCAAACCGTGGTTTGCGGACTCTTGGTTTACCCTTGACCCTTTTACAATGATCTATGGGCTTTGACCCACCCCAAAACCCCTGCGCTAGACTAAATATAATAAAAAAATACACAAAATTGACCAGTTTCGCAGACCTTGTTCCAACAGGCTGCTACATATACCTAGAAAAATTGTTGTTCAATGTCTAAAACAAAAAAGTTCCCTAATATTTTTGAAAAATTCAAACGAATTAAATTAAGCGTCCATAAAATGTCGTAACGTGCATTTAAAGATGGAATTCTGATAAAACATCGTAATGTGAATTTAAGGATGGAATTCCCACCCGCTTGCAGCGTGGAAAGTGGAGCTCTTGAATGAAAATAATTCACTTTATGAAGGTAAGAATTAAAATTATTAATTATGAAAATTCGATGATCATTTTTATAACCTAAATTATTAAAATTAAATATTTGTAATTTTCATTAATTCAAATTTATGAAATGATAAAATATTGCTATTTTTTTATTTATATTTACAAAATTATAATAATATAATTTTTTTATATTTTAAAAAAAATAGTTTTAGAATAAAATATAGAGAGAAATACAATATAAAATTGTATATTTAGATATAGTTTTTTATTTTTATTATTGAAAAATTATGATACAATTTTTGGTGAAATTGTGATTTTTTCTTATTTAAAATATGTTTTTGAATGTATAAATATATTTAATGCGCTAAAAATCATTGGGAAATTCACACCTCCATTCAAATATTTATCCACAAATTGATTGATAAAGCCTTAAAACATTAGTCTGAAGGAAAATTTAGTGACTTGATATAGTTGTGGGTCTTGGGAAGACATTCTCATATGGAGGGAGGACCTTGTCATTGTGGGCCTTGGTAAGACATTCTCATATGGAGGGAGGACCTTCTCCCCACAAACTCAATTTGGTAACTCATGGGCCAACCTTTAGCCTCCTAATTAGCCATGATATGGTGTATTTAGTTATGTGGAGTACATAACCTAAACATGCAATTCCAATGAATCCCTACATGAATTTGGATAAAATGACTAGAAATATGCCCAAAAAATAACCAAAACATATAAGAGTTAGACTATAAGAAATATAGATACTAATTATATATAATGATGATGATGATGAAGACTGAAATATAATTGTTCTATTTGACCTTAAGTACGTTGAGGGATTAGTTTGATTTTCTTAGAATCTTATTTCTCAATTTAAAAGGAATTAAGAGAAGTTTTCCAAAATTATCATGGTTTTGATGACTTAGGAGGTTAGGAAGGTTGATGTTGTGATAGATATTTTGAAATTGTGATATAATTTGAGTATATACATGGAAGTCTATGAGAAAATTCTTTTCAACTTCGAGCTTCTCAAAATGACAAAGATGATATACTTGCATATCACATATGTTTTGGGCTTTTCTAACACCTAGTTTTTCTATGTAACTAGTCAAAATCAAGAGCCACTTTTCACTTTCTAAATTATGGTTGACCACTTCCTTGTAGTACCTTAGTTTCCTTTTATCTTCTAGTTCTTTTTTCCACTAAATATTCTCTTTAAATTTAGAATTACTAATATTTTTAAAATTACTGGTATTCTGTAGAATGACATATTCATATAATCCCTAATGATTAATCCAATACTTCGCATCTTGAGGCCAACCCTATTGAAAAGTGCAACAAGAAATTCTCAATTTAATTTTGACTAGATTAGATTGAGAAAATTCAAATTTCTACCTCACGAAACAACTTGGATGTAGTTAACTGAGGTGACATGGATCTTGTCACTTAGTTAGCTCAGTAAATTCAAGATAGAAGAGCTACAATTCAGTTAAGCATGTGTAACTGCTAATTTGTAGCAATCAAGGTCAATTATTTCAAGTTGTTTTGAGTTAAACTAGATCTAACAGTTGGAGGAGATAGTTGACGGTAAGTTATGTAGTGGGACTTCAATCAAAATCAGTGATCATTGAGTTAACTGATCAATCAACCCAAAATAGCTAGTGCATGCCAAGAATTTGAGTTCCCCAACTATAGTGGATATTCCAAGGCATTGTAACACCGATTGTAGGCTAGTCTTGAGTGTACAGGTGTTGCATGAAGTCAGATGATCAACCTTGGGAATTGCTCAATCCATTTCGTAGAAATTCCTAAATAATAGGGACCTAATTTCTGAAGGAAATAGGAGCTCAAGCAAAGGCAAAAACTGACTAATTTTGGGTCAAATATTATCAATGAGAAGAGAGATTTGTTGTTCACTTGAAGGTTGTGCTCAGTTCAGAAATGAAATTGTAATACATCTCAACTCGTCATATTGATGCAAGAAAACATTGAGGCTTTTAGAAGATTACTTTCCCTAGGAAAAATATTGTGTGCATGTGTGTTATTTCTCATTGCATGTTTGTGATTGATATTTTAAATTGTGAATTGAATTTCACAAAGCAATAGATTAGGCTTGTCTCTTATGATTTTGATTAAAACTTCATGAGCAGTTTCAAATCTACATCATAATTTCTACATGGTATCAAAGAAGGATTCACATTAGAGCACTAATTTCAAAGTTGTTTCTCAAGAGGTTCGAATTTGTAGTTCATTGTAGCAGGATCTCTTTAGAGTTGTGAATATGACATTCAACGAATTGAATATAGAGTATGCCTTGGAAGGAAACTTTATTTTCATCGCATGGAAGGATCACATGGAGGCGGTATTGGATGACAATGGATTGCTATAATACATCAATATAGATATTTCAAAACCAATGAAATCTGATGCCCAAAACCTAGCCCAATGGAAGAAAGATGTAGCCAAGGCAGGGATAATAATATTTGAGGGAGTATGGGACCACATTTTCACTAATATACATGGGAAAGAAACTCCTTATGCAATGTGGTAGGAACTAACATATATATTCTGGAATAGTAGTGACAATAGGAAACTGGCGCTCAAGGATAAACTTTGAAATATCAAGATGCAAAAGAATGACATTATTTAGAAATATATGATTAGGTTCACACAAGTTCTGTTGTCTTGTAGGAGTTGGTGTTATTATTTCAGATGATGATTTGGTAAGCCTAGCCCTTCTAGGCCTTCCCAAGAGCTGACATAGCTACTAAGATTTGGTGAATGAGAGGGAGAAAATAGCAAATTAGGAACACTTATGGTTCGATTTGGTACAAGAGGAAATGAGGCAAAATACTAAATATGGTACTTCATCCAAGGGAGAGGATGAATAAAAATTTGCATTGGTTGGAAAGGGAAAGAAGGGAAAAGGGAAGAAATCTCAAACCAAACCAGAATCCAACCAAGGGGGAAAGAAAAAATATTTGTCCAAATTAAATGCTTCCATTGTCATGAATTTTGGCACTATTCCACAAAGTGTTCAAACAAAAAGGAAAGAAAGAAGGCCTCAGGAGGAGAATCAAGTGAAGCCTTGCATTCATCGTTCGAGCTTGACTTCACCCTTATCGCATGCATAGCAATAACAATGATGGGGAGTGTGCGGTACATGGAATTTGGTGCCTCATTCCACATGACAGGGTGTAGATGTTTTTTCATTGACCTAGAGGAGAAATATCCACAGATGCACATTGAGATGGTGGATGAAGAAATGTACAACACGACTAGGATTGGTACAATCACCTTTCAGAGGGAGGCATGCTCCTCTCTCATGCTCAAGGATGTCATGTTTTCTCGGGTCCTAAAGAAAAATCTCATCTTTGTTGCACTTTTGGAAGATCGTGGTTATGATTTGATCTTTAGAAAAGGAAAACTTTTCCTAAGACACATAACCATGGGATAGGTGAAGCATAACAAGGTATGTGTGAAGAACCTGTATAAGCTAGATGTGTAAGACTCTGTTACACTAAGAAATAAGGTAGAGAAAGTGTAGGGCTGCGATGTCGGTGAAATTTTCCATAAAAGACTTGGCCATTTGCATTATTTCACCTTGAATATTATGAAACAAATAACCACTAGCCTCCCCAAAGGAGCACTTGAGCAGTAGGATATATGAAAATGATGCACCTTGGCAAAGTACACAAAATCCACATTCCATGATTAGGATAGTAAAGAACACGAAATCTTGGAAACGATCCACTTTGATGTCTATGGACCTTTCTCAATAGCCTCCACTTCCAGACACAAATATTTTGTCATTTTTATTGATGACTTCTCAAGGAAGTCCTAGATCTTTTTCATGCAAAAGAAATATGATACATTCTCCAAGTTCGTAGAATTCAAGGCACTGGTTGAGAAAGAAACTAGCAAGAAAGTGAAGTCTCTCAGGAGCGATAATTGAGGAGAGTACGTGTCGAATGAATTCAAAAATTTCTATGTGAACAAAGGCATTCGATGAGAGCTAACAACACCCCACAACCCACAATAGAATGGGGTGGCTCGGAGAAAGAATCATGGCATTTTGGGAGCTGCGAGGGCTATGTTGCATGAATTTGTGGGTTGAGGCATGTAGCATAATAGCTATTTTCTGAACTAAAGTCTTCGTCGAATTTTGGGTATGATTACACTGGAGGAGGCTTTCTTGGGGATAAATTTGAATGTGTTGCAGTTCAGGATTTTTGGAGCCTCTATTTACTGCCATGTATCCAAAGAATCAAGGAAGAATCTTGAGACGACAACAAAATTGGGGGTATTTTTGGGTTACACAAAAACTCCCCACAACTACCATGTGTACTTTCCATCCCTCAAAATGACAGTTGTGCGAAGGGATGTAAAATTTGATAAGGAGAAAGTGATGTGGTGCTCTCTTGGCAGAGTGCTTCAAATCCCACTAGAAGATGATCTTTTAGCTACAAAGGAGGAGCCTTAGGAAGTTGTGGAGCCGCCAAAAATGGAGGATAAGGGAGGAGGTAGAGTGGATACATACACTAAAGAAGAATCATTCAGAGAAAGTAGAAAAAAAAAAGTTAAGTTGGTATAATTGTGCACGATGCGAGGGAGAATGTGGGAGCTCCTACAAGTCTACCTAGGTAGACAAGGTCACCTAATCAATACATTGGCTACATGGCTCTAATGACTGAGCTTGTTGATACTGACCCATCATATTTCAAGGAAGCAATAGAGAAACCTATATGGGTTGATGCGATGGTGGAGGAATATGAATCCATTGTAAACAACGATGTTTAGGAAGTGGTACTAAGACTAGAAGTAAATTAGTTGTGGGTTCAAGATGGATCTTCAAGGTTAAACATGTAGAAAATGGAAGCATAGATAAGTAAAAGGAAAAATTTATGGACAAGGATTATTCTCAAGTTGTGGTAATTCACTATGAGGAGACATTTTCTCCTGTAGAAAGGTACTCATCCATTAGATCAATTATTGCACTAGTTGCATAGATGGAGTGGAAGATCCACCAGATGGATGTAAAAACAACATTTCTCAATCGGGTTATTGAGGAGGAGTTGTATATCAAGAAAACAAAAGGATTTTATACATTTGATCGAGAGTCTCATGTGTGCAAACTCAAGGTAGTGTTGTATTGTCTCAAACAAGCACCCTGTGCTTGGTACACTAGGATCGATAGCTATCTCATTGGTTTGGGCTTCACCAAAAGTGAAGTGGATGAAAACCTCTATCATATCATGGCAAAAGGTAAATTTCTTATTATTTTCTTATATGTTGATTTTAACTAGTGATGAGTTGTTGATAGAATCTTTCAAGGAGGACCTTGCACAAGAATTTGAAATGAAGGACATGAGTCTCATCCACTACTTCCTCAGGTTCGAAGTATGGCTATGTGATGGAGAATTGTTTGTGTCTTAAGGAAAGTATGGAAATGAGATACCACAAATATTTTTCATGGAGAGTTGTAAACCCATGGAGACACATATAGCTACCAACTAGAGGAAAGAGGATGTCACTTTAGGTGAAGAAGTGGATGGTACCATTTATCGATAGCAAGTGGGTTCACTGGTGTATCCTTTGAACATACCACCAAATATGTGCTCTACAGTAAACCAGCTAAGTCAAGCTATTGCTAGTCCAACCAAATTGTTTTGGAAGGAAATTAAGTATGTTTTATAGTACCTCCAAGGCACTACCCAGTTTGTACTATGGTACTGATAGATAGAGGGAGTGAAGCTATGTGGCTTCACAGATGTAGATTTGGCAGGGATTCTATTCAACTGAAAGTGTACATCAGGTGGAATTTTTAGTGTTGGGTCCATAACTTCTTACTGGTACAACATGAAGCCAAGATCTGTGGTGCTCAACTCAACATAACCAGAATACATGGCTTCAAGTCAAGAAGCATGTGAGGATATTTGGATGAGAAAGATAATTGTGTGATTATTTGGTCAGATGATGGATCCAACTCTGATAATCAAAGTTTGATCAAGCTTTCTAAGAATCATGTATTTCACGACTGATCCAAGCATATAGATATCTGGTATCACCATTTACAAGGTTGTGTGAAGAGGTGGATAATGTTGTTATAATACATTACGACAAAGGAACAAGATGCTGATATTTTGAAAAAACTCTTATCAAGAGGTAAGCTTGAGCTCCATAGGTGTAGGATAGGGGTGGTTTTTAATCCCTTTATTGCTGAGCGGGAGTTTTGAAGAATGTAACAAGAAATTCTCAATTTGATTTTTCCTTGATTAAATTGAGAAATTTTGAATTTCCACATCAATAGATAACACGGATGTATTTCACTGAGGTGACATGGATCTTTTCACTCAATTAGCTCAATCAATTCTAGATAGAGGAGTTAGAGTTCAATTAAGCATGTGTGATTGCTAATTTGTAGCAATTAAGGTTAGTTATTTCAAGTTGCTTTTAGTTAAACTAGTTCTAATCATTGGAGGAACTAGTGGAAGGTTAGTTATGCAGTGGGAATTCATTCAAACTCATTGATCATCTATTTAACTGATAAATCAACCCAAAATAGCTAGTACATGCATAGAACTCGACTTCCCCAACTTTGGTGGATATTCTAAGAAATCATAACATTAGTTGTAGACTAGTCTTGAGTGTATAGGTGTTGCAAGCAGTAAGATGATTAACCTTGGGAATTACACAATCCATTTCAGAGAAATTCCTAAATAATAGGGGCCTAATTTCTCAAGGAATTGAACAAGGAAATAGGTGCTCAAGTAGAAGAATAAATTGAATAAGTATGGGTCAAAGCTTCTAAGTGAGTAGAGGGATAAGTTATTCACTTGCAGGTTGTTCTCAATTGAGAAAATAAATTGTAATAGATCTTTATTCATCATATTAATGGAAGCATGGATTGGGTTTTTAAGAATATTTATTTCCCCGAGAAAATATTGTGTGAATGTGTGTTATTTCTCATTACATATTTTTGATTGATGTTATAAATTGTGAATTGAATTTCACAGAGTGGTAGAGTAGGTTTCCGACTTGTGATTTTGATTAAAACTTCATGAGAAGTTGTAAATCTACATCATAATTTCTATAGAGCCACTTGAGCTAGTGGTCGTTTTAGCTAGAACTTTAAGTAATTTTGAGGAGCCTATTATCATTGATGATGTTTATTTTTCTCTTGCACATTAATTACCTAATAATGGTTGTGCACATAATTAGGGAAATGCTTTGTTTTATGGGGATTGATGTCCCCTACTCATACACCCTTTCATTTTTCATATATAGCAGTGGAGATTTTTTCTTACATGGAGGGGAGATCAAAATTTAAAAAAAACATAACAGGATTAGAAAGGAAAGCAAGGTTGGGGAAGATATAAGAAGTAATTCGAAGAGAGAGCAAGGGGAATGATCCAATGTTGCAGATTTAAAGGAGGCCTAGGTGAGCCTTTAGCGCGTACTAAAATTTGGATTAAGTGATAAATTTGGCAGCAGGGTTGGAAGAGCCTCTATGCAGAGCTCCTAGAAGATGTGGATGGCACATTAGTTTTTGGAAATAGTTCTATTGGCCATAGGTGGAACCCAATCGAATAGATTGACACAGCAAAGTTACCCCAACAGAATAATATGAGCATACAAATGTTCAGTGTTAGGAGGAAACTGAGTGAGCAGGGTCCACCTTGCAGTAAGACCCTGATGGAAAGTTAAGCATGAAGAAATTTAAGCATTGGGAGAAGAGGACCAGGATGATACCATCCCAGTGGGGTCCACTTGATGATAGAACCTAGGAGGAAACATAGATATCACTAAATGGAAGTATTAGGATGTACCTGAGTGGGCGAGGTCCACCTAGCATTAACAGCTCGATAGGGTATCCCAGAGGGAAAATGAAGAGGACTTAGGAAAGTGTAAAAGTTTAAAGTACAAGTGGAAGGGGGGACCACCTCCACATGGAATGTAAAATATTTAATGTATGAAGAACAAGCAGGTATATCGCCATTATTTCCAAGGTCGCTTGTTCCCTGAAATAATTTTGGCAAGGTAACTAGCACAACAGATAAGCTAGCGCGAGTACCTGAAAGATCATAGTCAGGAAAGAGGATATTTCCAATCAAGGACAAGGATTAACTTTGAGGGTTCAATCCCTGCTCCCAATATTTTTCATCCACCATGCTAGAGTGCGTGGGGACCACATCTACAACCAAAGTGCCAACAAACCAACGATGTTAGCAAGTGAGCATGACATTTGCAGAGTTGAGGGCCTTCCAGCTCCTCTTCTAGCCCAACCTAGTGGCTCCACGTGTCTTCCCCAAAACTATCTCCACCATATCCTCATTCACACATCACCCCATCATGCTCCCCATCTATAATACTACCACATGTTAACCATTGGAATTTCAAATTAGTTTTCTCGCCAATGGTTTCCCTTTTTAACATCTCCTGTGCTCGAATCATTTCAACCATCAGTCAATACCAAGCACCTCTTATGCCACCATGTCCAGTCAATTCCAGCCTACCAGGTAACCCCTAACTCCCCAATCATTTAATCATTTCCTCATGTTAAAAATGAAAAAACTAGGACCTAAGGCCACCAATTCCCAAGAAGTGAAACCCTCTGGTAATACTGAGCCTTTTATGGACAAAGAAGCCGAAATTTGACACCCATTGTGCCCTTGCAACTTGTCGAACATATGTTTTGACTTGTAAAACTAATACTTTTGATGTGAGGACCCATTCTAGGTCGTAGACTCAGGGCTATACCACAAAGTCTCTCCTATAATGTACCATTTCCATGAGTTCATTTCTTGACTCGTAGCTAGTTACATCAAAGAGAATAATTTCTTTCTATCGTCGACTGAAAAAAAATTCTGGAAGTCACCCAGAATTGATACAAAATTCCTTCTTGTTCTCAAAATATTCCAACACCGAGATGTTTATAGAATATACTGTATTTTATTATTAGAATGGGCTTTCAGCTGGAGCACAACAATCTTTCCTCCAACTAATTATAGCACTTGGAAATCAATCCATCCCCATTGGTAATAGGTTATCTATTTCTATGTTTTTAGTGACAGTACAAACCATTATAACTTCTATTGCCCTAATTTTTGGAGAATAAGAAATAAATAATGTTGCCAAGGCTATCATAGTGCTCCTGCACACAGTGATGCAACCAGACCTCGTCCTTGATGTTATCACTCCAGTAAATTCTTAAGTTGTGGGATTTTGGTTTTTGAGTCAAATAATACTAGAGGTAACCACAAACCTACTTCAAACTCTAGGATATAGCCTTCCTAGGGTTCAGAGACGGCTCTCTCTTTCAATTTTAACTTTGTTTTAATTCTGAATATTAGGCTAGTTATTAAAGTGCAATTTGGTTTGGTTTTGTTGGATTTGGTGCGAAAACTTCACTTGGAGGGTGGATAGAGGGAAATCTACTTGTCCATTGGGCTATGGAGTCTAAGTCAAGCTAATAGAACTAGGATCAAGGCCTAAAAGGTCAAATGTCTGTAGGGAAAGGTAGATAACCCTTGGAGATCTTGGGAAAATTGGTTTTTGAGATGGCATGATCTGGATAAAGGGCACTTAACAATCCTTAAATCCGCAAAATAGAAGTAGAAGATAGAGGTAAAATGAGAGAGGGAGAAAGTAAGGGTTCCCTACACTGGAAATCAGAAGAAAACAAAGAAATGATAACTAGTTAAAAACAGGGTTCTATTAACATGTCTTGTCGTAATACTCCTAGCTATACATTCAGATTTAGAATTAAAAAAAATATGTATGCATGAAACAAAAGAAGATAACAATGAAAAGTTTAAGAGAGTACTTCACTTCATATAGCTTATCACAGGGATCTTGAAGTATGATGCCAAATATGTGATCTAGTCTACTACTCAAAATCGAAATCCAAAGCCTTCAAGTCAACAAAATATATATAGTAATCTCCAACAATTTTATTCCACACAAAAATACTTCAAAGAGTGAAGTATTTATATAAAATGTCTTACAAAATATCCTAGATAACTTCTAGGAATAAACTTAGGAAAATAAAATATCTTACAACAATAATAGTGATAGCTTGCTCAACAAATTAGCAAGCTATCCTATTTTATTCAAAATAAATAGAAACTATTTTAAGATAAGAAGAGATTGGCTGCTTATGTGTCCTTTCTGCTAGCCTTTTAGATATTTTTCAGAATCTAACTTGCCTTCAATAATACTCTTTCTCGCTGATACTCTTTCACTTCTGATACTCTTTAACCTTCAGTAAAATTGGTTTCTGCTGTAAAAATCTATTTTGACAGTAAAATCAACAAACATATTTTTTCTTTTTAATTTGTTTGACTTTCATTTTTTATAGAAAATCATTCAATGCCTGCCACTCCTCATTTTTAGGAATTCTAATATTCTCGAGTTTCCTAAAATTTCCATTAGCCTCAGTGTACCTGGAAAATGTGGGCTTGATGACAAATAAATGCTTGATTTCATACTGCAAATAAAATAGATCTTCAAAACTTTTTAACAATACTTTTCCTGTGGGAATACCTTGACCTATTGGCTTGTTGACCTGCTCCTTGGCATGTTCTCTTATCTTTTTGTTATAATCATTCTGAGGCATTAGCTTGTCATTAATCACCATGATATCAGGAAGTCCCTTTTGGCTTAAATTGGTGAATTTAACCATGAATCTAGTGACAACAGTATTCATTCCTTCACATTTCTTTTCAAGTTGCCTCATCAAATTTATTTTGGTGGTTACTTTCCTAATTTCTAGGATAGCAGTTGTCCTGTCATTTATTTTCAATTCTTCAAGTTTCTGTTTGTTCTTGCTGTTGAGGAAATTTATTAACGTTACAACCTGCTCTCGTTTATCTGCCAATTCTTCTTGTGTATTTTGGATCTCTGCTTGTGCTGGCAATAGTAACTCTCTCTGCTAAAAAATTACTTGACTTGAAGGCCAAACATCATGAATGGCTTCAATTACATTATTACATAGGTAATTTTTAATATATGATATTTGATCCTTGAGATTTAATTCTTTTTGGAGCTTCTTTACCTCTTCACTCAATCTGTGGGAATTTTTCTCATGTATTTTAGCATCTATCTGAGATGATTTTCTTGTCTTCTCAAGATTTTAAATTATATTTGTCAATCTGTTGATTTCATTGGTCTTCAAGGACATCTCTTCCATTTCCTTTACTAGTTGACTGCTTCATCTGTAGGTGGCAACACTGTTGTAGAGGATTCCGTTACTGAAGTTGTTGAAGAAGTCATTGGCACTGCAGTGGCCAATGGCCTTTTTGGTGCCAAATTTTCTCCTAAAGTTGATGGTACTGTTGTTGTGATGACTAGGATGATAGTAGGAATGACTGGTTCTTTAACTGTCTCTTTGACAAAATGGTCCATTTTTACTTCCATTTCCTTGATTTGAGCTGTGAGTTGAAGTATCAAACTCATCATTTGATCTTTCTCCTTTTGATCCTATCAAAATTCCTTTGTTTGAGGATGCTCTCCTTGAGGAAGCTTGATTTGTTTCCTCAAGGCAGCTATGTCCTCATTTTTCTTTTTAAGCAATGCTCTAGCTGCTTTGATATTTGTAGGATCATATCCTACCTGCAATACTAACTCTTCTAAGGCCTTTATCCTTAGATCCTTTGCATATAATGAAGCTTTATCCATCTTCATTTTCTCCTGCATATTAGAAATGGTATTTTGAAGCCTATGAGCACTCATATCTTTTGTGGTCACTGTGGAATAGAGAATCTCTGATGTTTTCGTGTGAAATTCAATCTAATCCAACTCATGGATTTTATTTGTGGCTACTTCCATATCAGCTTTTTTATAGTAAGCCCCTATCTTTGGCACTAGTACAGTGCGCTGTAAAACTGACATAATCAATTTTTTAGTTGAATAATCAAATGCTGATAGGAATGTATTTTGGTTATCTGGATTTTTCTTCAAAAACTAAGAATATATTTCAGTTTTCATTTCCTCATTCTTCAATTTGATTTTCTTGTATTTTTCCTTAATATATAAATCCTTCTCCTCAGCTGAATGTGAGGAAGAAGCCTCCATAATTTGTCGCCTTTCCATTATCTGTGCATCTTCATTATTCAATTGTTCTTGATTATGATTTGGCTCACTGATGATTACAGTGGCTACATTGGTCTCTGTCTATGCAGTATTGGTATTCAAGGGCTGTCTTTCTTCAACATCTATTGTTACTTTACCTTTTGCTGTTGTATCCAGTTTTGGCCTCTTATTGTAAATAATTTTAAACTTTGTCTTTCTTTTAGTCTCCATAGTATAAGATCCTTCTTCTCTGATTCTTTTAGTGGATGTCTCTGGCTATTTGTCAACTTCCAAAGGGTGACTAGTATTCCTTTGGTTTACTGCATTTGTTAAAGTATTTTCAACCCACTCAATTTGATTAGCAAACTTCTCTATTTCTGGCTTTGACTCATGCATAAAGGTGTCAATTTACATTTTAACCTTAGTTTACTTAAGATCCCTTGTGGATCATAATTCCATGGGAAACTTTCTTCTAATTTATATTCCAGTAATTGACTTGCTGCTTCCTTTTCTGCATCTCTTTGATTACATCTGAAAGGCCCAATTTGATTTTTTAGTTTAAATTGGGTCCTTTTCTTGGCTTCCATAAAATTAATTGAATATGAATTTAAGATCTTCCTAATGTACTCTAAGGCAAAGATCCTCCTTGATGGATGCTTTGGTAACTTGTAAAGCAATAAGTTAGAACCAAAAACTGTAATTTCAGTGAATTTCTCATACAAATACCAATCACCTACTTTTCGTTGCTCTGATAGCTGCAATATTATCTTCATTTACTCACTAATTCTAGGCTGCTCTTTTTTTGTCAGGATGGTGGTCAATGGATGTACAAGCAACTCTGAAATTCTGAATAACTGAATTATGTGCCTTCTTTTCTGAGTATAACTGTCCAAAATACAACCGATATAGGTTTTCCTTCTATATCCAACTTTTGAAGTGAAAATGGAAAGCTCTCTGATTGAAAGAATAGAAACAAGTGTAAAATATAGGATGTATATTTGAATACTCCTTCCAGCTGCAAACTAGTCAATTGATAGTGAATGCTATCAGCTATAAAACCAGCATAGTCAAATATAACTGAAGGTGGCTGTCCTGGAGAAAAGGTGGACAAAAATCCTAGGATAATCTGATCAGTATGCTCATCAGTGAAATACCCAAGTATGAAGGAAAGCATGGAGATTACATGCCTTGAACCTTCAGGGAACTTGGCAGTTGAATATGGAGGGTTTCATTTTGGAATTTCAACATGGAGAGGCATGAAATTCTGGAAAATCATAAACCTCTTAGGAAAGTCTAAGTTAATGTATAGATTTGTGAGTGATTCAATAGACAATGGGACTGCTTGGGGGTCTAGTTGAAGCTGCAACATTTGGTTTATTGACTCTACAGTAATGGTAAATAGGACCTCTTTATTTGAATTGACAATATCTCTTTGTTCAAGAATGTAGTACTGGTGACATAGTCTGATAATTTCTGGACAAGGGTGAGCTAGGGGGACTACATATTTGGGTAAATTAGATTCCCAAATATGAACATCCTCTTTATCATCTAGGGATTTTCAAAACACCGGTTGTGGATATCTAAAAAATTGAACTTAGCTATAGGATCATCTATTTTGTAGTCAATATCAGCTAGAGGAATATGCTCAATATCAACAACTAGGGGTTGTAATGGGTTGACTACAATTGTTGTATTTGGAGTCATGGCAGGAGTAGCTTTAGGAGTCTTAGAACCTTCAGATTTTTTTCCACTCTGTTTTTTAGGAAATTTTATTGGCTTCTGCAAGTTTAAATTGTTTGCAGAGGCAATTTTACTATAACAGAGGCTTGATTAGGTAAATTCAACAAAATAGAATGTCTCTTTGGATTTTATGCTCAATTAGGCCTCTCAAATGATGTTCTGAGGCTAAAAACTGGTCTAACACAGAAAACAGGGGTTTTCTAAGTCTTTTGACTACAAATGGGCCTAAAATCTATTGAAAAACGATTTTCAGAAGATATAGGGTACCTGCAAAGGATTTCTGGCTTTTAGAGATTGAAATTGATCAATAACTGTGAAAAACTGATAAATTTCTTAAAAAATGGTGCACAGTAGACAGCTAGGGTTCCTGGGAAAATTTTGCCAGGGTTTTGCCTATTTCTAGGACTTTTGGGCAATTTATTTTGATTAATTTCTTAATTTAAACTCCTTCTTTTCTTTGAAAATAGTTTTTTGAATTAAGTTGCAGGTTTGAATCTCAGAAAAATACCTGTTTTGATGTAGGTATTGGTTTTAACAGGGTTTCTTCTATCTTTTAGTCGAATTGATATGTTCAGTGGTTGAACTGGAGCGATATAGCTCCTCTGCAGTCTTTTACAGACTTCTTTGGTGAAGGTTTGCAAGCTTTAGGTGTAAGGATGGCAGAAAATGGCTATCAGGGGCTTTTTGCAGGTTTACACAGTCGGGAGGGCAAAAAAAATGGTTTAAACGTGATGAATGAATGAATTAACGTTTAACCAAGCTTTTATTAAAACATTTGAATCGACATTGATCAGCATTGAATGCAAGTTACGATCGGGCAGGAAGCGGTTTTCAAATTAGAAAGGCGTAGAAAATAGGCAGTTTATCCGTGGATTTTGAGTGGTAAGTGGTTTTAATGAAAATCCACGCAACCGAATCAAAAGAGGTCACGTGGAGGAAGGGGTCAGCAGAAAACCGACCATTTTGCGTGGCTTTTGCCTTGGGACAGTTGTGCATGTTGTTTACGCGATATCAATCTTCAACCGTCAGATTAAAAGATTTGAAGCGAATGATTAGGATCATTTTAGGAGTTGGATGGAGCGGAAAGTTGGGACCAGGTTGGATTAACTGTTGCAGAAGGTTTTAATTTTATGAAATAAGTGTTTTGAAAGCACGTTTAAACCATAGTTTCATATATCGGAGGGGATAGGTTTAAAACAAATGTTTTGATCACGATATACAAAGGTACGGGCTTTATACATAAGTGGCTATGGTTTAATATATGGTGGGTTAGAACTGTTTTATTTTAAAACATTTGAAAAATGTTTAAAATATCAGGGCACATTTGATTATATTATATAGTTTTTTAAGTGTTTGGATAGTTTTAAAAACTATAGGGGCGGGATAAAACAGATAAATATGATCTTTTAGACCAAATGGCTTTATATGTTGGGTTTTTCATTTATGCTCATGGGATAATATACTTTGGTCAAAAGTTTATAATAGTGGGTTTTTGGGGTATCTAGATATAATGAAATTAATAAGTGGGCAAGGGTATTTCTTAGTGATTTAATAAAATACGTTAAAAGTTAATATGAGAGGGGAGTGAAATGTAAAACAAAATACATATTATCTCTAAGTCTCATATAAAATCAAGCATTGGTCATCTTTATATTTCTTTCAATAATACCTAGGATATGCGTGATTTTGTGGGTTTTTATGAATGTTTATGAATGGCTGAAGTTAATTACTCTAGGGTTACAATTTTACTAAGTAATAATTTATGATTACTTAGGAAAAAGGGGCTTTAATACATGAAGGAAGGGTTAGTGATGATAAATGTGGGTTAATATAATAACTCAATATTTTCAACTAACCAGTCAAGAGCCTTGGGTATTGTCCTAACAAAAGTCATAAAAATTCTTTGAGCCTATTTGACTGATAGCTTAGAATACAAAATACTCATGGGAGAGGGGAAATTAATTATTTTTCTCGATGATGTATTATTTACATGATTTTTCCACTGCTTTCTACCTACCCAACTTCCATTTCTAACATTTTTTTTCTTCATTTTGCAGGTGCATTTAGGCTTGCAACCTTAAAAAATTTTCTTTCAAAGCATAAATCTATCGAAATATACCTTATTTCATCCAAGGGCTTAGATTAAACTGTTAAGCTCCTCATTATTCTCTACCTATATACTAATTTTTCAAGTTTAAATTGTTTGACAAATGTTTATTCTCTATATAAAACATAAAATTAAAAGCATGAAAATTTAACATTAAGCTGTTTAACTGATCATTGATTATGGCATTTATTGACACTCTGCACATAATCATTATTCTTGCAGTAAAAGTAAAAGTAGTGGCATTTGGATTTTCTCACTTTCAGGTCTTATTTCTCTTTTTCTTTTGGGTTTTATATTTTTCTAAGTCCTTTGATATTTCTTTTAGGGCTTTTTACCCTCTTTTTGATTTTTTATTATTTTTCTTTTTTTCAAAATATGGGAAAACAACTTGCAGAAAGCAAGGTATGTACATATTTACATGATTTATCAAAGTCAATTCAAAATTTATGAACCCTATTATTATAGGACCCTAATGTGGCTCCACATGGGGATGACATTTCCTGGTGAAATATCAAGAACTGTGAGACTAGTAGACTTTGAAATTTCACTGTGATGATCCTGTAAATGTCTTCTGATATCTGCAACTTATTCATATTTATGATATTCAATTTTAAAAGCTTAGGGCCTTCTCTTCGGGCTTTAACTTTTCTAAGGAAACATCCAAACAAATCTAAACTTTTCAATGTATATGTACAATGATCAAAGTGAATAAAAACTAACTATTTGTGAGCTCAGATGAGTAGTAGTACTTGAGCACTCTGCCATTAACTGGTCCTTATTGCAGATCTGTTCCATCCAATTCTTTCAAAAATAAAGCATTATTACCTCTATACCCATAATTACATAAGGACCTTTACATAGAAAATCAAATTTTCCATGTTTTCCTTTGTCTTTTGTTGGAGAGGTAAATCCCCTCTGCAGATAGAGGCGATCCCTACTAGCCCAGATCGGGTCTAGAAACAACCGAGACATGCTAAGACGTAGGTTCCTACTTACAAAAGACCAAGATGTGACAAGAGGCCTACCTTAATTCCTACGTGTTGATCAGCGGTTGGCATTGATGTCAATCCAAGAAGCACCAGGGGCTTACCCAATATTGAATGGGAAGTTTGATGTACCAAATTAATATATTCTGGGTCAATTATGCTTTTGATGTTTTCTACTTGTCGAGATGTTTCCGTTGATATATGGCACACCATGTAATTCTTCACGGTTTGAGAGATATTCATGTTTGAAGTTTGCACCCCCAGTTAGTGGGCTAAGACCCCATGGGGTTGGGGCATGGGTCATTGAAAAGTCATAATTAATATTTTTTAAGCTCCTAAGATCCCTCCCACATTCACTTGTTGAAGCCCCTCTCAACTTAAGCATTCATATATATTGTGATCTTCATTTCCTCCTTAGGTAAGGGATTCGACCATCTGAAACAGGTCATCGTGGAATTTTCGCTCTAAATTTTTTTATACGAAGGCTCAGAAGCTGAAATTATTATGAGGCGAAGCCAAAATCCTGAGGAAGCTGCAGTAAAAATTTCATATCAATTTGCGCAACATTTTTGGAGATATGATCTGTGGAAGTAAGGGTTTTTGCAGGCTCCTGAAATTCATCTCAATGAAGTGACCTTGGTAAATTACTCATAACGCTCTCTCTGAGTATCAGATTGGAATTCCGTCAAAGGTGACGGATAGTGCATAGTATTTAATTTTCTCTCTATCAATTTCAGAGACAAATGAAGAAACAGTGACACGTGGAATGCCGTACAAGTGCGCTCTACTGAAAAAGTCCATAATTAGGGTAGTGTGAGAAATTGGGTATAAATCTCTCTTGAAGAATCCAAATTGGGTCAGACCTATGGCATTGGAAAGAAGACGCAGAGGACTACTACAAGTCTGAAAATTAGACATTGAGGATCTGAAATAACAGAGATACACCAGATTCAATATCGAGCTCCTAGAAGGAAAGAAAAATCTAGATCATGTGTTGTCAAGGGTTGCAAAGGACCAAAATTTCTATGGCAGCAAATAAAAGCAAGGTGCAGCAGAGGGTAGCATGACAAGAGCAGCAACCAAGGTGCATAACAGCAACAAGAATTTCATCATATGAAGTCTTCAAGTTGGCAGCACTGCATACAATCATTGTAAAGGTATCATTGTACCTAGTCATTGTAAATATTGTAAAAATTGTACTAGTGTCTATCTGCCAAGGGTTGAAGAGGCAGTGTTGGGAGGTCTAGGATCATAATTAGGTGGTTGTTTCAAAGTTGGGGTTATGGTCTAGTATATCTTCTTCTTCTACATCATTCTATATTACAAGAGATGACCATTTTTCCTAGTACGAGAGTCCATACTTCTTTTATTCTTCTATAAGGTGGTAGGGTGGTGCTAGGGTGAGCTGTAGCTCATTGGGTGTTGGGGCATCTACTCATTTGACTACTAAATAATCTCAGGCATTGGAGCGTCCATCCAGTGGGAGCTGGAGAAGAATGCTTTTCTAGATTCTAGGAAGTTGGAGCTTTATTTTCAATTGGAGTTGAATATTAAAGAATTATTAGAAAAGCATTAGGTGGTTTTACTTAGAATTGGTTCCACCTTAAGTGTGTGCATTTATTATCATTTGCAGCTATCATTGGCACAAGCAGTATGGTGAATATTTACTGATAACACCTAGTGAAGAAATATTTGATTCACCCCCTCTCGGTATTTTTAACAGTGCAAATACTAAAAGCTAGTTTCTTCAATAATGAGTTAGCAGCTAGAAGGAGAGTCATGGGACATACCAAGAATGGTGTACCTCTGTTTAATGAAAATAATTATGCACTCTGGAAAGGAAGAATGGAGGTCTATCTCTTGGCGCAAGGTTACGAAGTATGGGACACTGTTCAAAATGGATTTACATCAACCGCGGATGAACAAGGTAAGAAGAATTTGGTAAATGATGCAAAAGCAAAGAATATTATTATCAGTGAACTTATTGAATTTGCTATCAAAAGCAAATTCAAATCTATAGAGAAAAATTAAACAACTCTGGAAAGAAAGAAGATTACTAGCATTCTTTGTGCATACTTTCAATACGATTGATGAAATAACCAATACTCTGAAGATTAAGGAGAACGGTTAATGAGAAGTATTATACGGATATTCGTAGAACGTTGGAAGATTCAACAAGGGTATCGGTCTTAATTAGGTGCAAATACAGACAAATACAATAAAAGGAATTTATGAGTTACCTTACACCTGTGCATGAAATGAGACTTGATGAAGAAGAGGGTACTTCGCATCTAGAAACTACGTTCATTGCATCTAAGAAAACCAATAAGGATAAACAACCTTCAATTGAAAAAACATGCACCTACAAGTGTGAAGAAAAGGGAGATGATGAAGAAGGTCTTTCAGATGAAGAATATGCTTACTTCACGAGAAAACTACAAATTGGTAAGGGACAATTCAAAGGTGAACTTCCATTGATATGTTTCAGCTGTAATGAGGTTGGGCATTTTGCAGCAAAATGTCCAAACAAAAGTAATGACAACTCAAAAAGAAAGAAAGGCTTTAAGAAATTCAACAAGCAAGGATCCAAAAGGAAATTTCTCTCTAAAGAAGATAGCTCATCATCCGATGAAGACAATGATAGTGAAGAAGAAGCCAATGAGAGAGTATTGTTTATGGCCAAGCACAATAAACCCAAGCACAATAAGCAAGAGGTATCAAACAAAGAAGAAGAAGGATGGACCATAGACGAATTTTATGAGGAAGCAATCAAGCTTATAAAAGATCTCAAGGCAGAGAAGATTCATTCCAAAACTCTTGAAGAACAAGTTCAAGGTCTCAAAATTGAAGTTGAAGAACACAAATGCATTGAAGAGTCACTTCAAAATAAGTTGGAAGAAATCAACCAAGAAAGGGAAGAATTAGAAGCCGAAGTAGTCTCGCTGCGTGAGGAAGTGAAGAAAGGAAAAACTATCCAAAACTATGCCAACAGCTCAAGGGCATTGGAAGAACTCATCAACAATCAACGATCTTACAATGACAAAACTAGCATCGGTTACAAAGAAGAAGAAGCAAGACCTTCTACAACAAAATACAATGAACCTATGAGATCTGACATGCATGTAGACTTCATTGGACAAGATTCGCAAGAACAGCCTTGGAAGACAATTCCTCGACGAAAATTTCCATCCAGGTACCAACATATTTTTATGGCTACTGTTATTCATGTGGAAAATTTGGTCATAAAGCTGTAGAATGTCGCACGTACCCTAGGAACGAATACAATTCCAGGAGATCTGTCAAATATGAACCTCCCAGGGCTCAGTGAAACATCAATAGATTTGAACATTTAAGAAATAATATTGAATGTTACAAATGTCGAAACTTTGGACACATAGCCAAAGACTGCAGACTTGAAAATCCTCCAGAAGAATCTTCGAAGCCACAGAACGAACGAACATGGAAGAAGAAGAATAATGATAATTGTGCTCTCGCTTTCAAGGCTCAAAAGAACAAAGATGTGTGGTATGTTGATAGCGGTTGCTCAACGCATATGACTGGAGATAGAAATAAATTTGTATCTCTAAAAGAGAAGAAGGATGGAACCGTGTCCTTTGGAAATGATGGATATTCAAATGTTATAAGATCAGGTACTGTCACTCTCGGAAGCAAAGATGCTCTAGCCAAGAATGTTCTATTGGTTGAAAACATGAATCACAATCTGCTCAGTGTTGGACAAATGTGTGATCAAGGACACACAATACTATTCAACTCCACAAAATGTGAAATCAGGAAAGGCGTGTATGGTGAAATTGTGGCTACAGTAAGTCGAGCTCCAAACGACATATATGTTCTGGATGAAGCAACTAAAGCATGTCTAATAGCTAAAGAGGATGATACAATAATTGGTAGCAATGATCATCGACTAAGTAAGAATTTTGCTACAAAGGTGCAAAGTGATTTCGAGATGTCTTTACTTGGTTGCAAATTGAGCATAGACGACTCATCTAAGGATGTGGATCAAAGGTTGTACAAATCTATGATTAGTAGTCTTCTATATGTAATAGCCTCCCGACCAGATGTTATGCAAGAAGTTGGACAAGTAGCAAGATTCCACGCAGCACCAAAAGAATCACATATTAAATATTCGCTAGCATTGGAATATCTTTGCCAGAAGCTTGGGATTCTCCCAAGTTCTCATTAGATTTTCCTTTCTCAAGAATATAAAGCGGGAGTGGAAGTGTGTACAGGTCTGCAGGACGATTGTGTGTCAGTGGGAGTGGAAGTGTGTACAGGTCTGCAGGATGGTTATGTTTCAGGGGCAGTTACCCTTTGCCATTGATGTCAAAGGGGGAGATAATGTTGTAGGAAGAGGTGTCATGATCGCATGGGGACTACTTGTGTTGCCACCAATGCCAAAGGGGGAGATTGTTGATCAGCAGTTGTCATTGATGTCAACCCAAGCAGCACCAGGGGCTTACCCAATATTGAATGGAAAGTTTGACCTACCAAATTAATATATTCTGGGTCAATTATGCTTTTGATGGTTTCTACTTGTCGATATGTTTCCGTTGATATATGGCACGCCATGTAATTCTTCACGGTTTGAGAGATATTCATGTTTGAAGTTTGTACCCCCAAATAGTTGGTATCCTCAAAAAAAAAAAAAAACCCCATGGGTTGGGGCATGGGTCATTGAGAATTTGTAATTAATATTTTTTAAGCTCCTAAGATCCCTCCCACTTTCACTTGTTGAAGCCCCTCTCAACTTAAGCATTCATATATATTGTGATCTTCATTTCCTCCTTAGGTAAGGGATTCGTCCATCTGAAACAGGTCATCGTGGCATTTTCGCTCTAACGTTTTTTCCATGAAGGCTCAGAAGCTTAAATTTGTATGAGGAGAAGCCGAAGTCCTGAGGACGCTGCAGTAAAAGTTTCAAATCAAGTTGCACAATATATTTGGAGATATTATTTGTGGAAGTAAGGGTTTTTGTAGGCTCTTGAAATTCATCTCAATGAAGTGACCTTGGTAAATTTGTCATAACTCTCTCTCTGGGTATCGGATTGGAATTCCATAAAAAGTGATGGATAGTGAATAGTCGGTACTTTTTTCTCTATCAATTTTAGAGACAAATGAAGAACAAGCCACACGTATCATCCTCGGAAATGAATGCCGTAAAAGTGTGCTCTACCGAAACACGCTCTACCGAAACAATACATAATTAGGGTAAAAGGTGGAGAGATTGGGTATAACTGTCTCTTCAAGAATCCAAATTGGGTTAGACCTATGGCATTGGAAATATGACTCAGAGGAATATTACAGGACTAAAAATAAGATATTGAGGATCTAAAATGACAGAGATACACCAGATTCAATATCAAGCTCCTTGAAGGCAAGAAAAAGCTAGATCATGTCTTGTCAAGGGTTCAAAAGGACCAGAATTTCTACGGCAGAAAAGAAAAGCAAGGTGCAACAGAGGGTAGCATGACAAGAGTAATAACCAAGGTGCATAATGGCAGCAATAAGTTCATCATATGAAGTCTTCAAGTGGGCAGCACTACATACAATCATTGTAAAGGTATCATCAGATTCTTAGTCATTGTAAATATCAGACAAATTGTACTAGTGTCTATCCGCCAAGGGTTCAAGAGGTAGTGTTGGGAGGTCTAGGATCATCATTAGGTGGTTGTGTCAAAGTTGGGGTTATGGTCTAGTATATCTTCTTCTTCTACATCATTATATATCATTGTAAAGTGGACCATTTTCCTTGGTACGGGAGTCCATTCTTCTTTTATTCTTCTATAGGGTGGTAGGGTGGTGGTAGGGTGAGTTGTAGCTCATTGGGTGTTGGGGCATCCGTTCAGTGACAACTGAATAATATCGGGCATTGGAGCATCCATCCAGTGGGAGTTGGAGAAGAATGCTTTTCTAGATTCTAGGAAGTTGGAGCTTTATTTTCAATTGGAGTTGAAAAGAATTATTAGAAAAGCATTAGGTGGTTTTTGTCCTGGAGTGGGTTTCCACCTTAACAACTGTGTGAATTTGTGTTCCTCTTGTTTGCTGCTTTCATTGGACAAACACTGATAATAATTGAAGATTAAATAATGCTATAATTGAAAGAAATAACGATTCACGCCCCCTCTCAGTATTTCCAACACTACGTTGTTGTTGCTTGCAGAGAAGATGGCGCTTCCGTCCTTCACCTTGGAAGATCACAATTCTCCCGCCTAGCACATTCGAACACCTGCATGTCCATGAAGAAACAACAACACACAAACGTAAAACCTAATACATGCAACTATGTATCAGTCATAGAAGATACAATTCATAACATAAGACATGAACATATGAATGGAAACATAATCAAAGTATTTTATTATTAATCTCAACAAAATAAATATGCAACCTGAGCTCTGACACTGGATCTTCCTTCGGCAGGTCAATAGCGGAGCACGTCTCGATGAAGCTTGTCGGGATGGGACAAGGTTCTCTCTCTTCGGCTGTCGGACGATAATCTCCTTAATACTGATTCAGCTCTATTTAGGCTAGCTTGCAAAGGGAAAATGAAAAACTTATATATATGGTGGAAGGGGAGTTTGGATCCCTACAATAGTGGGATTGGCCCTATCCTCAAGGAAGCTTCCATGATAGGTGTAAACTACTTCGCCTACATGGAGATCTGGAGCCAAACCTCCCAACTCATTTTAGAGACTTGTTCAGGAGTTGGTTGGAATCAAACTTCTACCATTTATTTTTTTTAAAAAATCCATATTAAGCTTGGTGTGAGTAATACACTGGGAAAGAGCACAAGTTGGCGTGCCCTCTTTTTGGATTTTCCCCATTGGTGCGAGGGCTGAATTGGCTGGTCGCGCTAAGGCCAAAAGGTCTATTTTTAGGGCTTTTCACAGGAAACTGTCTTTAGGGGAATGATTTTCCTTGTCAAGGGGGATGCGTTGAAAGTGGTTTCAGGTCATGTCACTGCTCATAGGTCACAGAATAGGCCCTCCAATGTGCGGGACGGGGGATTGCAGGGATGGTGAAAAATTACTGTGTAACAGATTCCCCCTAAAGCATGAGGCCCGAGAGAGAGAGAGGGGTGAAATGATTTACGAGAACGTGCCCAACTGAAAACACTACTGTCAGAAAACCTAAGTAGATAAGTACAACTGATATCTCAAATACATGATACATGGTATGGGCATAGCCATCCATAATAGAGTATACAATAATCAATATCCGAGGCATGGATGCAGCCATCCAGTGAGGATCGATAAATAGACTCAGGTATGGTCGCAACCATCCAATCAATGAGTCATGTATCCAATCATGATAATCCAAAAAATCCGCAGCCTGGATTCCAACAGACAAAATCTAGGGTCTTGTGCTCCATCTCAATCCGAACAGAGTACAAGTTCAAGCATGTGAATAAGTGAGCTGCAGTCGAACATGCAGGAACATCGTTTGATTACCAGCTAGTGATGAAAGCTGTTAACAGATGCGAGAGGAACCACCAATAATGACAATGGCCCTCAAGGTACTATAGGTACAATCCACAGAACGTGAGCAGTGAGTTGGCGTCGAAAACCCACAGGATCATTTGATTGAAGGCCAATGATGAAAGCCTTGCATCGAATGCGAAGAACCTGCCATTGAGGCATGCAGGCTCCAAGGTACCGGAAGGGAGTCTCCATATTAGCTTCCTGGATAATGAGCTGAAGTCGATAGGAAGTAACCTTGATCGAAGGTGGGCCATAGTGTTTCCCACATCATCGACGCGAGACAGAGGAACATAATGTTTGTGAATCAGGATCAGATGAGAATCAGAGGAAGGTTGAAACTACAGAGGTAAACTTCTCTTGAACATATCGGTGGCACGATAATGGACTTGGTAGTATTTGACATCAAAAGGGAAGAGGTCATGATGACGAGGCAAAGAGCAGATGAGAGGTCAAAAGGGATTACCCAAACCCACGGAGGCAAGTAGAGAGCGAGATGAGATGTCCCCAACCCGACACGAATATAGACAAGTGCCATGTTCAAGAGCGACATACTGCTGACACGACGATGACACTAGTTCCATTTTCCCCACCATTTCTAGTGAGTACCCCAATTATTTTTTAGAACAATCTTGAAGGGGATAGCATATGCTTGTGATATAAGTTCGTCCTTCGGACGAATCCATCCTAGTACATTTAACGAGACCTAGGAAGGAGGAACTCGAGTATTGTCATTACGACTGAATCCAATGTCATCAGGTTTTAACGAGTCTGAAAAAGGAAGAACTTGGTGTCTTTTCATGTTTAGAGAGTTTGAAAAGACAACGGAAAAGTAAAATCCAACAGTCCCTTTTCGTAAATAGTTCCTCAGATCCGAAAAGGTAGAAAACTGTGTCTGAGAAAGCCTCCTAGTCGCGATAGGCTAAGGTATTCCTTTTTGTAAATAATCTATCCCAGCCTGAAAAAGAGGGAAACACATAATGGGTAGATGTTGTTTCGCAGCCAATTTAACGAGATCAAAACGACAAGTGACTCGGCAATCTATTCATGTTTAGAGAGTCAGAAAAGAGCTGAAAAATGACTCCAAAAATGACTTTTTCGTGTTTTTACAGAGTCTGAAAAAGTATAAAACACAACTCGTATCGCCGTCCAAGCTGTGTAAAAACCTGTTGCTGCACACGAAAGCGAGCATAAAATCCATTTTTCGACAAAACATAATAAAATATTGGAAAAATGACTTTCAAAACCTAATTTTTACTTTGAAAAGTTATAAATATGCACAGACAGGATTGAGCAGTGGGAAGGTCGATATCCACACGGTCCCTGATCTAGCACTCTGAGTAGTGCTCCACAGAATTACGTGGGCTGTGGGGTTGTAGGCACCGCACAAGGCAACCAAAGCACAGTTCCTACTAGCATCTGAATGCATGAGCACGACACTTTTTTATTGGGTCACTGTCGTAACAACAAACATCAAACGACAGCTGACGAAGTGTAAGAAGGCCAAATTGAAACAGTTTGGGTACGGTTCCATCCTAGTATCATTCATCCTTGAATGACTACCAATTTTCCAAGGCCAAGGGGCAATAATCGTCGAGCCATCATTGAAGAAGCTGAGGATGGCTCGATGGGCAGCACTCATGCCCAGTTTAGGAGGGGGCCAGCAGATGTCCTGGAGGCCCGAGTTTTTTGTATGGCTATGGCGACAACTGATCTTCGTTGAGGACTGGCCCTATGCTGGTACCAAATTCACAGGAGACCCAGATCTTCCACTCCCAGAGGGGGATGACTGGGACAAGGAGTTGGGTAAGACTCTTTTTGATTTTATGTATTTATGATTTTTTTTTGTGATACATGCTTATTCTAACAAACAATTCTATATGTATGTAGGAATTGGCCCAGAGAGGCCCGTCGGGATTTCGCCCATCGCACGGAGGACCCCTCTCGCACACGATGCTCAAGCTGAGGGTAGCGAAGTGAGCGAGCTAGTCTAGAACCTGGAGGGTATTTCCCGGGGGATCCTGGATGACACATGGCTAGCAGACGTCCCAATGGCTTACCAGAGACACACTGTGGGGGTGCCTAGTCGCCTCCATCGATTACTGAGGCGATTGGTGTGCGCGGTGACATGCTACCATGAGCACCACGTTGATTAGTCATCTAGGGATTTTATGTGCATATTTTTGAGAGACATGTTGTCTACGACTATTATTAAAATAGACATGTATATTTTTTTATTTTATGTGATGTACACAAACTGCAAACTATTTGACATATATATATATATATATATATATATATATACTTCTGGATGGATCTTTTTTACATATGATGATGTTTTTACAAGTTGCGTAAATGTCTATCTAAAACCATATTAGCTACTGCATCTGTTAATGCATTCATGTGTCTGGGTATGTGTTGATATGTAATGTAATCAAAATTTCTTTCCAGTAAACGAATACGTAGATACAGTCATAAAATGGATGGGTTTCTAACTGAACAATGACCATTAAGTTGTAATACTACAAGCTGTGAGTCCAGATATACAAGTAATGCACGAATACCGAGGTTAACAGCCTCATTTAATCATTCCAAAATGACACTATACTCCGCGACATTATTTGTGGTAGGCCCTAGACAAACACCTTGCAAATTGACCAACTCACCAGCAGAATCATAGATTACCCAAGCTGCCGAGGACAGATTCTTGTTACTACGGGAGTCACCATCTGTGAAACCGACAAAAGGAGTAATAGAAATCTGCACAATCAGGGAGACCCAATCAGTAGAAAGACGCTTACAAAGCACACCACACCACACATGCACAAAAAATGAAATCACTCACTTATGCACATACACACCACACAAGAATATCTCAAGCGTAGTACTTTTTGAGGTACAGCCCATTCCTAGGTTGCGCCAGAGGAACTCCTTCGTATTCGATAAGCTCATAGGCCCCATTTTTTAATACTTGCTTAACGATATAGGGCCCGTGCCACATGGGCTGGAATTTTCCAGCTCCAATTTTATCGTGTGCTTGGTCATACAGGAGGACGAGGTCCCCTTCAATGAAAGAACGTGGAAAAACTGATTGATCGAAGTGGGCTTTGACCCGCTTTTTCTGTGCCTCAATAACCAAGGCAGCTAAGCGGCGGGTTTCATCCAGTCATTCCAAATACAAGAGACGTTCTTCCTTCGAAGAAGTGTCGGGCAATAGTTCCACAACCAACTTTAGGGAAGGAATTTCGCATTCAACCGGGAGATTCACTTCCAGACCATACACCAATTGGAAAGGTGTGAATCCGGTTGCGTTCTTTACAGACGTTCAATAAGCCTAGAGAGCTGAGAACAATTGGAGATGCCAGTTAGATTTGTGGATACCAATCGTTCATTGAAGCATCGTGACCAAAACCTTGTTCATGGCCTCAACCTGGCCATTCGCCTGGGGGTAGTATGGTGTTGATCTATCATGGCGTAAGCCTAACTTTGATGTCAGCTCAGCCATCATGTAATCCCAAAAATGAGTGCCATGATCGGTGATAATGGCTTGAGGGACTCCGAAACACGTAATAACATGGTTGAAAAGGAATTGGGTAGCTATCTTATCATCGACAGCTAATGTAGGCATCACTTCGGCCCACTTAGTGAAGTAGTCCACAGCAACAATTATATAAGCATGACCCCAGGTTGAGTGAGGGTTACATGTCATAAAATCTACACCCCATTTAGTAAAAGGGCCTATGGTAATGAGAGGATGCAAGGGTAGGGGTGGCGCGCGCATCTTGTGCTGAAAGACCTGGCATGCATGACATTTCCAAACTGCAAAAATACAGTCTTTGAATATAGACAGCCAGAAGTAACCCGCACGTAGAATCTTCTGGGCGGTGACATATCTGGACATGTGACCACCACAGGCACCACTGTGACAGTATTTCTGGACTCTCTCAGCCTCTTCTATAGTCAAGCACTGGCGGATCACAGAATCAACTTCGAGACGGTACAAGATATCTCCTACAATGCGGTATGGTTGAGATTGATGCCGAATCCATCATCAAGCATCTTTTGTCAATTCAGACTGGAACATGGTTGTTTGAAGATACACAATAATGTCACCGTATCATGGATCATGAGTGCTGATAAGAAAGAGCATTTCATCCGGGATATGATCCTTGGATTGGGATGGGACGAAGTCTGTCGGGAGAGAGCAAATAAGATCAACAAAAACCAATGATTTCATCAACTTAGTAGTGGTGAACTCTAAATCGAACTTCTTAAGGATTACAATCCATTTGGAGTACTTTCCCTCCAACAATTATCGAGATAAAATGTATGTAATGGGGCTGTAGTCAGAAACCACTATTACGGTACACAATAGGATGTAATGGAGGAATCACTGAATGGCTTGAATCGCAGCGAGTGACAACTTCTCGATGTGGGCATAGCGTGTTTCCGTGTCGAGAAGATTCCGAGATAGATAGTAAACTACGTGTTCATTTCCATCGTCATCATCCTGTACTAGAACCATAGCTATCGTGCTAAATGCAGTGGCCAAATATAGGTTAAAATCGCAATGGTAGTTGGGAGGACGTAATAATGGAGCATTAACGAGCAATGTTTTAAGCTTATCGAAAGATTGCTGTGCAATCTCGTCCCAATGGAAGGGAACATCCTATTTCAAAAGTCGCATAAACCCCTTGGCTACTTCTGTATAGTTCGAAATAAAGCACCGTAAGAAGTTGGCTTTCCCTTGTAGACTCTGCAGTTGATGTAGCGAGGATGGGGATGGGAGGCTAACGATGGCCTCGACCTTGAGGGGGTCAAGGCGAATTCCATCTTCAGAGACGATGAATCCCAAAAGATGACAAAAATCCACATAGAAGATGCACTTATGAGGATTGGGCCTAATATTGTAGTGTCTGCAACAGAGGAAAATCTGGCGGAGGTTTCCAGGATGGTCCTCACACTGAGCTGAATGGGTCGGAAAATCATCCAGATATGGCTGAACAATATGACATATGTCGTGGAAAGCATAGGACATAACACACTGGAAGGTGGCTCCAACATTTTTTAAACCGAACAGGAGCTTTTTGTAAGAGAATGTACCCCATGGGCAGATAAAGGCAGTCTTATGTTGATCATCGGGTAAAATATTAATTTGATTGTACCCAGAGAAGTCGTCCATAAGGGAATAAATCTCAATCCCCGTGCATTCATCAATGATCTGACCTATAAAGGGAGTGGGGTAATTGTCCTTAGGACAAGCCCGATTGATGTCTCGGTAATCAACACAGGCCCATATAGCGCCTTGCTTCTTATCTATAGGGACAATATTTGAAACGTCCCATTCTGTGAGGGGAATTGGATATATAAAGCTCGCGTTAATAATTTTTTCAACTTCTGCCTTTATAGATGTGGCCTTTCGGGGATGCACTGGGCGTAGACACTGACGCACGGGTTTCGCACCTGGGTAGGTAGGAATCTCATGCACGACTATACTGGGATCAATCCCAGGCATCTCTTCATAGGACCATGCGAAAACATCTCTGAATTCATGAAAAAGGTTCGTATAAAATTGTATCTCTTCGGGAGAAGAAGTCACTCCCACATGAATATTCTCGACTACTCCTGGTTTGACGGAGATGTCTATCGGCATGGTTTGAGTGATGTTGCTCAGGTTTCCCTCTGAAAGGACCTCATGAGTCAATATCAGTGTTTGAAGAGGCGGAGTGCGAACCTGAGATGCAAAGCATTCTAGACAATCAGACATTGCCCCTAGGCTAGGCATGAACGAGGAATGATGATGTCCATCGCTCCACGGTAGATCTTCAAGAGACATTGTTTCAACAACAGCTTCATCAGAAGGGAAGAATTCTCTTAAAGGATCAAGAAAATCTGCATCTCCTAGCCAAGGGGATTGAGAATATATATCTAAAGCCATGCTTGAAGTAGCATGTTCAGGAGGAGGAGGATCAGATGCAGCGATGATTTCTTAATAATTAATCTCAACTGGAGTTAACGGAATTGATTCTTCGAAAGACGTCACCTGTTCAGGCGAAGGGATGATCCAAGGGTCATCTGACCTAGAGATCATGTTAACTTGAATGGTGTGCGGTGGTGGCACGGGAAAATAACACATGAGGATGGGGTCCTTGAAGAGACCAGGTCCTATGCTGTCAGGGGATTGGGGATTTCATCCACATAAGGAACGTTGTTCTCGGAGGATGAGGTGAAGAAAGAAAATTGATCCACAGTGATAATTTTTCCCTCATGAGGGAACTTCAGAAGCCGAAATAGGGTGGACGGAACGCATATCATGGCATGAGTCTAATTGCGACCAAGAAGGAGATTGTAGTTGAGCTTGACATAAACCACTTCTACTTCTACGTTGACTGTCTTCCCCTGTAAGGTGATCAACAAAATCTCGAGAACACCCAGGGGTTTAGATTCCCGACCATAAAATTCCTTTAGGGCATTGGGAGACAAAGTAAGAGCTGGAGAGCCAATGGCCTTCCAGTAGGAATATGACATAACACAGGTGGAAGCACTTTTGTCCACAACGACTCTATAGATATTGAGGCCATTGATCCCGACTTGGATAACAAGAGAAATTTGATGTGGAAGTCGGGGGACAAAATTTTCTAGGTCGAAGGTGAAAATATTAGAATCAGCTGGATCAATTCCACCGATTGCGGACAAGAGAGCTTTTTGTTGCAATGGGAAAATTTGAAGCACTTCCAATGTAGACATTGCAGAAGGCGCCTATGCCAAATCCTCAACAATACTGTAGTGTTGAGCGGCACGGGCATTTGGGTTATAGGAATATTTTCACAGAACACCTTTAGAAGGTGGCCTCACAACAGGTTCAGCGTTGGGCTTCTCAATTTCTAAAGGACCAGAGATAGGTGGGGGAGGTGGGCCTTCCACAACTTCCTTCCCAGCTACCTGGTGTGATCTAGCATAATCTTTCGAACATGTAGCAATTGAAACAGGTGCAACACCATTCATCATAAAAACTTGGGACCCAAATGGTACAGATGGTGAAGGCTGCTCAACCATCTAGGTCTGTTGAGACGGGAACGGTTCTTTGAGAACTGTTGGAGTCCCTTTGGAGCCTTTCAAAATTTGACTAACTTTAGATCATCAGGGAAAATATTTGGTATAATGGTCTCCTTCATAAATAAGGTAGGGGTACTTCGGTTTACGTTGGGAACCATCGTTAGCACGAGGTTTGGAGGACTCTGGTTTCGGGGCATCGGCTTCAGATTTTCCTTTGCCCTTCTTCTTTCCTTTGGAGGCATTTTCTGTAGGATTTTCCTGAACGGCATTGACCTTTGCAGTCTTACCAGAATCCGGAGGGGCGAGAAGAGTAGAATTATTGGAAGAAATAGACTGCTTCCCATTAGAGGATTTCTGAGAATTTTGAGAAATGGAACCAATAACACCGTCCACTGATGGGGTAGTTGGTGCTTTAGAGGTCCCTGGCCGCGGGACATCAGTCAAGATATCATAGAGCGTTCCAAACTAAGAGTACACCAGATCAAGGTATTGGGCACATGCGATGGCTTACTCTTCGGACACACATGCCCCCATAGCAATATCTTGAGCGATCTTGTTAACGAAGGAGGTAGCGAACCAATTAGTTAGTAGTTGATTAGGTATACCAAACTTCATCAATCTATGATGACGTCGCCACTCATGAATATGATCAGATATGTGGGTAGCTTTATCCCACTTGAGAGAAGTTAGGAGATGTGTCCCAGCTTCGTAACGAACCGGTAACTGAAAGTGTGTCAGAAAATCCATAGCTAACGTATTGAAGTCTTGAAAGATACCGCGGGGTAATTATATATACCACTTAGCGGCAGCATTGGTAAGAGTGTGCTGGAAAAGATGCAGACGAATTGAATCATCGACCCAAGAGTTGGATGAACACCACAGATGGCAGGTCATTACATGAGCTTGGGGGTCCTCTCCAGCTTTACCTTCAAATTTAGGACATTCACCGGGCACCTTGGCTGGAACCGGAGGCCAATAAGGATTGTCAAGAATCAGATGTTTGGTCAATTTAGAAACATCTGGCAATTCCAACGTAGCAAGGAACAACAACTGAGGGTTGAAAGGAATACCAGACCCTCGATAAGGACCTGTACATGTACTCCATCCTGGTTGAGCATAACCTTGCCCCCATTGGTTATGTCCCGGAGGATTCTGACCATAGGGGGTGTAAGCCGTATAATTAGTCTGATACGGTTGCTGATAACCAGTGTACAGGGGTTGATAACCAGGGTATGGACCCTGACTATATGTCGGCCTCGTTTGAGTAGTATATGGATTTGACTGCTGAGTATAGGTATAGCCCGGTTGTTGAAGGTAATAATTAGAACCTTAGGGTGGGTTTTAAACCGGTCGAGATTGACCATGAAGGTAATAACCGCCTTGGGGTTGAGCAGGCTGTTAGTAAGTGGGGCCCTGCTGAGCCTGATAAGTTGGACCCACAGGTGGATTCGACTGTGGCATAGAGTAAATCGGCTGTTGAGGAGGGTTGACAGGATGTGCAGGCTGGCCTGGTTGAACAGGTTGACCTAGCTGAGTGGGCTGCCCTGGTTGAACAGGTTGACCTGGGTGAATAGGTTTCCCTGGTTGAACAAGTTGACCTCACTGAAGAGGGACTCCAGGCTGCCCCGGATGAGCCGGTTGGCCTGGTGGTGGAATAGGGCCAAGTTGTGCCTGATAACTAGTTTGACCTATAACAGGACCATAAGAGGGCCCTGGCTGTGCAACATTCGGACCAATAGGAAACTGAGGTTGTAGAGGTTGCACCATAGGTTGAGAGGGTTGGATTTCCCCCCAGGACCATACAACGATCCCGGTTGGTATCCTAGTTGACTTGTGGGTTCTTGAGGTTGCCCTGGTTGGACCACAGGGTGAGGCTGTATAGGTTGACCTTGAGGGTTGTAGGATTTTCCTTGCGGACCGTATAACAACCCCTATTGGCCCGAAGGTTGCCCCTGTAAGGGTTGTCCTTGCGGGTCATAGAGATAACCAGGCTGGCCCGAAGGTTGGCCCTGGAAGGGTTGTCATTGCGGGTTGGAAGGTTACCCAGCCTAGGAAAACAGAAAACCTTGAAAATACTGATAAGCCTCTAGAGCAGGAAAAAGTAGAGGGTTTCCCTGCTCATCGTACTTATATGGAAAAATGTAAACGAGTGTACCATCCTGTGCATAATGGGAAAAATAAGGACGGTTGGGATCTTGGGAGGATTGACCAACCTTGTAGTTTGACTGCTGTAGAGACAACCGATACTCCTTAGGAGAGATGTTCTCTGGAATAGCAGATGCTATGTAGACGTCTTCGGGAAGCGACGTGGTCTTGACGGACTGAGTAGTAATAGCCGGTGTAGATGCAGCCACACAGACGGTAGGCCTAATAGGTACTAATGTGACCTGAGGAGATGACATGAGAGGTGTCCTTGGGGACATCCCTAACGAAGGAATAACCGGCCTCGTAGAGGGAGTTGATACTCCCATATAGGTGACAATGGTCATAATTTGACTTAAGGATATATACCCCGCTGGAAGCGAAGGACTAGGCCAAGACATGACCGATAACTCAGGGTTGTCTTCTGGGAACAACTGGTAATCTTCACCAGATTTGGAGTCGCCAGTTTGTTGGAGACGTAAATCCCCTCTGCGGACAGAGGCGATCCCTACTAGCCCAGATTGGGTCTAGCAACAACCGAGTCACGCTAAGACACAGGTTCGTAGTTACAAAAGACCAAGATGCGACAAGAGGCCTACCTTAAGTCCTACGCTATTGTTGCTTGCATAGAAGATGGCGCTTTTTTCCTTCACCTTGGCAGATCAAAATTCTCCCGCCTAGCACATTCGAACACCTCACGTACACGAAGAAACAAAAACATACAAACGTAAAACCTAATACATGCAACTATGTATCAGTTAGAGAAGATACAATTCATAACATAAGACATGGACATATGAATGGAACCATAAATGAAGTCGTTTATTACTAATATCAACAAAAGAAAGATGCAACTTGAGCTATGACGCTGGATCTTCCTTCGGCGGGTCAACAGCGAAGCACGTCTCGATGAAGCTCGTCGGGATGGGACAAGGCTCTCTCTCTTTGGCTATCCGACGATAATCTCCTTACTACTAATTCAGCTCTATTTATGCTAGCTGTCAAAGGGAAAATGACAAGCTTATATAGATGGTGGAAGGGGAGTTGGGATCGCTACAATGGTGGGATTGGCCCTATCCTCAAGGAAGCTTCCATGATAGGTGGGAACTACTTCCCCTACATGGAGATTCAGAGCCAAACCTCCCAACTCATTTTAGAGACTCGTTCAGGAGTTGGTTGGAATCAAACTTCTGCCATTTATTTTTAAAAAACAATCCTTATTAAGCTTGGTGCGAGTAATACACTGGGACAGAGCGCCAGTTGGCGCGCCCTCTTTGGTGGATTTCCCACATTGGCGTAAGGGTTGAACTGGCTGGTCGCGCCAAGGCTAAAAGATCCATATTTAGGGATTTTCATAGGAAACTTTCTTCAAGGGAATGATTTTCCTTGTCAAGGGGGATGCCATGAAAGTGGTTTTAGGTCATGTCACTGCTCACAGGTCATGGAATAGGCCCTCCAATGTGTGGGACGAGGGATTTCAGGGATGGTGACAAATTACTGTGTAACATCTTCTCTTCTGGAATCCCATTTTAACACTTTATCTCCTATCTAAAAATCATCCTCTTTAGTATTTTTATCATAGGTTTTCTTGATCTTATCCTGAATGACTTGATATTTGATATAAACTTCTTCCCTTGTTTGCTGCAAGTGAATAGTTTGATTTATCCTTATTTGAATGTCATTAGTTTAAACCTGTAATTCTTGAATAATTTTCATCATTGGTACACCTAGGGAGGAAGGAAAAACAACATCCATTCCATAAACTAGTTGGTAAGGTGAAGTACCAATGGATTTCTTAGTAGTAAGTCTATCTGCCCATAAGGCATTGACTAAATTTTTATGCCAAGTCTTTTTATTGTCTTCAAGTAATTTTTTGATGATATTTACTAGGATTTTGTTTGAGGACTAAGCTAGGCCATTAACTTGGGGGATAATATGCAGTAGAGTGGCCTAGGGTAATATGGTATTTGTGGCAAAATTCAATCATTTTCTTAGATTTGAATGCTGCTGCATTGTCAGTAATTATCTTTTGAGGGCACCCAAATCTAGAAAGGATGTTTTTTTATAGGAAGGAAATAATGATAGTATCAGTGGATTGTCTAGAAGGCATGGATTCAATCCGCTTGGTAAAATAATTAGTGGCTATCAAAACCTACTTATGTTGGCCTGAAGAGGGAGGGTGAATTTCACCAATGAAGTCTAGACCCCATTGTTGAAATGGCACTTTAGTTGAAATAGGCTTTAAAGGGATGGGTAATAATTTCTTCTTACCCTTAAAAATTTGGCATTTATGACATGAAGTAATATATTTTTTTACATCAGCAAACAAGGTAGGACAGTAAAAACCAGCTCTCAGGAACTTGTCAGTAGTAGATTTCCAGTATAAATGTCCTCCACATTCACCTGCATGAAATTATTCAAGTATTTTGTCAGCTTCTTCCTTTAGTAAACAATTTAGTGAAATCCCACTATGATCTCTCCAAAAAAGTACATTATCTAAGATACAAAATCTTACTACCTTAAGTTTTCAAAATCTAGCTTTGGTTCTTGACAATCCAGGAGGAGCTTGTAAGTTTTGGAGTACAAATATAATATCTGTATACCAAGGTGAGTGTGAAAATTCTTCACTCATCGATGGAGTCGCCATCTCTTGTAAGTTTTCGAGTACAAATATAATATCTGTATACCAAGGTGAGTGTGAAAATTCTTCACTCATCGATGGAGTCGCCATCTCTTCCTGATCATTAACTTTAGCAATAAAATTTATATATAGGACATTACAATTGGATTCAGCCATAAGGCTAGCTAATCCTTGACCTTTAATGAGCTTGGTGGGTTTTATCTCTATGTCATATTCTAATATAGTGGCAATCCACTTACCTCTTCTTCCATCAGGACCATCTTGAGTAAGAATGTCTTTAACTACAGAATTTGGGACATAGGCAATAATGTGTGAGTAGAGAATATAAAATATGAAGTCTTTAATGGCCTTCACCAAGGCTAAGGCTTGCTTTTCCATAATGTTTTACTTCAAAGGGTCACATCTAAGGGATTTATTGAAGAAAGCTATGGGTTGTTCAAATCCTTAATCATTTTTCTGCTGTAAAACTGCAACAATGGTGTGCTCTGAAGAAAATGAAAAAATCATGAAATATTTCTTAAAATCAGGACTTATTAGGACTAAAGTTTTAGTTAAGGCTTGTTTGATAGAGTCGAATGATTGTTTAGCCTCAAAATTCCATCTAATAATTGAATCATTTTTTAGCATGTTATTCAATTCTCTAATTATCTGAGCTAGATTAGATATGAATCTTCTTAAAAAAATTATCTTACCTAAAAAAGCTTGTAATTCTTTGATGTTTCTTGGTGGGTTGATGTTCAGAATTGCTTCTATTCTAGTAGGATCTATCCTAATTCCTTCTTTTGAGATTATATGTACAAGTAACTTACCTTATTCTAATCCAAATAGACTTTTCTTATGATTTAAAGGGATACCATATTTCCTACACTTAATAAAAACTTGTCTCAAATGATCCAAGTGTTCATTATCTGTTTTGGAAAACAAAGTAATGTAATCTAAGTAAATTACTAAGAACTCATGTATTTCCTTAGCAAAGGCTATGTCCATAGCCCTTTGAAAGGTTTCTCCTGCATTCATTAGACCAAAAGGCATTTTCACATACATAAAAGTGCCCCAAGGAGTTGTAAATGTTGTTTTAGCTTGGCCTTCTTCTTGAAATAGGATTTGGTTGTATCCTGAAAAACCATCTAAAAATGAAATCCTTGAAGAACCTACTACCCTTTGTAATATGTGGTCCATTTTAGGTAAAGTGTAATTATCCTTTAAGGATACTTTGTTAAGATTTCTAAAGTATACACACAATCTAATTTCTCATGTTTTCTTTCTTGTAGGAACTAGGTTTGAAACCCAATCCGAATATCTGATTGGTGCAATAATATGGGCATCATACATTCTTTTAACTTATTTTTCAACCAAAGTTAATAGCACAGGGTTAATCCTTCTCAACTTTTGTTTGAATGGCTTTTGATATTCTTTTATTGGAATTTTGTGTTGGATTATGTTTGTATCATAAGATTTTAAATCTTCATAACTCTGAGCAAACACATCTTGATATTCCTTTAAAAGATCAATATATTTATCCTTTCCTTGTTGAGGTATAATTTTGGACAGTTTGATTATATTTGGTTTTGGCTCTATACCAATATTACACTCTTCTATGTCAGATCTTACAGGCTCCATTTTTGGTTTTCTAGCTACATCATTAGAGTGAAAAAGATCCTCTAAATGAGTTAAACCTTTAGGTAAAAAATTATCCTTAAGATTCACTATATATGGTTCATCTTCAATAATTTCATCAATCTCTACTTTCTCTAAGCTATCTATGTCAGCTTGAATAAATTTAGTGGGTTTATCAAACTTTATTTTATTTACATCTAATTCATTTAAATCTATTTCACAATCCAAACCATGATTTACTGTACAATCTGTATCTATAACACAATTCAGAAATTCTCCTTCATTGTTCATAAACTTGTAAATATGTTCATCCTAAGAAAAAATCTACCAATACTTAAGATTATCTAGAATTATTGGCCTATGTTTGACTTCAGCAGTATATCTGTGATTAGGTTGGAATGGTAAAATGCATGTGCTAGAAAAATTTGCAAGACAATGAGCTTGTATATTTTATTTTCTAGGTATAACAACAAACTTACATTCCAATAAATCATCAGTTAAATCTAATACAGTGCCTCTATATATGCTTAGTTTAGGATTGTAAATAGAATAAACTCCATTTACCTGTTTTATGATCAAATCTGAATCTCCCATGATTAAAATTCTTTTTCCTCCTGAGTTTCTAATGATTTGGAGTCCTAGGATAAGGGCTTCATACTCGGCCATATTTCTTGTACATTTGAAATTTAGCCTGAAAGCATGGCCTTCAGAATGATTGGTCTCCATATTTTTTATCAAGACTCCTGCTCGTGCTCCTAACTTATTCACTGAATCATCAAAGTCTAGATTCCATTGAGATTCATGAAAAATGTTATCATTGTTTGGTTCTCTCTTTCTATCTACTGGTTCAGTTTGGATTTCATTTGTTACAGAGTTACAAAGGATAAAGGAATCAAGGTCAGCTGGTGTAGAGTAAATTGGGTAGTTTATAGATATTTCAACACTACTGACCATGTACTTCATTAATGTTTCCCTATATAACTTTTTAGGTTGGCCAAACACCGAGACAGTAGCATAAGACATGTCCAATTGTAGAGATCCATGCAACTTTTCTCCCCATGAGCGAGAAAGTAGCATACCATATTTTGGTGGGATATCAGCTACTACAATTTCCATTAATATAATCTTACCAGGGTATTGAACTAGTGTTACACACAAATCCTTAATTAAAACTAAGCATTTAACTTTACTGGAATCCAAAAAAAATAAAAATCTTTGTATGGCCTTGTAATTTCTAGATTGAGAGTTTCCATGATGGATTTTGGCATTAAGTTATGGGAAGCTCCTGAATATAGCATTGTGTTATGTAGAATTTGATCATGAATAGTGAGACTGATATAAAATGGAGGAATTGCACCATCTGCATGTTTTCCATTTACATTTGTGCCAAAAATAAACTCTGGCTGATCATCATTTAGATTTATGGAGTCTTCTCCATCATTCATATTTAATGTTTCAGTTATGGTTGATTTATACAAGTCATTTTCTACCAATTCTATCAAAGAAATTGGTATCTTAAGTTTTGCAATTTCTGATTGTATGTTGAATGCAGGTTGAGCTTTACTAATTTGAATCAGTTCTTCTTTGGTAACTATAATTTGTGTTGGTTTGTCTTTCTTTTCTACAGTTGCTTTTTCATTTCAATTTTTTTAGGATTCTCTGTTTGTGTTTCTTGTATTTTACTACTTCTAACTTTCTTTTCAGGGATTGTTTGTGAAGCAGTAGATGTTCTTTCTAACTTAGAATTTTCAGCAGATGCTTTTGAAGTAATAGCCTTTGGATCTACTGTATTAGGATCAGCAGAAGGTTTTTTGGGATCTAAATTTGCTGATTTTAGAGAGTTAGAAACTTTAGTAGCCGTATATTTTTGAGAATATTTTGCAACTTGAGCAACTTCATCAGTAATATCAACAATTTTAGGGCCTGATGCTTTCTTTGGACTAGAAATGTTTTGGGAGGAATTTGAGTTTTGCTTATTTTCCCTAGGGAGAATTTGCAGAACTTTTGTTTTAGGGGCTTCTATTGTTTTCTGATTTTGATTTTGGGAAGTTTTCTTAGTAGAAGACTCATTATTTTTCTTATTTATAAGGTTATACTGGTTGTGTATTTCATTTATTTCATAGTCATAACCTTGCTTATAATCAAATGATTCAATAGAATCTAATTTAAGCTATTGAAGTTCAAACAATTCCTGATCTTCCTGAGTAAGGAAAATAGTATTGTTGTCATCAATTCCCATTAGATTAATATTATCTTCCTCATCATCATTATTATTCTGATAACTTTCGGTATATTTCTCTTGGAATGGTGGCCTAATTGTTTGGTCTGGGGATGTTTCTTTTTCTTTTTCAGAATTTATATTTTTTCTAAAATTGGGATTTCTAATCTGTTGTTGGTTATCCCACTGAGGTCTTCTCTCCATATTATCTAATCTATCAATTACTCTTTCTAAGGTTTTAGCTATAACATCCATTTTTGTGTCTGAATTTGCATTTTCATCTTTAATAGTGACTCTTCTTTCATTTCTAAGTCTATCTTTTCTAGCTAAAATGTTCACTTCTACACTTATTGCACCAATTTGCATTTTTTCTAAGGTGTCTGCATCTCTTTCCCTTAATTGGTAAGCCATATCTGTGTCAAATCCATCAGGGAATTTGAGCATAACGGAATAAGAAGTAGGTTTCAGATTTGCAGGGATAGAATTGTAGACACTATTATATTCGGTGCAATAATCTTGGACTGACTCATTTGGAACTCTTATTAAATTATCAAATTCAGACAAAATTTGGAGGGGGTTCTTTTTCTTTTCCCATTTATTTAAAAACAAAGTAAAAAATATAGCCAAATTAGTTACACTACTAGCAACAAAATCTTTAAACCACTTCTTAACTGCTCCTTTTATAGTTTGAGAAAACAGTCTCATTTGAACATCTGAATGATCAATTTCATAAATTTGAAAGAAGTTTGTCATCTTGGTAATGTGTTGCTGAGTAGTATATTGAGTAGTGCCATCAAATAGTGGTATTTTATTTTGATAGTATTCTGGCATATCATGAAGTTGTTGTGGTGGGACAAGGGGAACATATCTAGCAGCCATAGCTTGAAGCTTAGCTCAACTAGGAGGTAAGGTTGAACTACTTGGAGCTGTGCTGGAAATCATAGTGGAAGAACTATAGATGGTACTTCAAGTACTGGGAAACGAGGATGATGTTTTTAAGAAATCAAAGGGTGAACTAATGGATATAGTGGATGAAGTGATTGGTGGAAATAATACTCTGGGTTTTAGAGGTAGTTTAGGGATAAATGGATCTGTAGATGAGATGGTAGTAGAATTTATGAATGATGTAACAACATAAAGAGATGAATATCTAGCTGGAATTATTGTGGTATGTAATTGGGAAGCTGAAGGTCTGTTTGCATAAGTCAATAAATGAGCTAATTCAATAGCTTCGTCAATATCCTTTAGAATAGTAACATTAATTTCCTCAACTTCGGTCTGATATTCAACTTTCTTAGATCTAGAATTCACTGCAATAGATTTCTTTTTTTTATTCAAAAATGAAATAAAAGCAGGGTCTAAAACAACAGTTTTTAAATCATTTTCATATTCAATTTTAAATAAGGAATGCTCAAATTTCAGATCAAAATCAATGTCTTGCAGACTTTCTAATTCACTTGGTAATGAATTGAATCTTATTAATCAGATTTCAGCTTCTAAATTTTCTGTTTGTTTTTTCTTTTTACCAATTCAGTCTGGGTTATCTAATATGACAACAGCCTTATGATCCGGGTTAGACCTGGTATAGTAGACTTTCCTAGAAGCCATAATTACAAATTTTCAATACCCACAACCTATAAAAGAAATCTTAAAGTAAAAGGATAATTTAAATGATTCCTTTAAGACTAATTTTATGACTGAGGACTAGTTATTTCCCCAGTATGGTCGCCAGTAATGTTATCACTACAGTAAATTCTTAAGTTGTGGGATTTTATTTTTTGAGTCAAAGAATACTAGAGGTAACCAAAAAACTACTTCAAACTCTAGGATCTAGCCTTCCTAGGGTTCAGAGAGGGCTCTCTCTTTCAAGTTTAACTTTGTTTTAATTTTGAATATTAGGCTACTTATTAAAGTGCAATTTGGTTTGGTTTTGTTGGATTTGGTGGGGAAATTTCACTTGGAGGGTAGATAGAGGGAAATCTACATGTCCATTGGGATATGGAGTCTAAGTCAAGAAAATTAAACTGGGATCAAGGCCTAAAAGGTCAAATGTTTGCAGGGCAAGGTAGATAACCCTTGGAGGTCTTGGGAAAATTGGTTTTTGAGATGGTATGATCGGGATAAAGGGCACTTAATAAGCCTTAAATCTGGAAAAGGGAAGTAGAAGATAGAGGTCAAACATGAGAGAGATCAATTAAGGGTTTCCTACACCGAAAATCAGAAGAAAACAAAGAAATGATAACTAGTTGAAGCAGGGTTCTATTAACATGTCTAGTAGTAATACTCCTATTTATACGTTCAGATTTAGAATTAAAACAAAGATGTATGCATAAAACAAAAGAAGATAACAATGACAAGTTTAAGAGAGTACTTCACTCTAGATATCCTATCACAGGGATCCTAAAGAATGATGCCAAATAGGTGATCCAGTCTGCTGCTCAAAATCGAAATCCAAAGCCTTAAAGTCAACAAAATATCTATAATAATCTCCAGCAATTTTATTCCACACAAAAATACTTCAAAGAGTGAAGTATTTATATAAAATTTCTTACAAAATATCCTAGATAACTTCTAGGAATAAAATTAGGAAAATAAAATATCTTACAACAATAATAGTGACATCTTGCTCAAGAAATTAGCAAGTTGTCCTATTTTATTCAAAATAAATAGAAATTGTTTTAAGATAAGAAGCAGCTAGCTGCTTATGTGTCCTTTCTGCAGGCCTTTTAGATATTTTTCAGAATCTAACTTGCCTTCACTGATACTCTTTCTCATTGATACTCTTTCACTTCTGATACTCTTTAACCTTCAGTTAAATTGGTTTTTGCTGTAAAAAATTGTTTTGACAGTAAAATCAGAAAAAGAAAAAAAAAATCTTTTTCATTTGTTTGCCTTTCATTTTTATAGCAAATCAGTCAATGCCCGCCACTACTCATTTTTAGGAATTCTAATATTCTTGATTTTCATAAAATTTTCATCAGCCTCTGTGTACGTGGAAAATGTGGGCTTGATGACAAATAAATGCTTGATTTCATACTGCAAATAAAATAGATCTTCAAAACTTTTTAACAATACTTTTCCTGTGGGAATACCTTGACCTATTGGCTTGTTGACCTGCTCCTTGACATGTTCTCTTATATTTTTGTTATAATCATTCTGAGGCATTAGCTTGTCATTAATCACCATGATATCAGGAAGTCCCTTTTGGCTTAAATTGGTGAATTTAACCATGAATCTAGTGACAACAGTATTCATTCCTTCACATTTCTTTTCAAGTTGCCTCATCAAATTTATTTTGGTGGTTACTTTTCTAATTTCTAGGATAGCAGTTGTCCTGTCATTTATTTTCAATTCTTCAAGTTTCTGTTTGTTCTTGCTGTTGAGGAAATTTATTAACGTTACAACCTGCTCTCGTTTATCTGCCAATTATTCTTGTGTATTTTGGATCTCTGCTTGTGCTGGCAATAGTAACTCTCTCTGCTAAAAAATTACTTGAATTGAAGGCCAAACATCATGAATGGCTTCAATTACATTATTACATAGGTAATTTTTAATATATGATATTTGATCCTTGAGATTTAATTCTTTTTGGAGCTTCTTTACCTCTTCACTCAATCTGTGGGAATTTTTCTCATGTCTTTTAGCATCTATCTGAGATGATTTTCTTGTCTTCTCAAGATTTTAAATTATATTTGTCAATCTGTTGATTTCATTGGTCTTCAAGGACATCTCTTCCATTTCCTTTACTAGTTGACTGCTTCATCTGTAGGTGGAAACACTGTTGTAGAGGATTCAGTTACTGAAGTTGTTGAAGAAGTCATTGGCACTGCAGTGGCCAATGGCCTTTTTGGTGCCAAATTTTCTCCTAAAGTTGATGGTACTGTTGTTGTGATGACTAGGATGATAGTAGGAATGAATGGTTCTTTAACTGTCTCTTTTTCTTGGACAAAATGGTCCATTTTTACTTCCATTTCCTTGATTTGAGCTGTGAGTTGAAGTATCAAACTCATCATTTGATCTTTCTCCTTTTGATCCTATCAAAATTCCTTTGTTTGAGGATGCTCTCCTTGAGGAAGCTTGATTTGTTTCCTCAAGGCAGCTATGTCCTCATTTTTCTTTTTAAGCAATTCTCTAGCTGCTTTGATATTTGTAGGATCATATCCTACCTGCAATACTAACTCTTCTAAGGCCTTTATCTTAGATCCTTTGCATATAATGAAGCTTTATCCATCTTCATTTTCTCCTGCATATTAGAAATGGTATTTTGAAGCCTATGAGCACTCATATCTTTTGTGGTCACTGTGGAATAGAGCATCTCTGATGTTTTCGTGTGAAATTCAATCTGATCCAACTCATGGATTTTATCTGTCACTACTTCCATATCAACTTTTTTATAGTCAGCCACTATCTTTGGCACTGGTACAGTGGGTTGTAAAACTAACATAATCAATTTTTGTGTTGAAAAATCAAATGCTGATAGGAATCTGTTTTGGTTATCTGGATTTTGCTTCAAAAACTAAGAATATATCTCAGTTTTGATTTCCTCATTCTTCAATTTGATTTTCTTGTATTTTTCCTTAATATCTAAATCCTTCTCCTCAACTGAATGTGAGGAAGAAGCCTCCATACTTTGTTGCCTTTCCATTATCTGTGCATCTTCATTATTCAATTGTTCTTCACTATGATTTGTCTCATTGATGATTACAACGGCTACATTGGTCTCTGTGTGTGCAGTGTTGGTATTCAAGGGTTGTGTTTCTTCAACATCTATTGGTAATTTACCTTTAGCTGTTGTATGCAATTTTGGCCTCTTATTGTAGATGATTTTAAACTTTGTCTCTGTTGTAGTCTCTGCAGTATAAGCTCCTTCCTCTCTAATTCTTTTAGTGGATGTCTCTTGCTATTTGGCAACTTCCAAAGGGCGACTAGTATTCCTTTGGTTTACTTCCTCTGTTAAAGTATTTTTAACCCACTCAATTTTATTAGAAAACTTCTCTATTTATGGCTTTGACTCATGGATAAAGGGTGTAAATTTACATTTTACCCTTAGTTTACTTAATTTCCCTTGTGGATCATAATTCCATGGGAAGATTTATTCTAATTTATATTCCAATGATTGACTTGCTGCTTCCTTTTCTGCATCTCTTTGATTACATATGAAAGTCCCAATTTGATTTTTTAGTTTAAATTGGGTCTTTTTCTTGGCTACCATAAAATTAATTGAATCTGAATTTAAGATCTGCCTAATGTACTCTAAGGTAAAGATCCTCATTAATGGATGCTTTGGTAACTTGTAAGGCAACAAGTTAGAACCAAAAACTCTAATTTCAGTGAATTTCTCATATAGATACCAATCACCTACTTTGATTTTCTCTGATAGCTGCAATATTCTCTTCATTTCCTCACTGATTCGAGGCTGCTCTATTTTTGTCAGGATGGTGGTCAATGGATGTACAAACAACTCTGAAAACTCTGAATAACTGAATTTTGTGCCTTCTTTTTCGAGTATAGATGTCCAAAAGACAACTAATAGAGGTTTTCCTTCTATATCAAACTTTTCAAATGAAATTGGAAAGCTCTCTGATTGAAAGAATAGAAACAAGTGGAAAAGATAGGATGTATATCTGAATACTCCTTCTAGCTGCAAATTAGTCAATTGATAGTGAATGCTATAAGCTATAAAACCAGCATAGTCAAATATAATTGAAGGTGGCTGTCCTGGAGAAAATGTGGAAAAAAATACTAGGATAGACTCATCAGTTTGATCATCAGTGAAATACCCAAGTATGAAGGAAAGCATGGAGATTACATGCCTTGAACCTTTAGGGAACTTGGCAGTTGAATATGGAGGGTTTAATTTTGTAATTTCAACATGCAGAGGCATGAAAGTCTGGAAAATCATAAACCTCTTAGGAAAGTCTAAGTTATTGTATAGCTTTGTGAGTGTTTCAATAGACAATGGGACTGCTTGGGGGTCTGGTTGAAGCTGCAACATTTGGTTTATTGACTCTACAGTAATGGTAAATAGGACCTATTTATTTGCATTGACAATAGTTCTTTGTTCAGGAATGTAGTACTGGTGACATAGTCTGATAATTTCTTGACAAGGGTGAGTTTGGGGGACTACATATTTGGGTAAATTAGATTCCCAAATATGAACATCTTCTTGATCATCTAGGGATTTTTCAAAACACCAGTTGTGGATATATAGTAGATTGAACTCAACTATAGGATCAACTATTTTGTAGTCAATATTAGCTAGAGGAATATGCTCAATATCAACAACTGGGGGTTGTAATGGGTTGACTACAATTTTAGTATTTGGAGTCATGATAGGAGTAGCTTTAGGAGTCTCAGAACCTTCATATTTGTTTCCACTCTATTTTTTAGGCATTTTTATTGGCTTCTGCAAGTTTAAATTGTTTGTAGAGGAAATTTTACTATAACAGAGGCTTTATTAGGTAAATTCAGCAAAATAGAATGTCTCTTTGGATTTTATGCTCAATTATGTCTCTCAAATGAAGTTCTGAGGCTAAAGAATGGTCTAACACAGAAAACAGGGGTTTTCTAAGTCTTTTGACTGCAAATGGGCTTAAACTCTATTGAAAATTTATCTTCAGAAGATATAGGGAACCTGCAGAGGATTTATGGATTTTAGAGCTTGAAATTGATCAATAACTATGAAAAATTGATAAATTTCATAAAAAATGGTGCACAGTAGACAACTAGGGTTCCTAGGAAAAAATTTCCAGGGTTTTTCCTGTTTCTGGGACTTTTGGGGAATTTAATTTGATTAATTTCTTAACTTAAACTACTTCTTTTATTTGAAAATGGTTTTTTGAATTAAGTTGCAGGTTTGAATCTCAGAAAAATACATGTTTTGACGAAGGTATCGATTTTAACAGGGTTTCTTCTATATTTTGGTTGAATTGATCTTCAATGGTTGAACTGGAGCGATATAGCTCCTCTGCAGTCTTTGACAAGATTCTTTGGTGAAGGTTTGCAAGCTTTAGGCGTAAAGATGGCAGAAAATGGCTATTAGGGGCTTTTTGCAGGTTTTCACAGTCAAGAGGCAAAAAACAATGGTTTAAACGCGATGAATGAATGAATTAACATTTAACCAGGGTTTTATTAAAACGTTTGAATCTTCATTGATCATCATTGAATGTGAGTGATGATTAGGCAGGAAGCAGTTTTCGAATTACAAAGGCATAGAAAACATGCGGTTTATCACGACGATTTTGAGTGGTAAGTGGTTTTAATGAAAACCCACACGATTGAATCAAAAGAGGTCACATGGAGGGAAGGGTTTAGCGGAAAGCCAGCCATTTCGCATTGCTTTTGCCTTGGGACAGTCGTGCATGTTTTTTACGCGATATCAATCTTCAACAATCAGATTAAAAGGTTTGAGGCGAACGAATGGGATCATTTGAGGAGTTGCATGGAGCAGAAAGGTGGGACCAGGTTGGATTAAATGCAGCGGAAAGTTTTAACTTTATGAAATAAGTGTTTTGAAAGCACGTTTAAACCATATTTTCATATATCGTCGGGGATAGGTTTAAAACAAATATTTTGATCACGATATACAAAGGTGTAGGCTTTATACATAAGTGGCTATGGTTTAATATATGGTCGGTTAAAACTGTTTTATTTTAAAACATTTAAAAAGTGTTTAAAATATGAGGCCGCGTTTGATTATATTATATAGTTTTTTAACTGTTTGGATAGTTAAAAAAAACTGTAGGGGTGGGATAAAAAAAATAAAGATAATCTTTTAGACCAAAGGGCTTTATATGTTGGGTTTTTCATTTATGCACATAGGATAATATACTTTGGTCAAAATTTTATAATAGTGGGTTATTGGGGTATTTAGATATAATGAAATTAATAAGTAGGAGAGGGTATTTCTTAGGGATTTAATAAAATATGTTAAAAGTTAATATCAGAGGGGAGTGAAATGTAAAACAAAATACATATTATCTCTAAGTATCATATAAAATCAAGAATTCCTCATCTTTATATTTATTTCAATAATACTTAGGATAAGTGTGATTTTGTGAGTTTTTATGAATGCTTATGAAGGGATGAAATTAATTACTCTAGGGTTACAATTTTTCTAAGTAAGAATATGTGCTTACTTAGGAAAAAGGGGCTTTAATACATGAAGGAAGGGTTAATGGTGATAAATGTGGGTTAATATAGGAACTCAATATTTTCAACTAAGCAGTCATAGAGCCTTCGGTTTGGTCCCAAAAAAAGTCAGAGAAATGCTCTGAGCCTGTTTGACTGATAGATTAGAATACATAATACTCATGGGGGAGGGGAAATTAACTATTTTTCTCGATGATGTATTATTTATGTGATTTATCCACTGCTTTCTACCTACCCAACTTCCATTTCTAACATTTTTTCTTCATTTTGCAGGTGCATTTAGGCTTGCCACCTTAAAACATTTTCTTTCAAAGAATAAAAACTATATAAATCTACCTTATTTCATTTGAGGGCCGAGATTAAAATGTTGAGCTCCTCATTATTGTTTACCTATCTATTGATTTTTGAAGTTTAAATTGTTTGACAAATGTTTATTCTCTATCTAAAACATGAAATTGAAAGCATGAAAAGTTAAGATTAAGTTGTTTAACTGATCATGGATTATGGCATTTATTGACACTCTACACATAATCATTATTCTTGCAGTAAAAGTAAAAGTAGTGGTGTTTGTATTTTCTCACTTTCAGGTCTTATTTCTCTTTTTCTTTTGGGTTTATATTTTTCTAAGTCCTTTGATCTTTCTTTTAGAACTTTTTACCCTCATTTTGATTTTGTATTATTTTTTATTTTTTCAAAATATGGGAAAACAAATTGCAGAAAGAAAGGTATGTACATATTTACATGACTTATCAAAGTCAATTCAAAATTTTATAAACCATATTATTATAGGACCCTAACACTTGACATACCCTCATTTCTGGCTGAATCTATAAAATTCTAGTTTAACCATTTTCCTAATATTTATTACTTAAGATATTATTCTTTATTGATCTATATTTTTGTGTACACATGTGGATAAATTTGAATGAGTGTCATAGATTCTCACAAGCATATCAAGTAAAATTTTTATTGGGATAGTGCCTTAAAGAGAAAAGAAAACAATGAAGGTTTATCCCAGTTCATTTCCACCTACATGGCCACTACCTATACAATCATAAACAATCTTACACCCCCCGAGATATTTCCCAAGAAAAAAGAAATCATACAACTCAGCAAAGATAAAAGGGTATGAGAATGGTACTTGTTTGAGTAATAGATTGAGATTAAGGTTTATGGGTTAGAGCTTCCCCCATACTTCTTATCTATTTTCATGCCCATGAGAATTTCTTTCATATAATCCATCAGACATAGCCTGAATTTTGACCAAATCCACTTCGTCCCTGCCAAGAAGGGCTGCATGTTTAAGTTGGGTAGGGAAGCAGTTCCTTTCATTTTTAGTGCTATATGAGCCTTTCAGCAGGTATCAAACATGTTAACAGAAATTAATTTTGAAATGGTAGAGGTGTGGCACTATGATCCTCATGATATTATATCCAACAAGAGAAAGGCCATTAGTGTTTCTTCTTATGTGCATGAGTATAAACCTGATCTTGAATGGAAAGTTAATTTGACTCTTGGCCCATTAATACATAAATGGAAATTGAAACACCAACTCAAAATGAAAATACTAAAAATAGAAGCTTGGATGAAGCTGGAGACACAGAGATGTAGGATGATTCATATAGAAAGAATTCCAAGTTTACCGAGGAAGAGGGTGAGGAAGATATTTAGACTCGATTGATAGAGAATAGCTTAGATCATACAGGCTTTCAGGTATCCCTAGAGGACCCCCAACAAACTACAGTGTCCACTTATAAAGAGGTGCCTATCTTGGGCTCCTTGGGTATTTCTTCTACAACACACCTAAAAGGGGGTGAAGAAAAAAATATAAAGGAAAGGAAAAAAATTGTTAGAGAATAAATGAAACAACAACTGGCATCAGACTCAATCCCTTATCAGACTAGGATCCTAGCTACCATGGACCTATAAAGGAACAAAATGGAGTTCTCCTTGTATCACCTATAGCACAATCCCTCCCATCGTGAACACAGTTCAAGAATGTGGATGTGTCATTGAACATGCATAGCATCCCCTTGGATGATAAAATAAATTGGCACAAATTTGTTGGAGAAATGATTTATGGCGAGCTAGGTAAAAGTGCCTTGAATGCCAGCAAGACTGAGAAAATGTTAGAAAAATTTTCCATCATGGTAAAGAAAGAAAAGGAAAACTCTAGAGCCCTTCATTTGCTGAATGAATATTACAAAGGGTTAATTACCAAATTGGGTGTAAATCCAGAACACAAAAATACTGTGGATACCATCATTCGGGGCTCACAATATTAAATTCAAGAATTGAGACAAAAGAAAAATGCCTGCATCTCAGCATGTATAGTCCAAAGACATTTCCCAAGTGGAGATTGAGAAATATATTCTTTCCAAGGAGATTATAAAAATAAAAAATGAGGTGGTAGCCCTTAAACAAGAGGTGGCATAGCTTTAGTATAAAATCGAATCTCACATATGTGTTGTCATTGTGCCAGAAGATCCACAAAACACTACTAAGAAATTAACCAAGGCCCTTAATGAGTTGCAATTGTATGAGAATGAACTGAATAAGGAAAATGATGATTTGGATAATATCAAGCATACTCTCATAGAGAAAAAAAGTAGCTAGAGATATCCAAGAGGAATGTGTGACAAATTAGCAGAAATTTGAAGAAGGCCAATGAGGGTTTCACTGAGCTGAAGAATAAGTTGAAGGTTAACATCTCCCTCATTCATGAGAGACAAATAATTTGGGAGAATATTATTTCTGAGGTAACAAAAATTTGGGAGAATATGACCTTAGTGGTAGAGGAAAAAAATTCTAATAAGGATCTTGAATTCTCTATCCTATGGACCAAGGAGGAAGATGGTAAAAATACCAAGAAAATAGAGAAATTCATCAAGTGCCTCAATGATAATCCAACCAGTGAGTTGAGGACAATGGATATTGTTGCTAGGAGAGGGTCCATCATTGAAATTTTTGAAATGATTCAAAAGGAAACAACTAGGGCCAAAACTGAGAAGTGTGTAGGTGATCTACTAAATTCTATAGCTAAATTTTACTCAAATTTGGATAGAAGGATTATAGTTGGATTTTCCAGCTATTGGGACATGCTAGGGGGCCTGATCCCATGGGAGTAGTATCAGAAAATTATATTGGAGGAAAAGAGTAAGGTAGATTCTACTCATGAGAAGACTTCCACCCTCAATGGGAAGACTATAGACAACCTTCTTAGGAGGTGCTTCTAGTTACTGTGGTTGGTATAAACCTTGTTTGCTAACAAGCCAAATCATACTAAACTTAGTAACTTGAAGGTAGCTTACCAAAATTTCTTTTTCTCTCCTTTTCCAAACCCAATTTTGTGAAAAAATTGTAACCAATTTGTTAATCCACCTCAAGTTAGAACCATTGATCATATTTCCCTTCCAAAGGAACAAGTAGGCCTATAATGAAGAAATTTTGTTGTGTCAATAATGACACCTCATATTTTTGATGTTTTTTATAAATATTTAATTTCAAGAATAAACAGAAGTTTTTATGTAATTATTATAAAAATTGTGTTGGTAGCACGCTTGAGCTATTTAGTGATTAGGAAGTTAGGAATATCTCAAGAAGGAATATTTTGTGATGGGTCCTCATCTATGAGACCCTATAAAAATGCTTAACATACTCATTAAAATGGTTCCGATTTTTTTGTTCCAATTGTGTCTCTAACCTGTAAATTTTGGGAAGTGTTGGAAGAACTTGGATATGTATGCTCTTTTTGAATATTAATAAATAATAAATGGTGATTCGAAATGTTGAAATGTGTAGTACGTAATCCTTTCTCTGTTATCTCATATGTGTTTCTTTCCTCCATGGAGATGTGTAATTTTAGGTACTAGATATGATCTCAAAGTTATAGATTCATATTTGTCTTGTAACTTGTTGTCATAATTGGTGCATGTGGTGTATAAGGTATAATTTCCTTAATATGCACTCTAGATCCTTTGAATTTCCCATTTCCATAATTTGTTTCATGTTTTATACTAGAGGTTGATGCACAAGATTCTGAAATCAACCCTATGCATTAATCTCCCTTTTCTTGCATTCTTATTTCCATCCATACTGCAATGACCAATATCATTATGTGTTCTACAGGTAGGCTACCATATTTGAATGTTAAGTAAGATAAAAGGGTATTCTCCATGTGTATTAATTGAATATGCCTTTGGATAAAATATTTGAACCAAATTCAATTCATGATATGCTTTAAAATTCTGAATATCATTGATATATACGTTAGAGGCTTTAACATTTCCTAGGCATTGACCTCTTCATCAACCCGGAGGTTGTCTCTAGGAGCTACACCATATTTCGGTGTCACTGAACGAACCAAAATATTTTCCTTTGGGTATCACATCCCGACATTCCTTCTATTGAGTGAGCAGAGGAAGTGTGGGTTGATATATTTCACCTTGGTGACTCCACTTCTAAATGTTTCAGTTGGCCATCCTAGCTTTCAAGAGGCCCCATACTTGTTCTGATACTTCATAGAAAAAAAATCCTCTTGTATTTGACCTAGAGATAAAAATATCTAGAATAATTTGGAGGGAAAGAGCTCCCAAAACTCTTGAATTTTTTATTTTTCCTTCAGAATTCTCAACTTCCATCTGACAAAATGTCGAGATAAATTATGGTGAGACCTCATCTAATGTTTTAGAATTCTAAAAGGATTGTTCTCCTATGCCTAGTTATCACCTCTTGAAACACAAAGATGAAGAGAAATATGTATGTTCCCACCCTTTTACATTCTATATATTCCCAGAGGTTGAAGAAATCAAGAATATTCCTATTATTAGCCCTTCTAAAATTCCCACTCACAAATCAGTGCAAGTCATGTTAGGTATTTCTCACACAGTTCATCAACCAAGCCCTGTTTCCTCTCTTTTGTAACCCGATTACAAATTATTCTAGTCTTGAGTTTCCTAGTTAACATATATGTCCCACTTAACTTGCAGCAACCTTTGAATGGAATGCCTCAGGATTATATTAAAATTCTACCGAGATTCACTAGGGAGGATGAAATTTTAGCCCAGAAGCACATAGAAGTCTTATGTGAATTTGTTGAGAAATTAAATGTAGAACATGTAGATCTAGTGTATAAACTATGTGTAGATTTGAAAATTCTCATGAAATTTACTAAATCATAAGACTTAAAGCTACTCTACTAATCCGTAGAAAGGAATTCATGATCTAGAACAGAAATCATAGACATGCAAAAGGAAACATCACACATACACATATATCTATCTAGGGGAAATCAACTGCTCAAAACCCCTTCCTATTTGTATTTCATTAACCAAATAGTAGAGATGAATACACATGCTTTCTTAATCCTGAGCATGACCTGCAGGTGTATAGTCTATCCGTTTGTCTGGATGACTGAATTTTTCCAGCACTTAGCCTATTTTCAAGCCCTACAAGCTCCTATTTATGTGTTTTGTTCCTTGCGGAATTATGCCCCTATTAATTAGTAAATTCCCTCAATTGAATTGTACAATTCCTTTAGGTTTTTCCTCTAATTGCATGCACAACATCCTATAAAAATTGGAATAGTCTATAACCAACAGTACAATGCTCTTGAATCTCTATCTCAACTAGGTAACTCAAGTTCTCTTGATGCATCAATTATTTTGGGCTGATTGATCAGTTAACTGAATGATCACTGAGTGTGACTGAAGTCACACTGCACAACTTGACCTTCCATTAGTTCCTCTAACAGTTAGAACTAGTTTAAATAACAATATCTCAATTTAACTAAAACAGATTGACATAAATTAAAAATAAATCATATTTAACTGAAATCAAGCTTCTCCAACTCAAATTAATTGAGTTAACTGAGTCATAAGTTCTATTTCACCTCAGTTAACTACCTCCAATATTTTTGTTGAAAAATAAATTCGAATTCTCTCTAATCTGACCAAGGCAAAGTCAAAATGAGATTTTATTGCTGAATTTTTCAACAATCCCTCTCAACAAGGAAGATATTATTTTTCACCCCTATCCTACCTCTATGGAACTCAAATTTTCCTCTTGAAAAGTCCTTTGTAAAAATATTTGCATATTTTTCCTTTGTAGTAATGTATTCCAACAACAATATCTACCTTTGCACACAATCTCGTAGATGGTGATACAAGATATCTATATTCTCAGTGGATCGATCATGAAATATAGGATTTTTAGAGAGCTTGATGCAACTCTAATTATCATGGTATATCAAAGTACGATCCATCATCTAACCAAATAGCCCCACAAGAATATTTCTCATCCAGATCACCTCACATGTTGCTTGACTGGAATCCATGTATTATACTTCTACTGAGTTGAGTGCCACATATTTTTTCTTCCTATTGTACCAGGAAACAAATACAGACCCAACACTAAAAATTCCTCTTGATGTACTCTTTTGGTTTGATGGATGCCTCACCCAATCTTCATCTATGAAGCCACATAGCTTCACTCCCTTTGACCATTTGTACCATATTCCAAATTGGGTGGTGCCTCTGAGGTACCATAGAAAATGCTTAGTTTCCTTCCAAAAAAAATTGGTTGTTCTAAATATATCTTGACTCAACTGGTTGACTACATAGTAGATATTTGGTCATGTGTTCATAAGATACATTAGCGAACCCAAAATTTATCGATAAATGGTAGCTGACACTTACTCACCTAAAGTAGAATCCTCTTTCCTGCAACTAGTGGCTAGAGGAGTCTCCATGGGTTTGATAATCTCCATGTGGACCTTATTTAGGATCTTTTTTTCATATTTTCCTTGAGAGACAATAAATTCCCCATCTCCTTGCCATACTTCTAAACTAAGGAAGTAGTGACTGAGTCACATGTCCTTCATTTCGAATTCTCTTGGAAGGTCCTCGTAAGATCTAATCGAATTCTCATCATCGCTTAAAATAAAATCATCAACATATAAGAAAATAATCAACAATTTATCTTCAAACAAGATATTACAAGGGTTTGCATCTGCTTCACTTTTGGTGAAGCCCAACCGAGTGAGATAATTGTCAATCCTGGTGTACCATGCAAGGGATGCCTGATTGAGAACATACAATGCTCTCTTGATTCTACACACATGTGACTCTCAATCAAATGTAACAACCACGATTAAAAATCCATGTAAAAAATATAAGACTAATGTCATGGGATAGACATTCCAAGATGAATGGAGGGAAAAAAATATTAGTGGGTGTTCATTTGATTTATTATGGCTAAGGAAATTGGAAAATGCATTATAAAGGGTTTGGAAATGCGTGAGGCATTAATTGGAATTTTATTTATGAAAATAATGGAAAATAGGAGAAAATTAAGGTGAAAGGTCACAAGTTGCATGAAGGAGGAAATCGAAGGAAAATAATGGAAAATGAAGAAAATAGAGGTCTCATTAATAAAAATGATTCTGAGGATCAGTTGGAGATATTTTGCTCAAAAAATTTTCATCTCACTTATGGCTCTCATTCTATTCAATCTCTCATACTCTTGGACACTTAGAGTTTTCATGGATCACTCTTGGAGGAGTGTGGAATACATTGGATTTGAGAAAGAAGGCAAAGGAAAGTAGGAAAGCACAAGGTGACAGTGGGCTCAACAACTACAGTTGAATTTCATTGTAGGTATTGAGTTGCATGTATGGTTTCCTTAATATTTTTGGCATGCATGGCACATGCAATTGGTTTCCTAGTTATGAGTTGTCATTGGCATGGAGGTTTTCCTAGATTGACAGAGGTTTTTGCTAGCCTTTCCATTTCCTAGATATACATGGTGTTTTTTGTTTCTTTCCTTTTGTTTCTAGTTGGTTCTCATGTTCCTTTGCCTATGGGTTGAGTTACTAGTTCCTGGAAGCCTGGGTTGGAAAAACACTCTGGAATCCCTTTAACAATTTCGATTGAGTTACCAGTCCTAGAAGCCTTGGTTGGAAAAGCACTCTAGCAGCCTTTGGTGGGTTGAGTTACTATTCCTCAAAGCCCTGGTTGGAAAAACACTCTGGAGGCCCGATGATAGTTGTGGGTTAAGTTACTATTCCTAGAACATGGTTGGAAAAAATGCTCTCGAGCCCTACATAGCTTGGGTAGGGACCGATCTGGTGATGGTTGGTGATGTTTGGTCACGAGGTGGAATCCCTGGTTTAGGGTTGAGGTGGTTTTCCTCTGGAAGCCCTATTTTGGTTTTGCTTGATGTGTTTCATGAGATACCATATTCATTTTTGGAATATGGCATAAGGGTGAAATGCTAAAAGAAATATTTGGTTCAACCTAGTCTTTGGTCTAGTGGTACATGGAATTCCCATACTTGGTTGCATTTTACATATAATAATAAGAGCTTCTCTACTCTTGTATTTTATGGGTAAATGTACTTTCTATTATGTGGTTTATATGGTCGTTATATCTTTGATATCTACGTTGGTTATATGTTGATTATGAGTGAGTTTTATGACAATGATGGTGTATGGATCTCAACATTTTTTGATTAATAAATGTTTGTATAATTAATATATGGATTAATATATGGTAATTAAGTTATTGTGATGAGACATCAATGCTTCTTAGCCATTATAAGATAAATGTGAGACCCTATGCTCAGATCTGTTGTTATGACTTGTATACTGCATATATGTGATATGTTTGACGAAATGTCCCTCATGGATAGTAGGGGTATAGTCAATTCATTAGTCAATTATTTGAATTAGAATATTTGTTTCTATGTTATCTATCATTCTTGGAATTTTTATGGAGTTCTGGGTAGTGGCTTGAGTCTTGGATATGAAAATGTACGAATGCCCTTACTGTAGGAGAGGATGGAGGGTCCATGTCGCATGCATTTCCATGTCATGGGAGCGACTGAGGGTTTAATGTAGTAAAATGTAAGGTTGTCTCATGGGTTTTTCACCTGGAAGGGTTGGATGGCTCTTGAGGATTCTGTTGCATGTGTAGAAGGTCATGTTGGTCTTGTTATGTTGGTTCCAGTTCCTTAACTAATACATAGGGAGTTGGATCATATCATAGTAAGTATTCATCACATGTTTAAGATGGTGTTAATGGTGCTTAATCCACCAAAATTCAAGGGATATCCTCGATATGAAGTCCCAACAAGACCTCACATCATTTGGAGTAGAAGTCCCAATAGTGGGGTGTTTAATGATATGCATTGGATTACAAAAATCATAGAGTTATGTATCACGTACTTGGTTGAAGCAAGAGTGTGACCCTGTGGGAAGTCATTATGATGCATGAATGGTTCTAACAACAAAGGGGGTAGGAATTGTTCCGCTTAGAAGCTTTTAATAGTACACAAATTGAAAGGAACACATGATTTGATAAGATATCACACAAACTAACATTCAGAATAGTCCACAAGTTAAAGGTGATGAGTTAAAACATGAACACACATTCAAAAATATTCATACAAACGCAAACAAAATAGTTCATAAGCATATGTGTAAGTTAAAAAAAAATACATTGCAAAGATAACCAGAATAGTCAAACTACATTTACAACATATGCATGAAGACGTACTGGCTCTGATTATATACTATAAGTGAAAACTACATCCATACATACAACATGGCGAACCACTTGCCCCAATAGTGGAACGTGAATTCAACAATACCTTATCCTCCAAAATAAGTATACTCCCTCTATTCTATGACGAATCCAAGGCTAACACCAAACTCCCAAGCCCTTTCTAAGCGTAAGCCTAGCCAAAATCTTGGCTCCCAAAATCCCTTTACAAGAGTTATGAGGATGCATTTATAACCAAAGTGGGGTGACTCTTGGCATGCCCCCTTGGTGACTTTTTTACTTCCCTCACGACTCGTCACATTACATATGACTGTGCACATTCCATCATGGACACATGGAATTTCACTCATTTAATAATTACAAATAATATCACAATTTACACTAGTACCTGTATAAGACAAAATAGGGTAGAGAAAACTTGACAACGTAACAATAAAAAATGCTATGATGTTTGTGTTGGGGTGAACTCAAGTTGGGAATCTTGGACTTGGTTTTTCTCAGTCACATACTCATACCAATCTTGGTATTGTGCGATAGTCTCTCCAAACCATGAGATAGTGTTAGGCTGGAAGTAGACTCTCACCTCTAATGCATCCGTGTACAACCTCTTGGAACCGATATTCACATCCTCTTCAATTGGGTGCAACATCATTTTAATATAAATTGGGCCACCAATGTAGGTATGCAAGGTCTATCTATTGATATCCATGTCCTCTTAGGTGGCCCCATACTCCAACTACTTCAGGTATTGATCAATCTCGTGCCAGACTTGCTACTTGCACTTATCCTTAGTGGGTGTGCTAATTGACTGGATCTGGTGGGTCCTCACCATGAAATCCAAGTTGTCGTAGATCCATCCATATGTGGCCTATTGGGGTTCCCATGTTTTTGGCACATTTGGCAATACCAAAAGATGAGATAACATCAGAACCACTTTCAGACCTTAGGATCTAGACCTCCTAGGTCCAGAGAGGGATCTCTCTGTATTTGCAAAAGCATATGTTTTTAAGGCTCAATGTTTCAATGTTAGGCTAGTTATGGGGCTCAGGGTTTGTTTGTTGGGAATCAGGAAAGAAGAGTCCAATATAAGGCAACGGTGAGCATGGAGTAAACTAGGCAAATGTAGATAACTCAGAGAACATCAAGGCCATTGGGCTATGGAGTCAAGAAAGGATGTATTTGTAATCAATGTGCAAGCTTTCAGTTGGGCTAGTCATCTAGATCATTTGGATCTTGAAGGAGATATTTGGAATGGGACACAAAGGATTGAAAATGAAGGAGGAGAACCAACCAACTTTGTCTATAGATCAGGCCAGAGGTCATTTAAATCCAGGCCTGCTTGGACAGAATTAGAGGTAAGACAAGGGATCTTGGAAAGGTTTAATTGGGATGGAAAGCTCCTAGTGAGGCAGATACAAGATTCTAGACCTCCCAGGTTCTCAACACATTCAACTAAATCCCTACTAAAGAACGATTTCAAAAACACATTTCAATAACTACAACGTAGTATGTGCACAACATCCAATTAATCAAGCTGTTCAATTGAAACTAATATCCGTGATATGCTGACATATAAGCGTTAAAAATGTTGAGGTAGGAGAGCAGAACATAGGCACCTAACAAGGTATAACTTATATTATACCATTACCACTACCAGAAGAACAGAAAATGAAAGAAAGTAAATCACAAATACAGAGAAAGGAGAACATCACCAGCTGCTTTAGATCAGGATCCAAAGAAACATGCTTGTCATATTAAAAACAAAACCAATCAGGTACATCATAGCCCATAGCTTGAACATTCAGTCTGAATACATCAAATCTCAGCCTATCTTACAATATACATAGAGAACTTGTCTCAAGAGGAGAATACTTGCATTTCACTGATATCTCATCAACAACCATTACAATGTATTTTCTGTGCTTTATAGCAAAGGATGAACCTAAGATCGACTGAAGGAGTAGGTAAAAATTAAATGTATCATTAAACATAACAATGAATGCAGGGCCGAAACCCGTTCTGCTTGAACTGCTGTGTATTTAATCTCTGTCACCTTTCTTGTGAAAGAATGATCTTCTCCAGATCTAATCTCGACATTTTTGGCTGCGGTACCTCTGGTGATTTGAACCAAAATAAAATAATCTACTGAAAGGTCTGTCTCATAAATGTTTTGGTTTCTTCGAACTGCTGTTAGGGTGGGAAAATCCTTCAGGGACACGATGCATAATAAAGACTGTATGGGCGCCCTGTCCTTTATGGGGAAAAACATTCTGCTGAAAAATAAACCCTGATATTACCTCTTACTGATGTTCAGGACCTCCAGATCGATCCTCGGGGTCTTCAAAATGATGCTTCGCCTCTTTAAATTTCTGATTTAGGGCTTAAGATCTTTGTTGATGTGCCCTAATCCCTCTGCTCTGTACTGAAATTCTTTGCTGCTTCATTACTACCTCTGTCGAGTTAGCTCGAGCTTTGAATGGCGCTGGCAGGATTTCTGGCGTTTGAACTCCACTTTTCTTTATGCAAGTCCTGACAGCCCCATTCCTTGACTCTCTCATGATGGTACTAGTTCATTTGATTTGATCTTGTCTGCGCCGCTTGCCATTGAGATAGTACACTAAACATCGGTGGTTTTCTTCCTCTAGAAACCCTGCAACATAGCAAACCTGTGAAGAAAACAATGGACGGAGCAATGGATGCAGTGTGGATGGAGGAAATGGCCATGAAGATGGAATGGAGGGGAAAAATTGCAGGGGAAATGGTGAAAAATCGCTCTGGTAAGGTTGGCGGACGTTGGAGAATGAAAAACGCATGAAAAACATTAAAAAACCACGAAAACGGGACGTTATATGTGTCGGAATGGTTGAATGGTACGGGATATGCACGTGGGGTGACGTGGCGTACGGACAGCCAAGTGGACAGATGATGTGGGGACCCAGGCGACGGTGGAATGGTCAACAATGCATGGACAGATCTAGACCGTCGATCAGGCTAAGATCAATGGTGGAGGGCGACGGATGGTGGGCCGGAACAAGAGCTATCGCGTGCGCAATTTCATTAAATATCGTGCATCTCTGGTGATCGGGAGCCGTCGGATGGAGCTTTCGAGATCTAACGGCTGACACGGATTTCGCTGGGCGTCCTGGGCAGGAAGTTAATGCACAGGGGATGGAGTTAACAAGCGGGAAAGCAGTTTTGAAAATCGTACAGAGGACGCGTGGTGGGAGATGAATGGAATCGCTGGGGCTCCAGGGAAAACCGTCGACTCGCGAATGGTGGTGTGGAAAATACCGGGTAGTTCTGGAAAGCAGCGCGTGGAGTGGGGACCACCATTTCGGGCGCGCTCCGCGCCGTTGGATTGAAAAATGAATGGACAGAGGAGATCAACTACGGGGGGCCAAGGTGTACGGACACGAGGCTGTTGGAGTGACCCCCCGCAGTGAATGACAGTCGTTAGATTAGATCATCACACATCCAGAGGAGTCAAATACGGGGCCACCATGGTCTGACCATACAGATAGAATAAAGCCCCCCGTAGGGGAAATGCCTAGGTCACGTTGCGGGGTTCTATGGAAGGAAAAGGGCGCGGGGCTATCAGAAGAAGGGCTAAGACCCAAAAACATAAAATTTATCATTTTAATTCATTTTTAATGCGTTTTGGGGGCAATCAAAGGGTAACGGTAGGGGATATGGAGGGGGAAACTAGGGAAATAAGGGAGATGGGGAAATTTAAAGGGGATTTTTGGGGATTTAGGAATAGAGAGGGGGAATCTTGGGGGGGGAGAAAGGGAATTCGGATAAAGGGAAAAGAAGGGGAATTGATGTATTTCGCAGGGGTAAAGGAGGGACTAATAGGCCCTTTTTGAGCAATGTAATAGCAGAGAGGATTTGTATTGGGCACAAAAATTGAGAGACTTCAAGGAGGATGGGTTTTCAGGGGAAAGGCATTCCTTGAAGGCTCAAAACAATTCAGCCCCCAGCTTGCTTGTCAAGAATTTCATAGGGGAGCGAAAAGTGGCTCCACATGGGGATGGCTTCTCCTTGGAGGAGTCAAGAAACCAGATATGATCTTTGGAGTAGGCCAAATGCCTGCTATCATAAGCCATCTTTCTTCGTCAATTTTCAGCTGCCACAAGCATGATATATCAGTAGAAACATTTTCCCAACCAAACTACCTACCCAAACTGCAGTTCTACAATTTTCCCTTAGGTGCATTTGAACTAGCAGACCCTTTACATTTTATAATCTAATACCTATTGGGATTAAACTGTCCAACAGGTTTCTTCACCTACATTCTAAGACAGGAAATTTAAACACAGCCAAGCTAGGATTAGACTGTCTAACCTGCTGGACTTTGCATAAATTAAAAACAACTAACTACATGCTCGCACACTGAGCTTTATTGAGCTTTTCCTACCTACCCTACTCTAACTAGAGCATTTACAAGTCTAGCTTACAAACATTGTCTTCCAATGCAACCAGTCCATCAAGTGATCCCATGGCTGGTCCTTTCTGCTCAGCTCGTTGAGCAGGCTATATAGGCAGGGCAGCTCCCACTCTTTTGGTTCAATAACAGTAGGCTTGAAAAAATTTCTTACCGTTCTCCACATACTGCTCACCAAGACCTTTGATCCTTCCTCAAATGTATGCAGGAAATGTGCATAAGGATCATGAAAAGATACCTGGCTATGAATGTTTGGCAGGCAGGCTTCAACCAAGATCTCTTCTTCTTCCACTGGATCAAGAATGAGACTCTCTTGAGAAAGAGAATCCTCTTCATCTTCTGAGCTGGAGGACTCGTCATATATGGCAGTGTTGTCCTCTTGGAGCTATGATATATTCTGCTCTGGTGTGCTGAGCTCTGTGAAGAGATCCATGTATTCTTGAGCAGGTTCTTGTTCTGTTTCCTCCTCTTTTTCAAGAGGAAGCTCGTTATTCACATCCTGCTCAAGAACCTCTTCTTTATTTTCCTCTTCATCATCTAAGATGAAATGCTGCTGACCTTCAATCACGTGAAAACCGTTACTGATGACTTGTGATGGAGTGAAGCAAAGATCTAGAGATCCTTCACCCTGTTCTGCACTCTTAAAGCTTTCTTCATCAGTATCATAAATAGCCTGCATTGGCTCATTACTCTCTGGAAGTAAATGGAAATGATTTTCCTCCCATAAATCTACTAACGATGACCCTGCAAGATCATCTTCTGTTCGGGGAACATCATCATCAGATAGATCAAAAACAGGGGAATCAGGAATGTAAGTAATGTCACCAAGCGGATACACTAGATTTTCAGCAGATTTCTCTTCATTCTGATTTACATGTGAGCTTTCCAACTCTGTACAATAAAGCTCATCAGATGAATGGACAAGAATTTTTGATCTGTAAAAAATTTCAGAGGCTGGCTGTCTATTGATGATTTGATCTATTTCTTCCTCTGTCAAAGGGGAGGATGGTCTTGTGTCCCTTTGTGCAGAAGTGCAGTAGCTCTTTGTTTCCTATGAAGACTGGATTTGAGGCAGGGTGTCATCTTGAGCCTCAACTATCAGGGATGATAAATCAGCATCTGAATTTTCAGGAATACCTTGAAGAATGTCCACAGTCTCTTGGCTATTTTCTTCCTCAGCTGATTCATCTGTGCTCTTGTGATGGCTAGGATGCATATGAAATCCTTGAATGGCTGTCAACAGATATTCAGGATGCATATCAACCAAATCCATACCAATGTCTAACAGGTATTGTATGATATTATGAGGTTGATCACAACAGTCCCATGGTAAGGATGGAGAGTTTCCTTTATAATTCTTGTAAAATACTTGGTGCATGTCCTTTAAAGAAAACAAACTCCGAGGTTCTAACCATTCATACCAGATCCTAGCTTTTCCTTCTAATGTGGCCATGAACATTTTCATTAGGCAGTCTTCATGCCATTCAGCTCTAAATTTCCACACATGTATATGAAACTTGATGAGATGTAGCAAGGGGTCTTCAGTGTTTTCACCCTGAAAGGTAGGAAAGTTCTTTAACCAGTCCACTTCAGGCATTTTGTGTGGGAATCCAGGGATATGCTCCCTGCTCATTGGGGCATATCTTCTCTGTATGCGTGGAAGCATGTTTGTAAATCAGAAAGAGGTCATTGTGTCTTTTCAATCAGTTCAGAGTCTTCTACCAGTGGAGTCATTAGGTATTTGGATCATAGGGAGTGTGGAGTCGCCAGGTGGATGATTATGAATGTTTGAAGTAGGATGCTGTCCACCATCAGCAATTAGGTAATGTCACCTTTCAGGAATAACCTCAAAACACAACAAACTCCAACCAGATATTGAATGGGAGGGCATTTACTAGATTTGTCACCTCCGAAGAGGGTGAGATCCGGAGGCTACCTGGCCCTTCCCAGGCTCTGTCTAAGAGTATGAGGCACACAAAAAATGGAGGTTGATTCAAGAAAGGGATGAATTTCTTCCAATCTAACCAGAGATTTGTGGGTTTGAATGCCTAGGGATGTTCAAAGTGTAATTCACTCAACTCCCCAGTGGAGTCGCCATTATGTTGGGGTTCCCATGTTTTGGCAGATTTGGCAATAACAAAAGATGAGACAACATCAGAACCACTTTCAGACCTTAGGATCTAGCCCTCATAGGTCCAGAGAGGGATCTCTCTATATTTGCCAAAGCATATGTTTTTGAGGCTCGATGTTTCAATGTTAGGCTAGTTATGGGGCTCAGGGTTTGTTTGTTTGATTGAGTTTGGTTGTTGGGAATCAGGAAAGAAGAGTCCAATATAAGGCAACGGTGAGCATGGAGTAAACTAGGCAAAGGTAGATAACTCAGAGAACATCAAGGCCATTGGGATATGGAGTCAAGAAAGGATTTATTTGTAATCAATGTGCAAGCTTTCAGTTGGGCTAGTCATCTAGAGCATTTGGATCTTAAAGGAGATATTTGGAATGGGACACAAAGGATTGAAAATGAAGGAGGAGAAACAACCAACTCTGTCTATAGATCAGGCCAGAGGTCAGTTAACTCCAGGCCTGCTTGGACAGAATTAGAGGTAAGACAAGGGATCTTGGAAAGGTTTAATTGGGATGGAAAGCTCCTAGTGAGGCAGATACAGGATTGTAGACCTCCCAGGTTCTCAACACATTCAACTAAATCCTACCAAGAACATCTAAACACAGATTTCATTAATTCATACATCAGAGAGCAGGCAATAACATCCACTACACTGATTAAACCAATTGAAATCAACATTCAGATACACATATAAGCAGAAAACGTCGAGGTAGGGAGAGCAGGAAACATAGGGCACCTAACAAGGGTGAATCCTATATTATACTTCTGTTGCCTACCAGCAGAAATGAAATGAAATGAAAGCAAGTCAATCACAAATACAGAGAAAGGAGAACATCACCAGCTGCTTTAGATCAGGATCCAAAGAAACATGCTTGTCATATTAAAAACAAAACCAATCAGGTACATCATAACCCATAGCTTTAACATTCAGTCTGAATACATCAAATCTCAGCCTATCTTACAATATAGACAGAGAACTTTTCTCAAGAGGAGAATACTTGCATTTCACTGATATCTCATAAACAACCATTAAAATGTCTTTTCTGTGCTTTATAGCAAAGGATGAACCTAAGATCGACTGAAGGAGTAGGTAAAAATTAAATGTATCATTAAACATAACAATGAATGCAGGGCCGAAACCCGTTCTGCTTGACCTGCTGTGTATTTAATCTCTGTCACCTTCCTTGTGAAAGAATGATCTTCTCCAGATCTGATCTCGACTTTTTTTGCTGCGGTACCTCTAGTGATTTGAACCAAAATAAAATAAACTACTGAAAGGTCTGTCTCATAAATGTTTTGGTTTCTTCGAACTGCTGTTAGGGTGGGAAACTCCTTCAGGGACACGGTGCATAATAAAGACTGTATGGGCGCCCTATCCTTTATGGGGAAAAACATTCTGCTGACAAATAAACCCTGATATTACCTCTTACTAATGTTCAGGACCTCCAGATTGATCCTCGGGGTCTTCAAAATGATGCTTTGCCTCTTTAAATTTCTGATTTAGGGCTTAAGATCTTCGTTGATGTGCCCTAATCCCTCTGCTCTGTACTGAAATTCTTTGCTGCTTCATTACTGCCTTTGTCGAGTTAGCTCGAGATTTAAATAGCACTGGCAGGATTTCTGGCGTTTGAACTCCGCTTTTCTTTTATGCAAGTCCTGACAGCCCCATTCCTTGACTCTCTCATGATGGTACTAGTTCATTGGATTTGATCTTGTCTGCGCCGCTCGTAATTGAGATAGTACACTGAACAGCGGCGGTTTTCTTCCTCTAGAAACCCTGCAACATAGCAAACCTGTGAAGAAAACAATGGATGGAGCAATGGATGCAGTGTGGATGGAGGAAATGGCCATGCAGATGGAATGGAGGGGAAAAATTGTAGGGGAAATGGTGAAAAATCACTCTGGTAAGGTTGGCAGACGTTGTAGAATGAAAAACGCATGAAAAACATTAAAAAACCACGAAAACGGGACGTTATATGTGTCAGAATGGTTGAATGGTATGGGATATGCACGTGGGGCGATGTGGCATACGGACAGCCAAGTGGACAGATGACGTGGGGACCCAGGCGACGGTGGAATGGTCAACAATGCATGGACAGATCTAGACCGTTGATCGGGCTAAGATCAACGGTGGAGGGCAACGGATGGTGGGCCGGAACAAGAGCTATCGCGTGCGTGATTTCATTAAATATCGTGTATCTCTAGTGATCGGGAGCCGTCGGATGGAGCTTTCGAGATCTAACAGCTGACACGGATTTCGCTGGGCGTCTTGGGCAGGAAGTTAATGTGCGGGGGATGGAGTTAACGAGCGGGAAAGTGGTTTTGAAAATCATATAGAGGATGCGTGGCGGGAGATAATGGAATCGCTGGGGCTCCAGGGAAAACCGCCGACTCGCGAATGGTGGTGTGGAAAATATCGAGCAGTTCTGGAAGGCAGTGTGTGGAGTGGGGACCACCATTTCAGGCGCGCTCCGTGCCGTTGGATCGAAAAATGAATGGACGAAGGAGATCAACTATGGGGGGCCAAGGTGTACGGACACGAGGCTGTTGGAGCGACCCCCCGCAGTGAATGACAGCCGTTAGATTAGATCATCACACATCCCGAGGAGTCAAATACGGGGCCACCATGGTCTGACCATACGGATAGAATAAAGGCCCCCGTAGGGGAAACGCCTAGGTCACGGCGTGGGGTTCTATGGAAGGAAAAGGGCACGGGGCTATCAGAAGAAGGGCTAAGACGCAAAAACATAAAATTTATCAATTTAATTCATTTTTAATGGGTTTTGGGGGCAATCAAAGGGTAACAATAGGGGAGATGGAGGGGGAAACTAGGGAAATAAGGGAGATGGGGAAATTTAAAGGGGATTTTTGGGGATTTAGGCATAGAGAGGGGGAATATTGGGGGGAAAGAAAGGGAATTCGGATAAAGGGAAAAGAAGGGGAATTGATGTATTTCGCAGGGGTAAAGGAGGGACTAATAGGCCCTTTTTGAGAAATGTAATAGCAGAGAGGATTTGTATTAGGCACAGCAATTGAGAGACTTCAAGGAGGATGGGTTTTCAGGGGAAAGGCATTCCTTGAAGGCTCAAAACAATTCAGCCCCCGGCTTGCTTGTCAAGAATTTCATAGGGGGGCTAACATGGCCTGAATGCTTCTGATGAATGAGGCAAGTTTCTTGTAGTTATGGATTAGCATCCAAACTATGTATTTCTCTAACTCTACTTGCAACTTCATATTCTTTACCAATGGGAGTGGTGCAGCCTTGTATCACATTATCCACTTATGCACGAATGCGATGGCAGTTTGTATATTCTTGGGGATTCAAAGAAACTCTCTGCTCTGTCGTAGAAATTCATTAAAGTGGGAAAATTCCATATGGATGGCTAAAAACTCCTCCTAAAGGTCCTACATAGTGTCTCCAATTTCTGATACTTCAGTGAGTATCGCTGATTTAATCTCCTCGTGATATATCTATGCAGACAATGCAATCTGCGTTGTTGCATGGAGTTTTTCATTCTCTTGCTGAAGCTCCTGAATTTTTTGCTCTAACTTCTTGTTCTCAACAAATAAACACTGTGTGTTAGATCTATATGCTCTTGAAAGGGAATAGCTAGCATCGACAATGGAATTAATATTCCTGCTAGTTTCTGCCATGATCACCCTTTCTCTCATGAGCACAAGTGATGCATCTTCATCCAAGAAATGGCTTCTTGTGCTTGTAAAACCTTCTTCTGCAGCTCATCAAATGATAGATTGTACCTGTTCATGACTGGATCATCATCAAGTGGAATCACCTCCCTTTCCCTACTTGCTACTTTCTCTGCAGCTGGAGGTGGTGGAGTCTAAGTGGTGGGCTAAGGCATGCTAGGCATCAAGTCCACATCTTCATTTAGCGGCTCTAGTCCCACTTCCATGTATGTGATCTCAATTAATTGTTCAAACTCTTGAGCAAACTTGTGTTCCTACATATGTTCGCTCACTCCTTCTACTGTCGGATGATCCTGTAATTGTTCTTCAACCTGTATAGGTGTCGTCTCTTCTAATGTGGAAACTTGCCTTTCGTATTCTTCACCTTGTCTCTCCTCTTAATCTTTTCTTCTTATAAGCTCTTTTTCTTCCATCTATTCTTGTTATACTCTCTACACTCTCTACACTTCTTCCTCTAAGGATTGCTTCTCTCTCTTCCTTCACTCTACTCTTTGGTGCCTTTGATCCCACTTGGTTTCAATTTCAAAAGTTACATTTTAAATAAGAGAATATTCTTTCGTTTTTCATATTTCTTTCTCTTGTGTATGATATGGTACCTTCCTCTTTCCTTTGTCATGCATCAAACCGTTTCCTGTTGTTGTTGTTGCTTCTTCCGAAACTGTTGTCGTCTACAGGATAACTTGATAAGTCCCAGTCATATAGATCGACTCAAGTGGTCAGGAAGGGTTGTAACAGTTCTTCCATGTATCCTCCTCTGACCACTGATATATCCTGCTGAACTAATTGAATTATACTTTCGCACAATATTCTTTGGAAATCCTCCTTAGATCATACGAATTGTAACTCTTGGTGACGAACTCAAATTTGACCATATATTTTTTTTTTTCAGTGGCATATCTTGGTAAAATATGCGATGACTTCTAACTGAAGAAAACTCTAATCAATGTTCCATCTGGTAAGCCAAAAAAAACAACAACATCTGATATCACCTCCATATATTCTCAGAATATGCAAGGTGGGTCCTCTTGAAAGATGATCCTGTAGAGCGGGATAATTAAATGATCATTAAGTTTCTCCATGACTCTACGATGACTGCAATCTGAGAGTAGGTTTTAATAGGTACATATGGCAATGTCTCTTGGCCTCTATGTCCATTTCATGCCAGGGAATTGGTTCTGTTAGAATATTGCATGCAGTAAGTATGTATACATGTAGAAGTGTGTTGTCTCGAACTTGGGTTTTTTACAAGCTTTTGTTACATGAACTCTAAGTTGATGAGCCAATAGGTCTAACTAGTTGAACGACTTCCCCTCGTTCACTACCTGGTTCAGCAAGATTTCCCACCCCTTAGGAAATTTCTTTGTGTTTGACTTGCCATAGATCATGCAAGCTAGTATGAAAAAAAGCTGACAAGCTTTCCTAAGTGCTTTTGTCTTATACATGTGGGTGGTTGTCTATCTAAACTTGGTTGGATACTTCACCCATCTCTTTATTATATCTCTTGTATTTTTGTAGTTGTGAATGGTGTATAACAGTGAGTCCATTCTCTTCACTAGTTCTGGAGGACGATACATCTGCTTCAAATAAGTTGCGAGGAATGCATAAATATTCTCACCGTTGGTGTTTTCTAGTGTCATGGTTGTCGCATAAATGTTTGAAACAACCCAACTGATCACATCCACACATGGGAAGGATGGATACCTGCACGTAATCTTGTAAAGCCTTAACTGCATAAGACTAAGATACACATGTCAGTCTTCTAAGTTTGCCTAAAATTCCTTCATGAATTCATCCTTTATCTACTTCCATTTTAGTTTATATCTTTTCTCTAATAACAACTGATTGTCTAAGTAAACTGGAACATTAATTGGGACTTTCTCAACTGCTTCCCAAATACTTCTTTCAATGGTTTCCTTTGAGGCAGCTCTCTTTGATTCTGTTATGAATGTTACTGCTGGAGAGTTGCTCAATAATGGCTGTACCTTTGGGACGAAAAGACACTGATGACAAGCAAATTTGAGTTATAAGAAAAACAACTTTCAGGGTCTGTTAATGCAGCACACCGGGCAACTGAAAGGAAGAATTGAGCAATATTGGGTTATAAGAGGGGCCTATATGGCTAGGAAAAGTACACACTATGCATTCCCAACATTCAGTGATGAAGCCTATGGTATGAAACTGCACAATGCATAGTTCATCCTAGGTAGTGAGCTTGGAGAGACTGTGCATTGCACAGTCTCAGGGGCCAAGATGGTTGGTTGAGGCCTAGAACTACGAAATGCGTAGTGAGGTCACCCAATATTTCACATTGGGTAGTTCCAAGAGCTAAGCTTGAGGCTTGAGGTCCCAGATTGTGCAATGCCTAGCTAGGAAAAGCAAGTTTCGGCCAAGGGAAAGGAATATCTGCCCAATCGAACTGTGAAAAACATGACGATCTGAGAGATGGTGAAGGAATTAGTGCATATATGACTAAGTATTGATAAAACAAAGTAAATTGAGTGCAAAAACTGAATAAACGAGAATTAAATGAGATTAGTGAGGAGAGTCACCGCAATTATGACCATAGGTGAAAATTTTCAAAAACCAATGCGACATTTGGGAAAGGAAAACGAAAACTAAAAAAATACTTCTACGGGCTAAAACTTGTTAAAATGCCAACATGCATCCAAAGAAATAATGATGTTTTTATTTTGATATCACATTTAGTTTCTAATTTTTATTATCCATACCTTTGATTGTGTAGGTTAAGGATCCCCACACCCCACTTCTAAGGATACATTAAAAGTATTTTCCATTGCATCAAATCAATAACTCCTTTATGGTTTTGTGGTTACACTTATTTACCCATATTGTGAAAAAATTCCATCTCGTTTTATTCTCTTAATATTTTGCTTGCTTTATCGATATGAAATTAGGATAAAATGAAATTCTTAATGGAATTAGAATAAAAGTATTCCTTTCACTATTTATATAAAAAAGAAATGTGCATATTTTGCATTATATACAAAAACGTGTGTTGGCCCTCAGTTTTGGTCATTTTTTCCTATTATAAATCCACATATTTACCACCATATTCCATCTTATATCATCCATATATGCCTCATTTTAGCCTTATTATGCATATTCAGGTAATTAAATTATTTTTTCAATTTTTAGAATTTTTTGTAAAAAATGGGTTTTAAGAGTATTTTTGGACTACACTAAAAATTCTCGTAATAGCTCCATTGAAGCCATATGTGAAGGACACATGAAAGAGAGTTGAGAATATATTTCAAAATCTTGGGAAAAACATATGGAAAAATACTTTTGGTTCAGTTAACCTGAACTAAAACAAACCCGATCAACACTGGTCAAACTTGACTTGTCATTCAAGAATCCCTAGGAAAAAGGGGCAAAATTAGTATTTTGTGGGATTTTTCCTGATTTTGTGAACCTGAATGGATGATTTCGACCTATATGAATGGGATTAGGATTTATAGGACTACTAGAGACATTATATGTAATTTTGTTTAATATTTTTCTATTTAAACCATGTTTATGGACCATTTAAGTATGTAGAATTTATGTAATTTTGTATTGAGACTTTTAGAGACTTTCAGATCATTTGAAGAAGCAGTTCTACTATTCCATTTGTTTTTCATGTTGTGGATGATTAATTGATTTTTTTTAGCTGAAGAGTTCTTCAAGTGTGCAATGAAAGGGTGGAGCCCCCCAACACCAAGCTAAGTACACTTTGGTTAAAATAGCATAGTTTTAATGCAATAATTCATGCTTCAGATTTATGATTCAGCCAAACTATATGTGTTATGATTTATTATGATTGTTGGATGATTATTGGTTTTAATATAATTTTCATACGAAAGGACAAATAAGAATTTAATTTAAATTCTATTTCTATCAAATCATGAACAACAACAAAAATTCATCCTCTTTAGTTTCCTTTATTGAATTATTTCTTGAATTTCCGTTTTTAATGCAATGGTAATAATGTTGGAATAGAATTATAAAGAAGGACAACCATGACCTCCTAATTTAGGAGCCTCTTCTCTTACTTTCTACACATCATAATCTATTGCTCTTGAGTTTCTCTTCTTGAAGATAATACTGTGGGGAAGGACAACCAGAATCTTCTAAGTTAGGAGCATATTCCTTCACTTACTACATATTGAATCAGAAATGTTTTAGTTATATTTATATTTGTGATATGTATTTCCATTAATCTTAAAATTTAGAATATATTTGTAATATGCATTTCTTTCAACTTCTAAGCTTTTTCTTCTAAAATTGACTTCACCTGAAATCCATATATTTTGGACATGCTTCCAAGTCTACAGACCCAGATTGACAAATAAAACACCTGTGTTATTTTACTTAGTAAATTGACCCAACATTTTTTCGGTCATTTTCGGGGAAGCATACTTCAATATATTCAATTAGGAATATTCTAAAATATAAAAAATAGAGACACAACAAAAACAACAACAAAATTTGGTTTTTTAGCTATGTTTCTTTATGCCTAGAGAAAGAGATCAGAAAGGTAGATTTGCTAAACAAAACTCCCTAACAATTCAATCATCCATAGGAGAAGGACCATCAGGACTAACTACTCTAGTTGCTGGAAGATCAAATTTAAAAGAATTGGAAGAAAAAGAAATATCAAGACAAAGATTGACTCTTGTTGAAAGAAAAACCTTGTTATCCTATGAAGTGAAAAGAAAACAAACACCAATAGAAACATCTTTCTTAGAAAAATAAAAGGAGACAAGGAAACCAATTGTTAAACAATTAGAGCAACCAATTCTTGAACAAATAGAGAAATTTGAGGAAACACAAACTCAACCACTTATTAAGACATTACAAACAACTGAGAAGAAAATCACGGAGGAAGGAGAAGGATCTAATATACCAATATTAACTCTAGAACAAAGAATTCAGTATGAAAGGCAACAAAAAGAATGGCAAAGAAAAATAGCAAAAGAAAGGAGAATAGAAGAAGAGATAAAATGAGAAGAATATTAAAAAAGAGAATATGACAATAAGAGATGTAATGATATATGACCAAACAATGATCAGGAAGCTAATTTTTACGGAATGTCAACAGAATATCCTAATCCATTCATGTTTTAGTTTGATATTTTATGTTGTACTTATGGATATATAGATGATACACATAAAATTTGTCTCTTTCTTGCTACTCTTAAAGCAACTGCATTGAAATGGTTTATGGGATTAGGAGAACACACTATTACCTCCTGGGATGACATGAAGAAATGTGTTCTTAAGAAGTATCAAGCCTATTGCAGGCCTAGAGATTCAAAAGAAGATATTTTCAAGATGTCTCCATAAGAATATGAGAGTTTGGAAGAATATTTAGAATGATTTCTTTATAATTTACAAAAATCCAAACAACACTCTTTAAATCCTGATACCATTCACACAATTTGTATCAAATGTATACGAGATGAATACCTTGATATTCTCAATGTAATGGGGAAAGGAGACATATTAAATTTACCATTTGATGATATTGTTGAACTATGTCAAAAATATTCTAGGGGAAGAGAAAAGAGTGGAAAAATAGATGTTACTTCAAGAGCTTCTAAATTAGTAACTAGAGGATTAATAATAGCAAAAATAGGGAGTTTGTTAGAAAAATTTAAAAATGATCCTTTGAGCACTTTAGGAACACAAGTTAATTTATTGAAATCCAAGAAAAAGAAAGATTAAGAAGATTAGATAGTATCAATATTTTGTCCTAAGTGTAGAGAAAAGCATCCACTAAGAGAATGTTCCTTAGATAATATTCAGGTGTGTGGAATTTGTACGGAAAATCATTCAACTGAAAATTTGTCCAAATCTTAAATAATTGCAAGTAAATTCAATGGAATAATTACAAGGGATTTATTCTCTTTACTATATGGCACCAAGAAGACCTTGAAAGCCACAGTTTCCAGGTCTGACCTAAAATTTTCCTTAACATTTTTCTCAAAAAATCCCTCATAATTATCAATATCCTTCTAAAACTTCATGGAATACCCATATTCCGTGGCAGGCTTGGCCTCCACAACAATACCAAAACCAACCTGGACAAGGTTGGCGAGGATATAGTTATCGAACCCAGCTACTTCAACAAATCTATCATCAACAAAAATACCAACCTTATCCTCAACAGCCATATCAACAACCATTTCAATATCAACAATTCCAACAACATCCTCAACCAACACCATTTCCACAGCAAAATCCTACACCCTTACTAACTCAACCACAACAGCTTCATATGCCTTCTAACCAAACCCCACCTAGACCAACTCAATTAACATCTCAACTAGTAGAAAATCCGAGTAAAAAAGTAGAAAGACCAACATATAATGTGGAAGAAGGAACATATTTTCCTACATATTCTATTCTTTATATTCAAGACATCCACTTAAGGTCTCGAAAAGTATTATAAAATGATTCTCCACCAATAATAGAATAACAAACTGAATAAGGAGAAGAATTTGAAAAATCTAATCCAAAAAATCAAATTCAGTAAGGAAAAACTATTATGACTCAAACACCACCTTATCCAGAGAGGTTAGTAGAGAAGAAAACTTCAATTTATCTTCTTGAATTTGATATTTTCAATGAATGAAAGAATTATTATGTCAAAATTCCTTTGTTGCAAGATATCAAATATATTCCAATTTATGCAAAAAACACAAAGGAATTATGTATTAAGAAAACTGGAAAAAGGAAAATAGATCCACCCACAATCCAAGTCATTAGAAAATTAGCTAGTCTCATCTCTGCAAAAACAACAATTGAAAAGTATATTGATCCTGGGATACCTATGGTTACCATTTCAATCAATAATTTTTCAGTTTCTAACACTTTAATTGATCTAGGAGTTGTTATAAATGTCACGACAACAGAGACTGAAATTTTTAAAATTGCCAAATATTCGACCTACTACTACAATTTTTGAACTAGAAAATAGATCTAAAGTTGTACTTGAGGGAATATTAGAATACATAATTGTTTATTTGGATTCATGGGAATATCCTGTATAATTTATAATCTTGCAACCAAAAACAAATCTTGGAGGCCATCCTTTAATTCTAGGTAGACCATGGTTAGCCAAAGCAGATGCCTTCATTGGATGGAGATTAGGAAGCATGATCATAGCACATGGAGATGAAAGGAAACATGTTACACTCTATCCTCCAGCTCAATATCCTTCTTTATTATCATTGCTTGATGACCAACAAAAACAATAAAATCAATATATTCTAAGCATTAATCAAGTCTTTGATTTTACAGAAGAGGAAGAAAATGAGAATTTAATAGTTTTTTTCATCTTAGAACCCAATATTTCTGAGCAGCTAAGAATAAAAAAATATGAAGCTGCAAATCATATTTTGAATCAATTTTTTCAGGAAAATTGTGCTATTCAATCATTGAAAAATTCATTTGAAAGAATTTTTCCTGTTATCTCAATTACGAATTTACAAAGAAAAATCATTGAAATTAATCCTGGAAAGAATCTAAATATTGGTAATAATATACAATCATCACAAAAGAAACTGGTATTTTCATTATTACAAAAATATTCAAAAGCTTTTTCCTAGCACTATACAGATATGCAAGGAATTCATCCAAATACATGTATTCACCATATCTATACTGGTGATCATATCAAACCAGTTATGCAACCACAAAGAAGAATGAATCCTATGGTGAAAGAAATATTCAAAGAAAAACTACAAAAATTGTTACAGGTGGGATTCATCTACCGTATTTCAGATAGTCAATGGGTTTCTCCCTTAGTTATGGCACCAAAGAAAAATTGAAAATGGAGAATATGTGTAAACCATAGGGAACTGAATAAAGCCACATTGAAAGATCATTTCCCATTACTATTCATTGACCAAGTACTAGATTCACGAGAAGGAAAGAAATTATTTTCTTTTCTTGATGGATTTAACAGTTACAATCAGATTAATATAGCATTGGAGGATTAGGATAAAACTATATTTACTTGTCCTTGGGGGACATATGAATATAATGTTTTGCATTTTGGATTATGTAATGCACCTGCTACTTTTCACAGAGCAGCCCTAGCCATCTTTTCTGATTTAATTCATGAATGTGTAGAGGTCTACATGGATGATTCTACTGTCTATGGAGGTTCATTTGATGATTGTTTGAAAAACCTTGAAAATTTTCTAAAGAGATGCATAGAGACAAACTTATCCCTTAGAAATGAGAAATTTTTTATGATGTTAATTGAAGGGATAGTGTTGGGACACCACATTTCTTCTTCAGGAATAAAGGTAGATCCAGCAAAGATACAAGTCATTGTAAACTTGATGCCACAAAAAAAATAGAAGGAAGTAAGAAGTTTCTTGGGATATGTAGGCTATTACAGAAGATTCATTGAAAACTTTAGTAAAATATCTCTACCCCTATTTAAATTACATGCAAAATACATGGAGTTTCAATGGACAACAAATTATCAAAATTCATTTGAAACATTGAAAGAAAATTTGTCAATAGCACCCATTTTTAGAGGGCCAAAGTAGTCATTACCATTCCACATATCTATTGATGCATCATATATAGCTATAGGAGCATCACTTGGAAAAAAATAAAAATCAGTTTAATTATGCCATTTACTTCATAAGAAAAAATTTAACTCCAACATAATTGAACTACATAGTAACTGAAAAAGGAATGCTAGCTATTGTGCATGCAGTCAATAAATTTAGGCATTATATAAAAGGCTATCAAGTGCTTATTCATACAGACCATTCAGCCATTAAATACCTAATTAACAAATCATTTAACAATGGTAGAATTACTATATGGCTATTATTAATGCAAGAATTTAATCTCACTGTTCTAGATCGACCAGGTAAAGACAATCAAGTAGAAGGTTTCCTATGAAGACTTCATTCACTTGGTGATCCTATTCCTTTTTCGAAAAAAATTCCCGATGAACATTTATTTTATATAACAGCTAAAACCCCATGGTTTGAAGATGTAGCTAATTATTTATCATCCATAATATTACCATCTCATTTCACTAGCAAGCAGAAAAGAAAAATAATCAGAGAAAGTGCTAGATGTAGTTGGGTCAATGGTGACTACTTTTATACTAGTTCTAATATTTTGATAATAAAGTGTGTTAGAGAAGATGAAATTCTTGATATTTTTAAAGAATGCCATGATGAGCTATGTGGTGGCCATTTTTCAGACAAGCGAACATCATACAAGGTGCTCAAACTTGGCTACTACTAGCTAGTAATCATCCAAGACTCAAAAGCCTATGTCAAAAGATGTGATAGCTGCAAAAGAATTGGAAGACAAATAATATCAGATGAAATGCTATTGAAACCACAAGTACTTATAGAACCATTTGAGCAATGGGCTCTTGACTTTGTGGGACCCATTAACCCACCTTATGGAAAGAAGTACATTTTAGTGTGTATAGACTATGTTACAAAATGGGTAGAAGCAAAAACAGTGGCAAGAGAAACATAAGAAACAATGGTTTCATTCCTCTTTGAAGAAATATTTGTAATATTTGGAGTTCCAAGATAGATTTCTATAGATGAGGGATCACATTTCACTTATAAACTTGTCAGGGATCTTATGGAAAAGTATAAAATCAAATGTAAAAAGTCAGCTACTCTGTACCATCCTCAAGAAAATGGACAAGTAGAATCCACTAGTAAGGTTCTGGAAAAAATCATGATAACGATAGTGCGAATGAACAAAAAATATTGGTCAGATAAGTTAAGAGATGCATTATGGGCATACAGAAATACATGGAAAAATACAACTAGATTCAACCCATATCATTCGGTATATGGTAAGGCAGTTCTATTACCAATCGAATTTGAAATTCATACTTTTAAACTTGCAGCAGAATTGGGATTGGACTTGTTAGAATCACACCAACAAAGAATTATGCAACTAATTGTGTTATATGAAATCAGGCAACAAGCAATTGATCATACATCACTAGTAGAACAACAGAGAATCAAATGGCATGACATATTTATCAAAAACAAAAAATTTCATAAAGGAGACTCGACACTTATTTTTGAATCCAAGTACAAAGAATTCAAAGCCAAGTTTACAAGTCCTTGGCTTGGGCGATATGAGATAGAATACATATTTGACAATGGAGCAGTTAAGATAAAGACAATTGTTGAAGAAAATATTTCATTTTAGTTAATGGGCATAGACTCAAAGTTTATAATAAGCCTATCAATAAAGAAGACTTTTTGAAATGAATATCAACAGAATAAAATATGGAAATAATGGAACAACATAGTGATATGCATTCCCTACTTCCAAAAAAATAAATACTAATAGTAATAAAAGGATTTTGGTTGTCAAAATCCATGAAATTGTCACAATACAAACTCAAATTCATGTCGGAAAACCAACTTATTTGGCCAATATGAATTCTCTATTTTGTTTTAATTTTTCTTCAATTTCATTTTGCAGAAATCATCCTCTAAAATTCAAAGACTTGAGGACAAGTATCAAACTAAGCAAGGGGGAAAATAACCAATAAAACTATGTAAATATTTTAATAACAAGAAACTGTATTGCATAAGGGACCTGATACATCAATCAAATGTCATTGCAGAAGGGACCTGAACAAAATCAAATATCATATGATTGCAGAAGGGACCTGAGACATCAATATTCATCAGTTAGGGACCTAAAAAAAATCAATATCATATGTTATTTTAGAATAATCTACATGAAGGGAATCTGGGAAGCAGCTATAAACACCTACAATCCATCAAAATAATTTAGTAAAATTCATCTTTGAATTCAAAATAATTATAATCATTAAAAAAATTCAAGTGTTGAAAAACTATCAAAGCTCATCATCAAGAGAAGAAGCATTGACAATGAGCTACTAAGCGGAAGGAAAGTACGGTAAGTTTAAAAATGTTCTTAAAACCTTTAATTTTGAAAAAAAAAATAGCATTTCTAAACTAATTTAAAACAAACTTGAATATGGAATACTCATTTATTCATGAATTCATCATCCTACATCCCATTACATTATCCTACATCCTATTACATTATCACCCTACTTTAAAAAACTTTCATACATTAACGTCATCATAACCCTAAATTCATTCAATACTAATTTTTATTGTCGAGAATTCAGGATGGCGACAGAGGGGATTAGGGTTTACAGCATCGCTCCACAGGTCGGCGCCGGCTCAGCTTCTCAATGGGCCAGCTGCATTCTGCTCAGGATTCTGAATGCAAATCGGAATCGGCAAGCCTGCAAACCTTTGTGCAGGGAAGACCAGAGCAGATACCACGCCGCCGTCAGGGTATCTATCTACACTGCAGAGGATCCAGACGGCTCTGAAGCCCTCGCCTTCGCTGGTGGTTGCAGAATAAAAAAAACAAGGGCTTTCTCTGAAGATTTCTCAGATATCGCCTCAGCAGCAAGACAACATGGGCTGCGCCTCACGAATCTGCCAAATCAGAAGGCGGATACTCCAAAAATCGTTTCTCCCTTCGACTGGGCTGTAGATTTGAACCTAAGGGTATGCATGCCACTGCATAAGGCAACCAGGAGCACAGAAGTCGTTGCCGTCCGGATCTTTGCTCTCCTGGAAAAAACTCCAATCGGCATCATTGGCAATGCTTCCGAAGCTGTTCTCTTTGTTTTTAGGAACAATCCTGAAACTCCCTCAGATCCCTTCTCCGGCATTTGCAAATCGCAGTTGTGCGTCCTGCTTCCGCCAAAGAGAAATACAGAGGTGACAAAGTTGCCTTTCCAAGCCGACGGAAATGGAGTTCCCCGTCCACCAACAGCCATTGCTCAAAGCCTAGCGAGCTTGGACTCGGATCTGTCCTCTGTTTCTTGGAGGCAGATCGCCTCTTCGAACCAGCCAGATCTGCCAGATCTGCAAGAAGATGATCTCACTTTTCAGATCCAAATCACGCTTTCAGGTAAAACGACAATGCTTTGGGTGCATGCAACAGATCTGGTACAGGAACTTCTGCAAAAGCTCGAACGGAAGCTAGGGATCTCCTCTGTCTACCTGAGACTGCTTTACAAGGGTAAGCAACTCATGAATACCCTTCCCCTCTTCCATTACAGTATTCAAAAGGACGCATCTATTGCAGCAACCTTTCGCTTGAGAGGCGGCTCCTTAGGGCAAGCCTCCTCAGGCACTCCTCGCTCTTTCAAAGACGCAGTCCGCAGAAATGCTGCCCATCCACAGACTTCTGCGAAAGCAGCTCAACCATCAATGGGTCCTAAGCCGTTTTTGGTAGACAAATCGGAAGATGTTCCCACTATTAGTTTCTCTCTTCCTGAGATTGACGAACGTTTCCAGTTTTTTGCAGAATCCGCAATCATATGCCGATTTAATGGGCTATGGCCACGCACTGCAGATCTTTACCAATGGATCCATACCAACTGGACTAAAAAAAGCAGGATCTTCTTATGTTCAAAAGGTTTCTTTATCGTAGTTTTTGAATTAAATGAAGACTACCAGAAGGCCTTAACGGGAGGCCCTTGGTTCTGGGGTACGGCTGGACTTTTCCTCACCCCCTGGTTTCCAGATTTCGACCCTTCAACAGCCATCATCTCCAAGCTTCCCATTTGGGTTACGCTCCCGAATCTTCCAGCACATCTGTGGCATACCTCGGTCTTCATAGCCATTGGAGACACTTTAGGACGCTTTCTGGCTTCCGACATCTCAAGAAAGGAAAATGGGCTCTTCACCTATGGCAGAATATGTGCAGAAATAGATATCAGTAAAGGTCTGCCGGAGCAGATCAACCTCAAGATTGGAGATTTCCACTGGACACAAACCTTGGATTACGAAAACACAGCCTTTCGTTGCCGACACTGTCATCAAACTGGGCACCTCCAGAGTACTTGTTCCCAGGTCCTCGACAAAATGAAGAATCTGAACCGCAAACCTAAATCCAAAAGATGGAATTCATGTATTCCCCCAATGGAAGATACAGACTCCTCAAGTTCGGATGAGGAGGAAATTTAAGCAGATGAACAAACAGTTGAGATTCCGCAGGACATTCCCTCGGTCAGTCCGGCAATGCCCTCAGCCCAGCCGGCTGCCCAGAAACGCTCTCATGAATCTTCGTCTTCAGATTCTGATAAATATTTTCTGCCGCCGCCAGCGCAGAATAATCAACAACTTGTTATAGCTCTTCCAAACCCCACTGGCTGGGTCAAAGTAAGCAAGAAAAAAGGCAAAAAAAGTCGTTTGGCAGCATCCACCCACTCTGGGTTGGCTCCTTAGCTGCAAACCTGTTTTTGTTTTCTTATGTTCTCTTTGCTCTTAACATGATCGTCTGTCAGGAGAGAGGTGGATAAAACTTTCACCTACTACTCCCTTGCTTCTCTGTTTCGCTTGCATGCAAGCTTGATTGTACTATACTGTTTTTTACCTTAATAGAAGTAGTCTTATTCAGAAAAAAAAAAAAAAAACCCTAAATTCATTCATCATAATCCTACATTCATCATCATACATTCACCATTTATGAGCATTTTTGACCAAAATTTTGGACCAATTTTTTTTTTATTTTTGCGTCATAGGAATTCCTGCAAAAACATGAAGGATTAGTTTTCCTACAAGACGAAAACAATGAGTTAGTGTCATTAAAAAATGAATTTTATTTGAAATAAACTATGGATATGGTCATTTCAAAGCAATTTAATATATAAACATATAAAAAAATGACACACAAAAGAATCAAAAGGAAAACATACAATATGCAACGTGCAATAAGAATGAAATGACAAATGCACGACAATGCATGATTGTGAAAACATGCAATAGGAATACAAGAAATAAAGAGAATAACTTAAATAAGTGTAAGAGCCATGATATGGCATCGAGACTGTACAAAAGACAGAGCTGGATAAACAAACATATTGGTGACAAGAAAGAGCATGAAAACTGTGACAGAAAATATAATCATATAACATAGAAGGCAGTAAAACTATGACAAATTGGAAGCACAAGTGGCAGCCACGAATACAAAGGTTAGAGCATGAATTGAGAACGCAGAGATAAATGGTAAACATGTTTTTAAAAAAAACTTGCTCTGTGTATTTTCTCCTCCATCATCACCGCTAAACCCAGCTCAGAGTTGGAGAGCAACACTGCGCATTCACCACAGCATAGAAGAACCCTCATTGAAAGAGAAATATGCAGGAAAGAACGCAGAAGATTGAAAAGAGAACTGCATAGGAAAGGAAAGCCTTGAGCTGTGGATAAATGGCGTAGAATTGGGTGAAGAAAGTAAAGGGTCTGCCTGGAGAAATAAGAAGAGACACACTATTTAAATGGAGGGGTAGAGACCGATATTTCCTCTACGCTGAGCTGACTATTTTCTCCAACAAATTCGAAGCATTTCACAAGTGGCAGGTAACAGTCAATCCAAAAATTTCATCAACAGTTAAACAATTTCGAGGATGTTTAACACAAGATTTCATTTAAGATGTATCATAATAGGAGAAAACATTACTCCAATTGAGTACTTGTAATGTTGTGTTACCATAAACATACTCTGCCACCTGTAGAATCCATGAATATTCAAGATGTTGAAAGAGGAGTCTTAATGAAATTTTATTATTTAACATAGGGAAAACAAACCATTAACAAGAATCCTCTACAAGTTTTCTTCAAGTCAATCAAATTTCAGGTATCCTAAACAATTTCTTCATGGATATTTGTCAAAAAATTTTCACATGAAAACACCGAGAGTCTCATTTTATATACACAATACCCAATTTTTGAAATATAGAGGGGTTTCCATGAGAAAATTTTGCAAACAGAGATTGAGGCACAATTTTGCAAAACTGTGAAACATTTTCTTTCACAGAGGAGATATTTCTATGGTTTTTGACACAGTAAAATATTTTTTTATTAGTTTTAGAAATAGAGGACTATTTTTGGGTATCATTTGTAATAGAAGAAAGGGAAATTGAAGAAGTTACTAGCATAGGAATTAGTGTCATTTTTTTCAAAGCTTTAGAGATAGAGTAAGTCTATCTACCATGGTATTTGACCTAAAAAATGCATGAATAAAAAGGACAACATAATTAGGATTTTGACTGTACAAGGATATATCAATTGGTATACAGAGCAGAGACAAATGTGAACCAAAATTGAGCCCAATGAATTCAAACTAGAAAAATGGGAAAAGGAAACAATAGAAATATTATACGAAGCTTGGTTGTTGTAACTTCTTCAAAATTTTAATGGACACAATGACAAAATCACACAGGAATTTGTAAATCATTATGAAAATGGGAAAACTAGAGTGGGTGAGCTCTCCATACCATTAAACACATGCTTTCTCTCTCAAGCACTAGATCTTTCCTTCACAGGAGAGGAATATCCCAAAGGTATACACTTTAAGGAGAAGGGTTGAACCTTCTTCCTAGAAACACAAAGGAAGGGATCCTGTTGGAACAGGGTCTCTTACGAGCTGTGAAACTACTCCAATTTTGAATACTTTTTATTATATTTAGTCTAGCGCTGGGGTTTTGGGGTGGGTCAAAGCCCCAAAAGCATTGTAATGGGCAAAAGGGTAAACCAGGGGTCCGCAAACCACAGTTTGTGGACCATAGGAAAGTTTAGGCTAGATTATTATAAATAGAGGAACATTTTGAATTGTAATGTAGGAAATGAAGAGCTATTGATGCGAACTATGGTTTAAGATATTTGTTTGGGTTTTTGGGTTTTTGGGAAGGACTCCTGCTGGCTGTGTGCGCAGAGATTGAGAGTCCAGCTGTGTGTGGACCTTGCTGCTGTGTGCGCAGGCTGGGATGGGTATTGTAAGAAGGAATTGATGAATTGATGAATTGATGAATAATAAAGGTTGCTTGAGAACTGAATCTATGTGTACTCTTTGTGCGAATCATTGGTAATTACTGCTTTATTCGCATTTTGTATTCAAGATGCAAAATATATGTGTAAGTGTGTTTGTTGTATATAGATCTATTTTGTTCTGTTTTATGCAATATTGTGTTGTTATCATATAAAGATATAATTATAGATCTAGTGCACGTGGATGCGAAAAGAGACCTATTGAGCCTGTGCAGAAAGAGGTGATTTGGGTATCACAGGGCCGAACACAGTTCTTCTTGCCTTACCTATCCTTTCTCATGGTGCGGAAACCTGGTTCTAGCACCCACACATACTACTTTGGGTGAGACTTTGACCTGCACAAGCAGTTCACTGTCGAAAGGGCCAGTAGTATAGTGGTTTGTTGGCAAACCTTGAACTTTGAACCTAAGTCAGAACCCCTCGTGCCAAAAAAAGGTTCGGTTGCTGAGACCTGGATAATTTTGAGAAAGGGATCGGGTAATGAAAAGCGAATACTAGAAACCTGAATGAGCTCCATTCTGGATGAAAGTACAACGCGGAGTGGTAAGTACTATCAAACCAATAAAGAAGGGGATAACTCTATCTATAGCCCGCTGAAAAGAGTAGTTATGCAAGACCCGCCAGTTACACTGATGTCAGGACTACAGAAGAATAAACCCTCAACCGAAACCCCACTAGAAAGAGACATGGCAGCACACTTGAAATTACCTACCTTGAAAGGTGCGGCCGATGAGGATATGGATCGTTTTTGGTTTGTGGAAGACTCGGTATGGACTGCGTAGGGTGTGGTAAGTGATACTGTGAAGAGAGCACAACTGTCCCTAGCCTTAGAAGAGAAAGCTCTGGACTGGTACATGCGGTACATATCGCAAAATGGGAGCGCATCTATTCAAGATATTAAGGACGTCGTAAAACAGAAGTTCCAAAAACCTAAATCTTACTCTCAGATTGTAGCAGATGTGAACGATTTCAAGCAATATGAAACCGAGTCTATCTGGGAAGCTGATCAAAGACTAAAAAAAGAAATTAGAGAAGGAGGATTTAAGTATGATGACAGACAACACACTGAATGGTTCATTGCTATGCTGCTACCTCACTGGCATATACCAATGGGCCACCAGACCTTTGAGTTGCAGGAAAAAGCTTTGGAAGCCACCATGAAACTAGAAACCGCACCCAAAGATGACACTTTGGGAGGAGTACAGCAAATTCAGGAGCAGCTTGGAGCCATGCACATGGAGATTCAGAACCTACGGAAGGAGCAAGGAAAAGGAGCTAGCACAGATCTCTGGTGCATATGATGTCGGGCATCTGGCCATATGAAGGATCAGTGCCTTCTATTGGTGGATTACGTGTAGGTAGGGGGAGCTAGTCTGCTATGTCCAAGCTCAAGCGTGCCTGCGTTATGGTGCGATGATTTCCTGGTAGCGGGACTACACGATACGGCCCAGTGCCCTCGGCTAAGTAAGGGTGAACTTAAGCAACTGTGGTGCAGGTTCTGCCATTCAGTAGGACATGATGAGCAGAACTACCAAATCCATAATTTCGTGATAGGCTGGGGAAATTTTCCTGAAGTACAGTCAGACCTCGCCTCACCAAAAACCCCCATGGGCATGAATGGATCCCCCTCCGGAAGCAGTGACGGAAACTGAAGTGGAAGCGCAGGTCGGGGCCGGGGCCAATTGATCTGCTATAACTGTGGGGACACTGGAAATTTTGCGAGGGATTTCCCAAACCCTATGAGACAGTCCTACATATATTGCAGATAGCTATACGATATTCTTGAATATTTTCCAGCCTTGAGAGAAAAATACAGGAGAAGCAGCTCCCACATACGTAGAAGGTGCGAAGGGTTTAGACTGAGCTAAGGGGTAAGCGTCCGAGCATAAATGTTGTTACGTGCAGCGGATTGGCTACTAGGGGGAGGTAAGAAAAGGTTGAAACTGAAATGCTGATCCATAAAGCAGTTAGCAAATAAGTAGGGCTGGACCTGGACAGATCAAGGGAAATTTTTATGGAAGCTCGAAGGGACTTCCTCTGGACTGAGGCACCTATGTCCCTACACCTTGTGGATTTTCAGGTAGCTGAGGAGGTCAAACCCTTCTTGCAGGCATGTATGAGATTTCTAAGCAACCCCTAGGAAGTGCAAAATCTGCAGGCTTTAATAGATAGTTGTGCAATGCACACTGCCATGTCTCCTGATATTAAGGATGTACACAAATTATACTGGTATCAGAAACACACTGGGAGGGAGATGCAATTAACAAACCAGATTAGCAACTACGAAATGGATCAGGTTATCTTAGACCTCAGATCGGACACCAATGTATTACCTAAGCAAACCTGGCAATGCATGGGTGCGACAAAGCTGGAATGGTCCACTATCCAGCTACGCATGGCTAATCACCAAAATATCATACCATTGTGGAGGCTCTCTGAGATTCTGGTAGATATTGCAGGAGTAAAAGTCCGGGTTGACTTCGAAGTCATTCAAATCGTTGAAGATGCAGACACCTACCCTGCGCTACTAGGATTGGAGTGGGCCATCGACATGGGTGGTATCATTAACTTAAAAAAAGGAAGCATGGTGTTCGAAAATAATGGCACAAGGGTAGTCGTACCACTAGACCCTGCGGAAGGTAAACGTTATATGGAACCGATGCCCAAGGAGGAAGATGTGGACTATATATATAAGTTGACTGCGTGAGATGCAGATAACCCGACCAAGGGTGAAGAAATTTGCTGTGAGGGGGCTACTGAATGCTTATCTGACTCCGATGAGGAAATAGAGACTTGGTAGAACTGGCTACATGATGTCTCCATGCTGCGTTGTCTTTGAATTACAAAATACTTCCACCATGTCTCCTTAGAGGTATGGACCCAGGCAGAACCAGGAATAATCGAGTACTGCAGGCCAACCCCGAGCAATGGTCAGGCTGACCCACGAACAAGTAGCAAGATTTCTACGACAGCCATGTGCTCAGGAAGTAGATTTCTCATACACCTGGCCACCTCTACAAAAACAAGACAACTATGGTTAAGACAATACACTCTGACTACAGCCCCCCTTAAAGCCTCACTTGCACGGACGATAAGATTCTCTTGGTCATGGGTCATGAGTTGCCTAGGAAGCAAGCCTGTGTTGGGGGAGGACATGCAACTACTACAGATGGGTGACCCTAGCATAAAAAATGGGTCAAGCCTACCGGGGATGCGAAAACTAGCCATTGGAACAGTACCTATTAGTAAAAAGCAGAAGTTACAGTTGGAAGGAGCGACCTCCGGGAATTTAATAAAACGAATTATGGGGATCTGTTACCGTTTCCTGGGGAACCTGCCTCAGATAGAGTTTACCTCACCATCGCATGCTTGGGAGTGCTATAAAAAGAGCAAGATAGTTCAGCCAGAGGTACTATTTCAATTGCACAACTTGCCTGCCTCATGCGTCTCTTGGAAACACTTGAGCAATCAGATTTTTCGTTTCCACACTGTCCCTCTCATTTCTGGTCAACCTATTCTGTCTGATATTATTCATCCAAGGCTAGGTTTCATTTTTCGCGCAAGGATGCCGACTACCAACCCCGTCAAACCCTCAGCCCCGATGGGGCCTGATGTTAAAGAAAACTTGGAGGTTGAGTCCGAATTGGAAGAAGTTCCCCCTACACCAGTCACAAGGAAAGGCAAGGAAAAGGCACAAGGTTCGGGAAAAACACCAAAAGTAGTGAGGTGGGCTACCGGGAAGCCTAAGACTTCCCCAAGACATGTCACGTCTCCACCAGCATCACCTCTATATCATGACGCACAGGAGGGTGCTCTACCTGCTAAACCAATCAACTGGTTACCTCCCTTTGTTCACTGTCGTAGGCCGTCTACACAAACACCAAAAAACTTAGATGGTTTGGTCACATATCTGCAAACCCCCTACCTCGGGGGAAGTCTCTGTCCTCAGTGATCCTTGCGGGCAACTCCACAAGGTCATGTTCAATGATCACGATTCGGTAGACTATGAAACCCTCCCGGAATTGGCCCGTGCATTATACTTTGATACAATCCGTGGAGATGATGGAGTCACGGTGGTGCCCCAGTGCTGGGTATGCGGCTTGGTTGAATTGAGACTTTTGAATCTACCTCGAATGCCTCATTTTGGCCATTACAACGTCACAGATCAGTTGGCTCGCCATTTTCTCACCCTCATTCACGATGGTTGCTTATGGATTCATGACAGGGTCCCTATTGATGCTGCACTGGTCCACAGGATTACGGGCCTTCCTATGCAAGGGTCGCACCTGTTAGAGCGGGTAGGAAAGAAATACGAAGTAGCCACCACCACTTTTGTGCAGAAGACCTACGCAGAGTGTCGAATCAGCGAGGGTTTGTGATCCAGAATATCAATGACCCTACCACACAGATGGGTACTCGGCTAGCCTACAAGCTCATGAGGAAGTGCTAGGTTGCGACTGTCCCCACCTATCTGATCCAGTTGGTTAGCCGGTGCACGAAGGGCGTTTCTTTCAATTGGGCTCCATAATTGTGTGATGAATTTCTAGCTAATGTTCGTGAATCCCAGGAGCAAGGGATGTGTTTCTTCTATTCATGGTTATTATTCCTAATAGCACTGGTCACCTGGGACAACCCCAAGGAGTCGGTCCTCCCTGAAATTCCTCCTGGGATGTGTGAAGGGGCTTAGTATGCTCACTTATGGGACTTTAAGGATACGTAGTGCATCGAGGATAACAAGGTTTTTTGGATCCTCTTCTAGAGCAGTGTAGCAGCTGCCATAAACTCTCGACCTCGGCTGTCCCCGACAATATATGATAAATAAAAGAGTTTTGCTGCGTTCCAAGTTACCATGCACCATATTAAGATCTACAACCTCAAAAATAAGACATGGATGACACTCCCTTATATGGTAGCAGACGAGGAAATTGACCTGATGATCTCGCTATGGCCCCCTGCCCGGAAAAAAAGGCCGCACCGAGAACCGTGGGGAGACCACGGAGCCCCACCAAATAGCCTCGGACATAGCTGAGAACAGGGATACACAGCTGCCACAAAACACCGCGACTACGTCTTAGGTAGTATTTGACAGAGCTACCACTCCTCCCCTCAGCACAAAGCGATAAGGGGAGTTGGCACCAGGATCTTGAAAGAAATAGCGTGCCCACAACGTGCAATATGATGCAGCAGTCACATTAACTGACGATGACCTTGAGCAAATCGCGGACATAGTCACCCTACCTACGGAAGACAAGTGGGCAGTTGTTGAGGCACAATAGAAGGCCGGGGTTGAATCTCTCCAGGCCGAGCTCTGCGCCCTCTAGATCAAAATCGATACGCTACCAACCGATGTGGGCCAGGCACGCACCCCTTCGGTCGACAGTAGTTCGGCGCTATTCCAGGAGGACAGTCATCTCTGGGCTATACCTAGCACTTCCTTGGTAGAAACGCAGCCCCCGGCAGGCACAGGAACCTACCTTGACCTGGCTAGGCTACCTCACAGCGCCTTACAGGGCCTCCATCATGTTATCTTCTAGGAGATTTTCCATCGTGACCAGTGAGTACACCAACAGCTTGGCATTGCCAAGCACACCATCACGCAGCAGGCTGCTGATTTTCTCCTGGCCGTGTCACAACAGGTGGAGCTCAAAACAATGATCTACTAGCTCTGTACAGAGGTTACAGCTGAGATCGCGGTCGCAGACATGCCTCGGGCTAAAGTTGAAAAATTGTTTGCAACCCTCAAAGCATCATGGATGGAAATACCCACCGTCAAGACACAGCTGGAACAATAAATCACTGACTTACAGGCCAAACTACAACCTGAAACACCCCTGGATGTCCGCGCCCAGAACGCCACCCTAGTCACCGACGCAACAACCATTATTTCGGGGTAGATTTCTCAAGGTGCCCAGCTGCTGGAGTTAGCCATGCAACTCTGGACTAAGGTTCAGTGCGATCTGGTCCTTCAGAAAATCAATCAGGACTTACGATAGAAGGAAGAAGCCTTCGAGCAAGTCAACGCTATGCTGACCACTTTGGTACCTGCCCAGTGCTTGGCACGGTTAAAAACCAGCAATGATCTCCAGGATGAGATTGAGAAACTCGGGCATAAATAGCACATAATGGTGGAACTTCTGAAGCCTTGGGCTACCACAGCCCTCCAACATTCGTAGAATATTGATGGCGCGACCAAGCAACTTAATCAAATTCTGGAAAGTGTCACCGTGGCAACTGAAGGACCAAACTCCCAGAATCTGGTAGACCTTGCACAAAGTGTTGCTGCCCAGAGTCAAGAAGTGTTACCTCATCTGGTCGTGGCATTTACTACCTTACGTGCATAGATAGAGACCGCACCACCACAGTGACTCGGGACGAGTCACAAGATTGTGTTGGGGGACTATTGGAACAGGGTCTCCTACGAGCTGTGAAACTGGTCCAATTTTGAATAATTTTGATTATATTTAGTCTAGCGTAGGGGTTTTGGGGTGGGTCAAAGCCCTGAAAGCATTGTAATGGGCAAAAGGGTAAACCAGGGGTTTGTGGACCATGGGAAAGTTTAGGCTAGATTATTATAAATAGAGGAACATTTTGAATTGTAAGGTAGGAAATGAAGAGTTATTGATGCGAACTGTGGCTTAAGATATCTGTTTTGGTTTTTGGGTTTTTGGGAAGGACTCCTGTTGGTTGTGTGTGTGGAGATCTAGAGTCCAACTGTCTGCGGACTCTGCTGCTGTGTGCGCAGGCTAGGATGGGTATTATAAGAAGGAATTAATGAATTGATGAATTGATGAATAATAAAGGTTGCTTGAGAACTAAATCTATGTGTACTACATGTGTGAATCATTGGTAATTACTGCTTTATGCGCATTCTGTATTCAAGCTGTGAAAGATCTGTGTAAGTGTGTTTGTTGTATCTGGATTTGTTTTGTTCTGTTTTATGCAATATTGTGTTGTTATCATAGAAAGATATAATTATAGATCTAGCACACGTGGATGAAAAAGAGACCTATTGACCCTGCAAAAAAAGAGGCGATCAAGGTATTACAGGGCCGAACACAGTTCTGCTTGCCTTACCTATCCTTTCTCAAGGTGCGGAAACCTGGTTCTAGCACCCACCCATACTACTTCGGGTGAGACTTTGACTTGTGCAAGCAGGTCACTGCCGAAAGGGCCAGTAGTATAGGGGTTTGTTGGAAAACCTTGAACTCTGAACTTGGGTTAGGACCCCTTGCACCAACAGATCCTTTTACAGGGAAAAAATAATTCGAAGATATTGGGTAAGAGAACCATGGTCAGAATTAGTATTGATTATCCATATATATTTTACCTGTGACAACTGGTATAGTGTGGTCTATCTTTATCACATAAGGTTGCTTCAACACATGAGGGGAGATTCCAAAATCAATCTACCTTATTTCTTCTCAATAAGCTTGACTAAAATGATAGAAAGTGTCAAAAACAAAACTGAATCAAAGGAAGAAAACATTTATCATCAAGGATTAATCAAAATACGTGTGAAATATCAAATAAGAAATAAGGGAATGGACTGGAAGGAATTTTTGGCTGAGAATCATGAAGAGCAAACAACAGAAGAAATTTTGAACAATTTCATGTGACAAGAAGCATTATGAATTCCCCTATGTATCATAGGGCTATATCAAAGAAGAAGCAAGATAGTATTATGGTTGGAAAAAAGTATCCTTTCTATCCATTTCTAGGAAGCCTAGGAGGAAAACACAAGAGGAGCCAAGTAACAAGGAAAAAGACTGAGAAATTGAAATTGTTGAACCTCCACCAACATCAAAGAAAATTGATGAGATAATACAAAGAATGTAGAGGGAAGACCAAGAAGAACCTATGGAGAGGGACTCCTACTTTGAGAATGCCTCGGTAGGGGATAACTCATCTCATTCATATGCTAAGGAGACTAAAGAAGAAGTTAGATAGCTTCCTAATGAAGAATACCTTAAGAAGATAGAAGAGCTAACAAGAGGGTTGGAGGACAACAAGATCTTGGAAAGACACTTGAAAAAGGAGAATACGATGTAGAGAGAAAAAAAAAAAACATAATCAAATAAAACAAGAAATTGACCAAGAAAATTTATAAGCTTGAAACTAATAATATTCTCATCTCTAAACAAACTTACAGATGGCTCAATGAGAAGAAGACATGGCAGTGCAAATATGAGAGGCAAAAAGTGGGCGCTGCCATCTACAAGGAAGGGAAGTATGAGAATATTGATTGTCTTCTTCAGGCTACACAAGAAGAGGCTACATGATCAGGGATAGTAGGGGCATCATCACTTAGAGATCCAAATGGAGGAAGCAAGCATGAGGACATGCTTGAAGATCAGCAAGGGAGAGATGTTAGCCCTCAAATTTGGTCATTTTTCCTATCATAAATCCACCTATTTACCACCATATTCCATATTATATCATCCATATATTCCCAATTTTAAATTTATTATGCATATTCAAGTAATTAAATTAATTTTTTCAATTTTTAGAATTTTTTGTAAAAAATTGGCTTTAAAAGTATTTTTGGACTGCACTAAAATTATCGTTATAGATCCATTAAATTCATACGTGAATGACACCTGGGCAAGAGGTGAGCATATATTTGGAAATATTAGAAACCATGGATGGAAAAATACCTATTGTTTTAGTCAAATTGAGCTAAAACATGCGCGGTCAATGCTGGTCAAACTTGACCTGTCATTCAGGGATCCCTGGGAAAAACGGGCAAAACTAGTATTTTGTTGGATTTTTCCTGATTTTTTGAAACATAATGGATGATTTCGACCTATATGGATGTGACTAGGATTGATGGGACTGTTAGAGACATTATAGCTAATTTTTTTTTTTTCTCTATGTAAACCAAGTTTATGGACCATTCAAGTATGTAGAATTTATGTAATTTTGTATTAAGATTTTTGGAGACTTTGAGATAATTTGAAGAACTAGTTATACCATTCAATTTAATGTTCATGTTGTGGATGATTGATATTTTTTTTTTTTTTGTATTTTAATAGTTCTTCAAGTGTGCAAGGCAAGGGTGAAGGGACCCCACACCAAGCTAAGTACACTTTGGTTAAAGTAGCATAGTTTTAATGCAATAGTTCTTTCTTCAAATTTATGATTCAGTAAAAATAGATGTGTTATGATTTATTATGATTGTTGGATCATTATTGGTTTAAATCTAATTTGCAAACGATAGAAAAAATAATAATTTATGTTAAATTCTCTTTCTTTCAAATGATGAACAACAACTAAAATTCATCCTCTTTAGTTTCCTTCATTGAATTATTTCTTAAATTTCCAGTTTTAATGCAATGGTAATAATGTTGGAATATAACTATAAATAAGGACAACCGGGACCTTCTAAGTTAGGAGCCTCTTCTCTTAATTTCTACACATCATAAGCTATTGCCCTTGAGTTTCTCTTCTTGAAGATAGTATTGTGGGGAAGGACAACGAGGATCTCCTAAGTTAGGAGCCTCTTCCTTCACTTACTACATATTGAATCAAGAACTTTTTACTTAGATTTTATATTTGTAATACGAATTTCCTTTAATCTTAAAATTTAGAATATATTTGTAATATGTAGTTCTTTCAACTTCTAAACTTTTTATTCTAAAATTGACTTCACCTGAAATCCATATATTTTGGACATGCTTCCAAGTCTACAAATCCAGATTGACAAACACCTATGTTAGTTTACTTAGTAAATTGAACCAACAACGTGGAATACATTTTTTTCCACTACAAGCTTGTCCCTATTCAATATGTATCGATGAACAAGAGTTTGCATGTCATAATGTAGTCGGGTATGTCACTTAATCTTGAAATTGACTATTGACTTGATGGCTTTAGCTTAAAGTCTGTTACAATTGACTGAAGTTTACATTCTTAGGCTTTCTTTCCAAATGTTGTTGTAGAAATATTCTTATAAAATTTATCTTTTTAGTGCTGGCAGTATTATGTCAAGGGGCTAATTTTTCCTGTCCTAATGATCACTTGACAAGCATTACCTGGACAAGCTCTTTCTTGCATTGTTGTATTCAATTCTCCTAGTCGTCAAATATCAAGCACACTCAATCCTTTTATCTCTTCGTTCATGCATCATATATTCCAATTCAATATACTATTTCCCTTGGTCCTTGGATGTATTTTTTGCGGACCAAACAAATTTCAATGAATATTTCCCAACAATTATATTATTTTACATATATTGTGTTGGAGTAGGTGATGTAAGGTGCAATATATGGGATGGTGATAACTCATTTATTCATACTTGGCATTCTTGGCACCATTGTAAGATTATAGCATTAAAGATTATTTTTCAACCTATTCCATAGATTTAGACCACATGCATACAGAGTGCATCAATTAAGTAAAATCCCTTAATTTACGAAACCATGTTTGTACATAATGTTTTTCTTGGCACATTGTTTTATGTAATATTATGTCAGAAGTGGTTTGAGAAATTTTTTCCTATGATATGCTGAAATATTAGATGATATTGATAAGTTCATAATAAGCATTATGTCATTTAGAATGAGGGTTACCTGCATACTTTAATGATATTGAAAAATGAAACACTATCTAGGTGGGATTGGGTTCATGTTACGTGTTATTTCAAATTTTATTATATACTTGGTTATTGTTTGTTTATTTTTTAGTTTTAAGTTGATATGAGAAGCCATAGGGTCTTATCCTCTCGGTTCCTATGCAACTATCAGATCATTATGAAGAAATTTCGTAACCCTGTTAGCTGCTTTGGAATCCTTGTGAACATTAGTATAATATTTTCTGAAGCTTAAATTATGGTATTGATATTGTCATCATAACTGTTTTATCATTTGGATGAGGGTTCCCTAGATACTTTCATAATTCTGTGTAGTGGAAAAAATGTCCAAGTTGGAATTGGGAATTTGTTCATGTGCTAGGCATAGCTAGGATTGGGCATTTGTTCATGTGCTAGGCATGTAGGAAATAACTATATAGGACATACATATTCCTTTATATTTTTTATGCTACTTTATGCTATTGGTAGCCTCATGAAATTGCATTTATCTTTATCACATACTGTACATCCAAGTTCCATTGACCTAATTTTTGGTTACTGTGCCAAATTTATTATATCACACCAGGCCTTTGAGGAATGAAACATTTTTGTTTCATTCCTACATTGCATTTTATTGATTTTATAAATCCAATATTGGTTTCTGAATAATACTCCGTTTCTTTACAACTTTAGTTGTCATTTGCTAAATGTACTTGCTACTCAACAAGGTGTAGGGTAAGGAAAAGGGAGTCTTGAAGTCGTTATTTGCAAGAAAATGTTTTCAAGGCATGGAATTTGAGATTAAAAAAAAATTGACAATATATCAAGCCATTTTCTTCAGCTTTTTCAAGGGAATTTTGAATCCATATTCAAAAATTGATGACACCATTGGAAATCTCTATCATAAATATGATTTTTTGTAATATGTAAGTTTAGAGATTAAGTGGACAACTCAGAAAATTATGAAAAGAAATACAATATTAGCATGCATGGAAAAATACCTATTGGCAACCATTGCAAGGTTTCAACTAGTTTTTTTAAGGAGAATATTTTTCACAATGTTAAGGTTGGAGAAGCAAAACATGAACTAAGGTAGCTTAGTTTTGTATTATTGTAGGCCCCCAATGGTGAATAATGCCTAGGAAACATACCAACCACTAATATAGTGCATGAAAGCACTCAAATTTGAGTACCCTGTAGTGAGAATACATGCCATCACCTCTACAAAAAAATATTTGTATTAGTGACAATCACTTCCCTTCATTTGATCCTGAGCAATGAAAAGTTTTCGAGGTTGGTTTGGGTTCATGATACACATTACTTTACATTATTTCACATAATTAGTTATTGTTTGTTTATTTTTTAGTTTTAACTCTATATGATGAGCCACGGGGTCTTATCCTCTTGGTTACTACACAAATATAGAATCATTATGATGAAATTTCACAACCATGTTAGCCACTTTGGGATCCTTGTGCACACTAGTATAATATTTTCTTAAGCTTAAATTCTGGTATTGATATTTTCATCATAATTTTTTTGTCATTTAGATAAGCCTTTTTTGGATACTTATTCTGGGCAATAGGAAAAAATTTCAAGACAAGTTATAATCAATGTGGATACCCTTTATGTAAGTGAATTTTTGTCAATTGCTGCATCAATGTTTAGAAAAAATATTCCTATATTATGAATGAAAAACACAATACACAAGAGTAAAAATAGAAGCACACATACAAAAGGGATCTCAAGATGGAATACAAGACTGTATGAATGCCTTTAAGTTAGATTGAGCTCTAGGACCACGATAATAGGTTCCAACAAACTACATGAAATGAAAACCTTTATTACAACTCATCCCCCCTACCTTAGACATGTATGAGGGGTATTTAAGTCACTTCGCATTTACTACTCTGTCTTGGTGGATGGGCTTGCACATTAAGGACACATGACTTGATACATTTTAGGTACGACAAATTTAATTAGAAAGGGAGGATTTATGGAATAACTTGGGGTGGCTAGAGCACCATTTATCTAAATCTCCTGGTTTTCAATATTGATGCATTTTCAGCTAGTGAGTCAACTTGGTGATAATGGCTCCTTAGCACATTTTGTGCTCATGTCAAAATTGAGGTAAGTTTGTGATTAGACAGACATAGTTTCTTGATCATTGACTTCACAATTATGCTAGAGTCCCCCAAGACAATTTGTTACCAAATATGTTTTTCAATTTCCATTGTTAATCTTAGCCTTTGGAGTAATGAGTAAGCTACTTCCTGGTTATTAGATTATGTTCCCAAATTCCAAGCATATGACAATTTATTTTTTCCTCCGGGATCAATAAGGATCTCCCCCACACCTTCCACCCCTTTTGCCTTTTAACTATACTATTACCCATAGAAAGTGTTCATGGACACTAGTCTGGTACTTTGAATGTGGATCAATGGGTGCTCCAGGTGCATATCAAGCCAAGGTTTAGATGAGGATATACTAGTATTCATATTCAACGCACCTAGTGCATCAACTATATCAAATTATGGCAGCCTTCACCCACTTTTCATATCTTCCATAACCATTAGGTAGGATCCTACAACTTTGATTTTATTTTTCTTGCTTACTAAAATATTTTACAAGACTTTAAAAAGTTTTATAATTTACTAAATGTTTTAGAATTTAGAATTTATAAAGTTTCAAGGCCTAATTTTTTAAAGTATAATTCTTTAAAGGGTGCTAGTTCAATGGAAGATCACCTGCGCTACAAGCAAGGGGTTGGTGGTTTGACTCCATCGTGCCCTGGTATTCATATGGAATGACAATGATTAGTTCTTGGTGACAGAGGCTCTTTTTTTCATCACCAATGAGCTTATGGTGAGTACATTTTTCAACCCTCTCCAAAATATGAAATGGTGACGGTCAACGAACACCACCATACATAGGCATCAATAGTGACGACCATGAAAGGTTCATCACAAAAAATAATTGTTGTTCATATGAAATGGTGATGGTCACTATTTTTCATTATAATTGTCATTCGTGACAGACCTTGAATGTCACCATAACACTTATACTTTTGGTGATGCCACCTTTAGTGACCTTCGTGTTTTTGGTGACGAAGGCTAAGGTTCATCACCATTTCTTATATGAAATGATGATGGTCACTATCCGTCATTATAAAACATTATTGGTGACAGACCTTGAATGTCACCATAACACCTATACATTTGGAGACACCAGCTTTGGTGACATTGAGTTTTTGGTGACAAAGGCTCTTTTGACCATCACCAATGACCTTATGGTGACATTTTTTGACCCTCACCAATTTCATTTTTTCTTGTAGTGTGATATACTAATCTATAGTAGGTCTTGGAAGGATCATGTTCAACATGTTGACAGGGTGCTCAAACTATTGGAGGAGAAACAATTATATGCAAAAACCTCCAAATGTTTCTTTGGAGTACAAGGGGTGGAATATCTGGGTCATATTATATCCCAAGAGGGTTTTAAGGTAGACCCTAAAAAAATTAAATCCATTAAGTAATGGAAAGTCCCCACAACCATAAATCAGTTGCGAGGATTTCACGGGTTAACAGGGTATTATCACAAGTTTGTTAATAATTATGGGAAAATAGGAGAACCTCTAACAACATTATTGAAGAAAGATGTATTTTCATGGATTCCTGAAGCAATTAAGGCCTTTAAACATCTTAAAGAGGAAATGTGCCAAGAATTTGTATTAGCTATGCCATAATTCACAAAAAAATGGCGAACTTACGTAATGGGAAGACACTTCAAGGTAAAAACTAATCATGATAGTCTTAAATAATTTTTGGAACAAAGACTATCTTGAGAAGAGCAAAGAAAATGGGTCACAAAGATATTGGGTTATGTCTTTGAAATCATCTACAAAAAATGGAAGTTAAATGTTGTTGCAGATGCACTCTCAAGAAAAGATGAGGATGTGGAATCATTTCTTTTTTTCATTTCTATTATCTAACCAGATTGGATAACCAAAGAAAGCGAGGAATGGAAGAATGAAAAAGAAGTGTGGAATGTCATTTAAAATTTGCAGTAAGATCCTAGTACATCTGATGAATTTAGTTGGAAAAATGATTCCTTATGGTACAAATATTGCTTATATATTTGTAATAATTCCAAACTAAAACAAAATATTCTTTTGGAATTTAACAACTCTCCCTTAGGAGGACACTCAGGATTTTTAAAAACTTACCACAGGGTGAATAAAGAAGTTTTTTGGGATGGCCTTAAATCTGATATTCTAAAGTTTGTGGTGGAATGTTTGGTTTGCCAACAACATAAAGTTGAGACAATTAAGACCGTGGGGCTGCTACAACCTTTATCCATTCCAAGTCAATGTTGGAAGGAGGATTCAATGGATTTTATCACAGGTTTACCTAAGTCCGAAGGAAACAGTGTCATGATGGTGGTAGTTGATAGACTTACCAAGTATGCACACTTTTGTGCATTATCTCATCCATTTAAAGCGAGTAAAGTTTCTATTGCATTTATGGAAACAATTCAAAAGATACATTGAAACCCAAAGATTATTGTAAGTGACAGAGATCCCATTTTCACTAGAAATTTTTCGACGAAATTAGTTTCTTGTTTGGTTACTCAACTAGCTCATAACTCATCTTATCATCCTCAAACCGATGGGAAAACTTAGATAGTGAAATTTTATTTGGAAGGATATCTTCGTTGATTTGTATTTGATAAACAAAAATAATGGGTCAAGTGATTACCTTTGGCTGAATGGTGGTATAACACTTCCTTCCACATTGCAGCAAAAATGACAGCATTTATTGAACTTTATGGATATCATCCACCATCCATCACATAATCTTTAATAGAAAATATAAGGCTAAAGTAGTGGAAGATCAAATCGAGCATCAACAATAATTTCTCCAACTCTTAAAGGATAACCTAAATTTGGCACAAAATTGAATGAAACCATAGGCAGATCAATATCGCAGCGAGAGAAGTTTTGATGTAGGTGACTAGTTATTTTTACAGCTACAACCATACAAAAAAATGTCCCTCAAGCAAGATAATAAGGATAATAAAGTATCTCCAAAGTACTATGGTCCTTACAAGGTGTTGCAAAACATTGGTACTATGGCATACAAATTGGAGCTTCCTGCTTCTTCCCAAGTGTACTGAGTTTTCCATGTTTCATGCTTAAAGAAGGTTATAGGTGACAAACTTCCAATTCAAAAAATATTGCTAGAATTTGACGAGGAAGGAGAAATCATATTGGAACATGAAGCAGTCATGGAAACAAGAACTTGATAGCTATAAAATCAATCAATTTCATAGTATCTCATCAAGTGGAAGAACTTACCCACTGAATATTCCACATGGGAGGATGAGATTTTTATATAGAAGAATCCAAAACTACTAAAGCATTGAGGACAACACCTTTTTGAAGGAGAGGGGCATGTTAGGTCCTTATATTACTAGTCTCGTCCCTTATTGTTGTTAGTGTAGCCCCATTATTGTTATTGTTGTATCCTTTTAGTCCCCATATTGTTATTATTATGCCCATGAAATCCCACTATTGTTAATGTTGTGCCCTTACATTATTATTGTTACGTCTTCTAGGATTATATTATGACCCCATGGACTCATATATTTAGAAAGGAGGTTTTGTCATTTGTATCATCCAAGAATTGTTCATTTATGTAATATAAAGGAGGTTTCCCCCTCGAAGAGGTTGATTTCTAAGGCATTGCTATCTCTTTTCTTCTATTTTATGAGTTGGTTTCTTACCACCTAGAAATTGTAGCATTGTAGGAGCCATAATAGAAACATTTTGTGTTGAAATTTGCAACAAAAATAGGGAAAGTTTCATGCAGAAACAATAAGAAAATGAACACACACTAGTGTGGGATCACCAGTCATGCAGTGATGGATCCTAGCGACACATTAGTGTGCAACCAATTTTTAAATAAATTGGAAAATTAATTGTAATATTATTTCATAACAACTTGTAATATTTAACTAAGTGTGATAGGCTTAGTTAGCTCAAGAATTTCAAGTTGAGGGTCAAAGGGTAGGAATTTAGAGTGATTATATTTTTAACAGGGTCTAGTTGCAGTTGTAGCACTAGTGTGGTGTGACTGTGATGAGTTAACTTACATTAATTGAGTAAAAATTAGTTTAACTAGTTCCAACTGAATGATGGGATAGTGGAAGTTCAAGTGACTTAAAATAGATTTAATTCACAAGTATTGATCTACCAAGTAAATGATGGTTCACTATTAATAGTTCCATGCATGTCAATTCTGATGGAGACTCTTGGAGTAGAGTCCCGTAACCACATTTTTGATACATTTTGTAATATCTTATAATAATCTAGTCTAGCACAGGGGCTTTGGGGTGGGTCAAAGCCCCCAATGAATTGTAATGAGTCAAAGGGTAGACCAAGAATCCACAAACCACGGTTTGAGGGCGATAGAATAGTATAGAATAATATGTTATAAATAGATGGATAAATCGAGTCTAGAGGTAGCCTAAGTTTCAGACTAAGCTCGATACGAATTATAGAGATCTATTCTGTGTATTGTCTAGGTGAGAGCTCCTACTGGCTGTGTGTGCAAAGACCCTGAGTTGTGCTGTGTGCAGACCCCACTAGATGTGTGCACAAGCTAGTAATAGAGTCTCTAAGTTGGATCTGGATATTAGCGAATAAGAAGATTGTTTTGCGATAGTTGAAGCATATCTTTGTTATGCTTATTGGCTATGCTTTATGTTGTTTTTGCTGTTATATCTACTTGCTAAGTATTGATGGTTATTGATGCGCACGTGGATGTGATGTTGTAGGAAGGGACTAATTGCATAAGATCTAGTTATTACCAGTTACCTTACTTCTATTCACATGATTATCTGATGGTTTATGAGCTTCGATTGAGTCATTCCGTAACTATACCGTAAGAGTTTTTGTGTTAGGGCTTCGTTGGTGCAGGTCGGTTAGATCTGCAAGGACCCACTAAATTGAATTTGTCTCTTCCAGGGTGTGGAAACCTGGTTCCAGCACCCTCCCATACTACTTTGGGTGAGCCCTTGACCTGCGCAAGCAAGCCATTGCCGAAAGGGCTAGTAGTATAGGGGTTTTTTGGCAAACCTTAAAACTGAAACTGGGTTAGGACCCCTCAAGCCAACAAATGGTTCCATTACTGGGACCTGAAGCATTTTGAGAGAGAGATCGATTATTTCCATGAGGTCATTGGTAGCCATTGAAGCCTGAACTCGAGGACTGGTTTGAAAAGCAGATTCAAGAGTTGCCCTAAAAGAGAACTAAAGTAAAAAACTGATTATAGAAGAGTGGAAGAACAAGTACAGTTTCACATAGGTGCACGAAATCTTCTTGTAACCTTTGCACATGAACTAGAAGAGTGGCTGGCAAGGTTGGTAGAATTCCAGACCTGTTGGAAAGATGATTAGGTTACATAGTGGACCGCTAAATTGATCCAATAGTTAGATAAGGCTAATAACAAGATCACCTGGACTATAGATCACTGGGTGGATAGTGTTTTGGGAGGATTTGTAACAAATTTTGTAGTTAATCAGTTTGTATCTTATTTTGAAGCTGAGTGAAGGTTCTTTAAGGGGTTTAGAGGTAATTTTTTGCAAACATTTCCGCTGCTGATTAAGATGCTATTGTGTGAAAAGGGTGTCTTGTACAGTCACACCAAGTGAATGACCTCCGACGAGAGTGGAAACATGACATGAAGCAGTAAATACTACCAGATTAATCAAGAAGGGGATAGATCGGTATACAACCATTTAATAAATTTTTCTGACTTCAACCAGGGCAGGGCTGCGCACGTAGGAACCAATCCCCTGGCTATGCCACCATATAATTCGCGTAAGGGAAAGAATCCTCCTACCTCATGGCCACCACCACTTGAAGATGACATGGCCACACACATGAAGCTTCCCACCTTTAAGGGTGTGGGGGATGAGCAGATGGACCAATTTTGGTTTTTGTGGCAGAGTCAGTATGGACTATGCAGAACTTTGTAAATGATGTTGTAAATATAGAGCAAATATCCATAACCTTCGAAGGAAGGGCGCTGGATCGGTTTATGGGATACACTGATCAACACACAAACCTCTCAATACAGGACATTAAGGACACCCTCAAGCAACAGTTTCGGAAGCCTAAGTCCTACTCTCAATGTGTGGTCGACTTGAAAGATTTTAAACAAGGGCCTACAAAGTCCGTCTGGGAGGCTGACCAACAGCTGAATAAATTCATTAGTGATGGAGAATTGAAGTATAAGAATAAGAAGCACAAGGAATGGTTCATCGCTATGCCATTACCACATCTGCACAAACCTATGGGACAGCAAAAAATTGATTCACAAAAGGAGGCCTTGGAAATTTCCATGAAGCTAGAGGCTGCACCAAGGGATGATGCCCAGTTTGGGGCACTATAGATCTAGAGCTAGTTAGGGGCAATGCACTTGGAAATTCAGAATTTATGTAAACAGCGTGGAAAAGAAGCTACTGCAGACATTTGCAGCATACGTTGCAAAGTATCAGGTCACACCAAGGATTGGTGTCCCCTGCTGTCAGATTACATGCAGGCTGGGGGACGAAACCCATTATGCCCAAGAGATATTTTTGGCCCAAGTACCCCCATGCTATGGTTCACTGACTGTCGGGTAGCCGAACTGCATGATACTAATCACTGCCCCTGACTAGGTGCTTATGTCCCATAAATAAAGCAATAGTGGTGTAGATTCTGCTCGTTAGTAGGGCATGATGAGAAAAAATGTTGAACATTTGACTTGATGGTAGATAGGGGAAACCTATACAGGGTGCAGGATGACCCTTCATCTCCACTATCCCCCTCAGGTGGGGGGGGGGGGGGGGGGGAGGATCCCCGGCAAGAGGAAGGGGAGGAAGGAGAGGTGGAGGTGCAAGTCAGGGACAAGGCCAACTAAATTTCTACAATTGTGGGGATGTGGGACATTATTCCTGAGACTACTAGGACCCTGCGAGCAAATCCTGCAGATATTGTAGGCAATTCGACCATGTCATCAAAGGTTGTCCAGTACTGATAGAAAATATGTAGGAGAAACAAAATACACCCACATAGAATTTACAACAGGTTAAAGTGGAACCACAAGATGATGGGCCCAACATCAGTGTAATTACATGTAGCAACATTGCCATCGGAGGAGCTGAGGAAAAAGATGTGGCTGAACCTCTGATCAAGAGTGCTGCTGAGAAAAAGGAAAGCCTCGATCTGGAAAAGGAGAAAGAAACCTTCATTAAAGCGTGGAAGGAGATGGCTAAAGACAAATCCTTTACCTCAAATACTTTGGTAGATCCCAAAACATATGAAGTGGTTAAGCGATTCCTTCAGGCATATATGAAGCTGTTGCGCAACTAAAAGGCAATAGAGAATCATGAAACATTGATAAATAGTTGTGCATAGAAGGTTTCCCCACCAACGGAGGTTAAAACTGTGAAAAAGATATATAAGAATCGGAAAAGGACGCCGTTGGGAGGTGCGTATGACTAAGTAGATTGGAGAATATGAAATGGATCAAGTCAAGTCATCTTGGATTTTGGATCAGATTCCAATGTCCGACCCAAACAAGCCTGGCAAAGTATGGGAGAACCTAAGTTGGAACGGTCCACTATTCAAATGCGGATGGCTAATCAACAAAAGATCATTCCACTAGGAAGATTTCCAAAGGTCATGATAGACATTGTAGGGGTTAAAGTCTATGCATATTTTGATGTAATCCAGATTGTGGATGATGTAGACCCTTACTCCACACTCTTAGGCCTGGATTGGTCTATCGACATGGGAAGCATCATCAATTTGAAAAAATGATGATCTTTGACAACGAGGGTATGTGGGTAATAGTCTACCCTAAATCCAGTGGAAGGGGAATAGTATATAGAACTAGTACGTGAGGAGGAGGATGTTGATCATATTTACAAACTGATAGACCAGGATGATGATTAGATCAACCCTACGGTTGATGGCATGTTGTGTTGGGAGAAAGATAGTGAATTCCTCTCAAACTTAGATGGGGAGATAGAAAATTGGCAGAACTGGTTACATGACGTATCTGCATTGCGATGACTTAAGATCACAAAAATATTCCGATGCATATCCTCGAAGGTAAGAGAACTGCCCTACTTTGACGGTTCTGGTAATATTACGGAATTTCTTAAAGCATTTGAAGCGGATATCCTTGAAGAGCAGATATTTTTGGCACTTGACTTGGCTATACATACGACCCCTACATGATGGTGGGAAACTCATAAGGAGGCTTTTCAAGATTGGGAGGAATGCCGAAAAATGATGATCATATGATTTTAACCTCCTATCAGCCCACCCATGGAACTCTTCTCGGGTCGAGAAGGTCCACGCAAGCACTTGGGTATCTGGATGGAAGAATGGAATGAAAGGACTTGGAATGAATGGGTCCATCTGTTTATTCATGCCTTGGGAATGATCCCCTCCACCTGGTATTTGGATGTGGAGCTACACCAGTGCACTCGCCACTGGGGCACAATTTCAAAAGATGTTGTGGTGACATTTGGGTTAATAGGAGGGACGAAGAAATTGGATGAAGCCCTGTAAGACATAGATGCCCTTATATTTGATGAAGCATTCCCTTGATCAGAATGGGATGCGCCAGCTTGGGATGTGGAGATGTGGGATATTTTCAACTATCGAAATTTATCAGTGGAAGATTGCGATGAGGATCTACAAATATCACTATTCTAGAATCAGTAGGAGAATGCGTAGTTGCCAAGCCATTCTTACAGGAAGTTGATATGACCAAACCTCTCAAATTAAAGGAAGTCAATGTTGGGATAGAAGAGCAGCTCAATATGGCCAAAATCAGGGATTATTGGGATGATGATACAGTTGGGAATATCATAGAGTTGTTGACTAAATATCAGGACCTGTTCCCGACAAAATTTTTGGAGCTCAAAGTAATTGTAGGAGATCTGGGTGTCATGAGAATCACCTTAAATCTAGACGCACGTCCTGTCAAGAAGTGACCCTACCGACTGATCCCTAAGTATAAGCAGAAATTTAAAGAATAAATTGATAAGATGGTAGCCGCAGGTATCATTGTGCCAGTAGAGAAGCCAGATTGGGTAAGCTGGATGGTGGTCCAAGAAAAGAAGACCAAGGGAGAGATAAGGATCTGCATAGACCTGCATAAGTTGAATGATGTCTGCATACATGATCCTTTCCCTACACCATTATCTAATGAAAGTTTGGATAATGTGGGAGGCTAGGAAGCATACTCGTTCACTGATGGGATTTTAGGGTACCATCAGATCATAATTGCACCTGAAGACCACAGTAAGACAACCTTCACAACTGAATGGGGATCTTTGCGGTACACTATCATGCCTTTTGGGCTGAAGAATGTCCCTGCCATTTTTTCGCGCGTAGTTGTAGCAATATTCAAGGAATTAATTAATAAGTTTCTGGAGGTCTATTTTGATGATTGGAAATTTTTTGGGTTAGTATAGAAGCATGTGTCGAACCTATGCAAGATGTTGGATACCTACAGGAAACACCAAATTTCGCTAAACATTAAGAAATGCATATTCTGTGTATCATTTGGGATTTTGTTGGGGCACATGGTATGTCAGCAAGGGTTTCTGGTAGATCCAACCAATATTGTAGTTATAATCAACATAGTAGTCCCCACCACTGAGAAATAGTTGTGCTCCATCTTAGGCACACAGGTTACTACAGGAAGTTCATACAAGGGTACACCCTGATTACTGTGCTAATGGAGAAGTTGTTGAAGAAAGATGTATCATTTTTTTGGGATGAGGAGTGTCAGAAGAGCTTTGAGCTACTAAAGGAAGATATGGTCACTGCGCCTATTCTCATATTTTCCAATTGGGAAATGGTATTTCATGTCCATGTGGATGCATCGGGGATAGCCCTGGGAGCTGTCTTAGTGCAGCCTGTAAAAGGAGACATTGATCATTTGGTTACATTTGCTAGCAGAAAAATCTCTAGCGCATAACATAATTATTCCGCTACTGAGTGAGAAGGACTAGAAATTGTGTATGGCCTATAGAAATAGAGGCACTAGCTATTGGGTGGAAACTTCAAGATGTTCACATATCACTCAAATTTAAAATACTTGGTCAATAAGCATGTGTTGGGGGGGGAATATTTGTAGGTGGTTATTGCTATTCAAGGAGTATGATTTTGAAATCATTGTAAGGCCCAGGAAATTGAATGTCACACTTGATCACTTGTCTCGGATCGAGTGCGAGGAAGAGCCAACTAATCTCGAAGAAGGGTTACCTGATGTGCAGCTTTTTTCTATCTAGTTTATTGACGAGAAATTTGTAGACATTATTCACTTCTTAACTATGGGAATGGCACCCGCAGACTATTCGGTATAGTAGAAAAAGGAGTTGGTAGCCCGTGCAACTAATTTCACTATAATTTCTAGTCAATTATACAAATTGGGAGTAGATGAGGTGTTGTGAATGTATGTATTAGAACACGAGAGACAAGCTATCTTGTCTGAAGCTCATGGAGGAGTAGTAGGAGGTCACTATGCAGGGAAAGAAACTGTGTAGAAGGTGTTGAGGGCTAGGTTATGGTGGCCCACATTGCATAGCGATGCCCATGCATACTGTCATTCCTGCGACGCATGCCAATGGATAGGGAAACCTTCGCATAGGGATGAGATGCCCCTACATTCATAGATGGCTCTGAAATCATTCGAAAAATGGGCCATGGAATTTGTAGTACCCAGAAATCCCCCAAGAAGGAAGACGAGTGCCTGGTACATCATTAATTCCACTGATTATGTAACCAGATGGGTAGAAGCAAAGGTTGTGAAGGATTGTACTGCAGATACCATTGCGCACTTCATCCAAGGTCGCATCTTGATTGAAACTGCCTTAATTCACCAGATCACCGACCTCCCCATGCAAGGGCCCCATCCCATGGTGGGTGTCGGCAAGAAATACGAGAAGAATATTGTTGACGAAGTGCTGGAGAAATATAAAGTTGATCGCGATAAGAGGGGGTTTCTTGTAGAAACCATTGCTGACCCATGAGTGCGCGTGGGCACTCTACTGCTTGCCTATAAACTGATGCGCAAGTGTTGGGCATTGGCCATCCCCACTTATGTGATTCAGCTAGCCAATCAGTGTGTGAAAGGGGTCTGCTACAACTTGTCAGAGTACCACTATGAATAATTTCTAGAAAATGTGCACAAAATGCAAGACCAGAGGAAGGCATTTTGCTACTCGTGGATGTTAATTTTGATTGCCTTGATGGCATGGGAGACACATGATGATTCGGTGCTCCCTGAGCTCGAGCCAGACATATGTGAAGGTGCACATTATGCAAACCTCTGGGATTCAAATGATCCAAAGTTCGTGGAGGAGAAAAAAGTGTTTTAGGTGTTGTTCGACAGTGCGTTCGCATCATCAATTCATTCCCAGTCACGCTTGTCACCCGTAGTCTATAAAAAGTACAAGGGTATTGTGGAGTTTCATGTTACCATGCATAATGTGTAGATTACGGCCCATAGATATCTAGTCTAGTATAGCCTCCCCTATATATCCATAGAAGCATAGGTCGATCAACTTGTTTCCACTTGGCCACCAGCATGGAAGCTTGGCTTCAAGTCATCTGCCTCGGTTACATAAGGTGCCTCCAACAAGGACATAACCCCAAAGGATACTATCCCACTGAGTACAACGAAGGATTCCAAGGTGAGCACAATGGAGAAAACCATGACCAAGGAGACCCCTGAGGATGCCACCAAGGGGGCAGAGCGGGAGTCCCAGCAGGATGGGGGAGTTGAAGGGCTTGGTGAGGAAGATGTGATGTCCCCACACTGCACCAAGTGCACAGGTGAGCCTCCCAAAGGGTAGAGGAATAAGCGCAAGGCTACTAATCCCGACATGGAAGCAAAGGTCACATTGAAACATGATGACTTGGAGAAAATTGTGGACGCTGTCACTGTTGCTTCCTAAGACCGGTGGGCTGCCCTAGAAGAACAATAGAAGGCTACAGTAGAAGCATTGTAATCGGGGCTACAAGACCTTCAGTTAAAGGTAGATACACTTCAAGAGAGTGTGGATAATGCGAGGCATAATCAATCGAGCCATGCCACCATAGTTACTACTTTGGCCACCATGATAGAAAGTCGGATCTGCCCCCTCCTGAGCATGGCATTCACAATATTACCCCTGAGTCTGTGTGCACAAGTCCGCCTGTGTTCCGAGGTTGACCTCGATGTGGCAAGGCTAACAAGGAAGTAGCTACACGATCTTTATGTATTCATATCCAACGAGATTCAACACAACGAAAGGCGGGCATAGCAGCAATTGATCGAAGCCGAGAAAACTATTGCGACTAAAACTGCCGAAACCACCCAAGCCCAGGAAACACACATCGTAGCAGTCACACAACAAGATGAATTAGAGCATTTGATTGAATAGATCTATGGGGATATGCCGGAATTAATTCCTTCCTTCACTGCACCGCAGTCCAATGTTGAAGGTTTGGTCACTGCTTTGAAGGCATCCCGAACCGAAGTGCATGTTGTTAAAGCCGAATCAGAACTGCAAATAGCTACATTGCAGGCCAAACTACAGCCTGAGACCCCTCCTGAGGTGCGTGCCCAGCGAGCCATGCTGGTCATGAAAGCTATGAGTATAATTATAGAAAAGATCACCTAGGGCACAGAATTGATGGAAACTGCCATGGGGTTATGGTCCACCGTGCAATGTAATCCACTCCTTCACCAATTCAATCAGGAGTTGTGCTAGAAGGCATAATATTTTTAACGGTGGGCATGGTAGCCGCCACATAGCTCCAGGAGAAGATGAAGACCCCAATGCCGCTGTGACTCGGGACGAGTCACAATATTTTTTTGGGGGAATGTTGGAGCAGGGTCCCCGGACCACATTTTAGATACATTTTGTAATATATTGTAATAATCTAGTATAGTGGAGGGGATTTGGGGTAGGTCAAAGCCCCAAATGAATTGTAATGGGTTAAATGGTAGAACAAGAATCCACAAACCACACTTTGCAGAACATTAAATAGCACGGGATAATATGTTATAAATAGATGGCTAAATCAAGTCTAGAGGTAGCCTAAGTTTTGGACTAATCTCGATACGAATTATAGAGATATGTTCTATGTATTGTCTCGGTAAGGGCTCATGCTAGTTATGTGTGCGGAGACCTTGAGTCCTGTTGTGTGCAGACCCCGCTGGGTGTGTGCGTGGGAGGTGTGTGCGTGGGATGGTAATAGAGTCTGTAAGTTGGATCTGGATATTAATGAATAAGAAGAATGTTTTGTGATAGCTGAAGCATCTTCGTGTTATGGTTATTAGATGCACTTTATGTTGTTTCTACAGCTATATCTATTTGCTATGTAATGATGGTTATTAATGTGCACGTGGATTTGATGTTGTAAGAAGGGACTAATTGCATAGGATCTGGTTATTACTATTTACCTTACTTCTGTTCACATGATTATTTGATGGTTTATGAGATTTGATTGAGTCACTCTGTAATTCTACCGTAACAGTTTCTGTGTTAGGGATTCGTTGGCATAGGTCGGTTAGATCTGCAAGGACCCACTCAATTGAATTTCTCTCTTCCAGGGCGTGGGAACTTGGTTCCAGCACCCTCCCATACTACTTCAGGTGAGACATTGACCTGCACAAGTAGGTCATTTCGAAAAGGGCCGGTAGTATAGGGTTTTCTTGGAAAACCTTAAAATCAAACCTAGGTCAGGACCCCTCAAGCCAACAGAGAGCTGGTTGAGACAAATCTTAAAGACAAGTAAACTATCAGTTGTATTTTTGGCAAACTGCCCAGGTGCAGTTATAAAAGCAGAGGAAGGCTCCATAGGGATTGTGCATTCAAAGAAGGCTAATTATGTTATTTAATAGGGATTAATTACCTAGGGATTGCATGAGAAAGGTTGGGCTAAGGAGGGATGATAATTGGCTAAGTGTTGGTCAGTTTTCCTAAGAATTGCTAGACATTTTTGTGGAGGATCAGAGTGAGACAATCGGTAGAGTGTAGGATTTTCTCGTTGTGAGAAAGAATTTTATTCTTTCATGATTATTTGGCTATGTACAATATATGATAGAGGGGTTTTGAGCAAGTGCTTTCCCCAAGAAAATATTGTGTTGTGTGATTGATTACTTCTTTCTTTTAGTTGCATGTGATTGAGAAATCGTGTTTTATATTCCACAAATATAGTAGAAGGATTCAATATCTTTTTTTATTACATTACATGAACAGATTGAATACATTGATATATAGTTTCTATATAAATTCCACATGGTATTTGAGTTGTGTTAGAGATTTTCTACATGGTATCAGAGCGTCTGGAATCACAATAATGGAGAAGAAATTGAGTTTGTGTTGAACAATATTCAAATTTGTAGATACTATCTTTGGAGCTAGAAGTGGATCAATATGTCTTTGAATGGCTTGAGACTCGAATATGCACTCAAGGGAAGTTAGAATTATATTTCATGGAAGGAAAGGGTGGAGGAAGCATTGGAGGAAAATGGGTTGAAGGAATTCATAGATAATGATATTCCGAAGCCTGCAACAGGAGATGCCCAACTTCTTGATTCATGGAAGAAGAAGGTAGCAAAGGTGAGAATGATATTGTTAGAGGGAGTTCGTGATGATATTGTCTCGAGTCTCCATGGGAAGGAAAATCCATATTCCATGTGGAAGGCCTTGACAAATATGTTTTAGAACAGCAGTGACCAAATGAAGTTGGCACTAAAGAACAAGCTCAGAAAGATCAAGAAGGAGGAGGGCGAGATGGTACCAACATACTTGGTGAAGTTCACTCAATGTCAAGATGAGCTTGGAAGTGTTGGAGTGACCGTATTTGATGATCAACTGGTGGACATAGAACTTGTAGGCATTCCTAGGAGCTAGCATAGTTACTAGGACTCTATGAATGGGAGGGAAATGTTACTATATTGGGAGCGACTATGATAAGATTTGGTAATAGAAGAGATAAGGCAGAGCACCAGAGATAGGAACTCCAGCACCAACAAAAAAGAATGTTTTTCATTAGTGGGAAAACAAAAGAAGGCCAAGGGAAAGAAATCCCAAGGTGAAGAGGGTAAGAGATACTTTTCCAAGATCAAATGTTTTCACTTTCATGAGCATGGGAACTATGCTTCAAATTGTCCACAGAATAAGGCAAGAAAGAATTAGCCTTCAGTTACAGCAAGTGAAGCATTGGCTTCACAATTCGAGCTGTATTTTACTCTCATTTCCTGCATGGACAACACTGTAATGGGATGCATGTGGTAACTAGATAGCGGTGCCTTGTTCCATATGAAGGGGAATAGAGATCTCTTTAGTGACTTGGACGAGAAGGACCTCTATCAGAATATAGAGTTTGGAGATGATAAGAGATATAGCACGACCGATATAGGTACAGTTACCTTTCAGAGGGAGTCTGGCTCCCCTCTTAAACTAGCAGATGCTTTGTATGTTCCAAGCCTAAGGAAGAATATTGTCTCCGTAGTGTTATTGTAAGATCATGGTTATGAGGTGATGCTTAGAAAAGGAAAAATTTTCCTTAAACACATAGCCACATGACAAGTGAAGCAGATCGGTTCAAGAGTCAAGAACCTGTATGCTCTCGAGGTTGAGGATGCATGCAAGGCTTTGAGGAGCAAAGCAGTTCTTAATGACATGGTGGTTGAGAGGGAGAAATTATCGCTCAACATACAAGCTCAGAAGTAGTCTCAGAAGGTTGTGGAGCAGCCACAATTGGAGAAGAAGAGAGGATACCGAGTGGAAGAGTCCACTCAAGTAGAGACCTCCAGGAAGGAGAAATTTCGAGCCATATGGGAAGAGGAAGTACATGCAGCTATACTTCCAAGTGTGAAGTGGGGCAATGTGCAGATATAATCCCAAGAAGAAATTTGGGCAAGGTCCATTGAGATGGTGTGTCTCATGGATCGAACCTGGCTACGATGATCCCATAGTAGAGCAATAGCAAGAAGCATTGATTATATTGATGCAATCAGATGTCAGGAAGACAAAAATCAGAGTGACATGTGTAGGATAATGGAGTGCAGATCAGAGTTGGCAGCAGTGTAGCATGCATAGATGCAGATGTCAGTAGAAGCGCAAAGAGCCCAATAAATGTGTAGTAACTAGTAGGAGTCAAAAGACTCTGATGACAGATTCATTATACTGATTCAGTTGTTTGGAGGCTATTCAGTTTCAAAAGTTGTAGGTGCGAACAACACTAGGAAGTGTTGCATGCAAAACATTTGAAAGGTACCAGATCGAGATAGATTGAATTCCTTTCTTGTTGAGAGGGAGTGTTGAAATTTGCAACAAGAAACAATGAAATTTGCATCTAGAAACAACAAGAATATGCACACACATTAGTGTGGGATCACAGGTCACAGTGTGATGGATTCTAGTGACACATTAGTGTGCAACCAATTTTTAAATAAGTTTGAAAATTAATTGTAATATTATCTCACAACAACTTGTAATAGTTAATTAAGTGTAATAGACTTAGTTATCTCAAGAATTTCGAGTTGAGGGTCAAAGGATGGGCATGTAGAGTGATTCTATTATTAACAGGGTCGAGTTGCAGTTGTAGCACTAGTGTGGTGTGAGTGTGATTAGTTAACTCACATTAATTGAGTTAAAATCAGTTTAACTAGTTCTAACTGAATGATGAGCTAGTGGAAGATCAAGTGAATTAAAATAGATTTAATTCACAAGTAGTGATCTACCAAGTAACTGATGATTCACTATTAATAGCTGCGTGCATGCAAATTCTGATGGAGACCCAGTTGAGACAAAGGTTAAAGACAAATAAACCATGAGTTGTATTTTTGGTGAACTTCCCAGGTTTGGTTATAAAAGCATAGGAAGGCTGCATATGGATTGCACAGTCAAGGAAGGCTAATTATCCTATTTGATACGGATTAATTGCCTAGGATTGCATGAGCAAGGCTTGGCTATGGAGGGGCTGAGAATTGGCTAAGTGTTGGTCAATTTTTCCTAAGAATTGCTAGATAGTTTTGTGGAGGATCAGAGTGAGACGATCAGTAGAGTGCAGGATTTTCTTGATGTGAGAAAGTATTGTATTGTTTCATGCTTCTTTGACTATGTACAATATATGATAGAGGGGTTTTGAGAAGGTTCTTTCCCTAGGAACATCTTGTGTTTTGTGATTGATTACTTCTTTCTCTTACTTTCATGTGATTGAGCGATCATGTTTTATATTCCGCAAATATAGTAGAAGGATTTAGTATCTTGTTTTAGTACATTACATGAACGGATTGAATCCATTGATGTAGAGTTTATATATAATTTCTACATGGTATTGGATTTGTGTTAGAGATTTTATACATTTTGGTATGGTCTAGGTCATAGTTTGGTGACCAGATTTGGATCATTTCACAAGCAGCCTATGGATGCCAATTGGAGGATCTTCCGTGGTGGTGAATATTTCATCTTAGGAGAAAGTTCTGTAGTGATGGTATTGGGAGTCATAAAAATATTGGAGGGCAACATGTTGGCTACCAAAATCAGCACTAGACAAGCTATCTTGAAGGACGAAGAGTAGTTGAATATTGGGTGAAGAAAGTTGTCGAAGAAGCAACACTTTGATGGAATAAAGTGCTTGCTAGCTTGGAATATTGGAGCTTAGGTGTTGGCAACTGTAGAGAGAAAATTGCATCAGCCCAGGTACACTCTACAGAAGCACATGCAACAGTGTTAGGGGTCATCCCTCCTAGAGTCTCGATGTGTAGATGCCTTGATGGACTAAGGCATTACTAGTGAGAAGTACAGAAGCAAAGGACTAAGAGGAAGAGATACAAAAATGTGTTTGTAAGTGTAACTTGTATACCATAGACTTTTGTATTATTTAGATTTGGTTTAATATAACAAAGATTGGGGATTGTACATTATTGCACAATTTTGATTAAAACTTTGTATATTGTGCATATGTGATTTACTGCTTTATATTTTCTACTATGAAAAGTAGTTTATGGTTGAGATTCTTGGTCTGGTAACTCCAGTGATTTAAGAATCTAACCTAGACCCAAGTCCATGAAAATTCAACATGGTATTAGAGCGTTTCTGAGCTAGTTTGGAAACTAGAAAATTAGAGTTTTCACATCAAAGTACAACGTGAGAGGGAGTTGGTCATGTTGTGAGTGAAGGCATCACTACAATGTCAAAGTTGCAGGTAGCTATCTATTATGAGGACATGTTGGAAGGGTTGTTCAACTACACTCCATGGAAGGAAAGGATCAAGTTGGTATTTCTAGTCAACAAGATCTGAGATTTTGCCAGGAAAGAGGTCAAGCAGCCAAGCGACCCTAACGAGCTAGAAATATGGGAAGATTTGGATACCAAACTGAGGATGATCATCCTTGATGGTGTGAAAGATTCCTTGATACCTAATGTGTCTGGGAAGGAAAATGCACATGAGATGTGGATGGATCTTCAAAAATTGTTCTAGAATAAGAACGAGAACCGGGTATTGATATTGGAATATAAATTACAAACCACCAAGATGATATTGGGTGAAGGAATGACTTCATATATAAAAAGGTTGCCTCAGGTTCGAGAGGAGCTTGCTGTCCTCGGGGTCAAAGTTTCAGATGCAGAGATGGTGAGGATTTCCTTGAAAAGGTTCACCGAGGAGTGGAAGCCCTTCATCAAAGGAATAATTTCCAGGGAGAAGCTACCATATTGGGATATACTATGGGATGACTTCATTCAGGAAGAGTCGCGAGAGAAGAATCTTCATTCATCTAGGAAGGAAGATGAGAACATGGCTCTTGCATTGAGAATACAGGGTAAACCGATGAAGGACTTGAGTAAAATAAAGTGTTTTAACTATGGTGAGATCGATCATTCTTCATCAAGATGTTCGTTGAAAATAAGAGATGACGAGAAAGAGAAGAATAAAGGAATCATATTGCCGCTTCAACAGAAATGGATGATCTCACCAGGAGATTGGAAGAGGAGTATTTTTCTATGATTTTTCATTTCTCGCAAGGTATTATTAGAGAGGAAGGATGGTACATGGACAGTGGTGTGATGAAGCACATGACAGGGTCAAAGGAGGTTTTTGAGACTCTAGCTGAATGGGACTAGAAGTTGCACAGGGTTTTGGGCGACAAGAGTCAGTTGGAGATTCGAGGATTGAGGGTGGTGCCATTAAGGATGGAGATATGATGTACCGGCCTAGATCCATCTAACTCTGAATCTATCATGCGCGAGAGGGATCAAATCTCTCGAGGTGCAAATCTATTTTTGAGTGCAAAACTTGAGGAAAAGTTTTTTATAAATCCTCTCATGATAGATCCGAGTTAGATGGATCTAGGGCGGATTCCGATCGAGCATCAACGTCACATTTTCGGATTATTAAAATTTTTGTATATTTTGAGATGTAAGATGGATCTAGGTTGGTTTTCGGTCGTGTCTTTGTAAGGAAAAATCTATCAAAGATATGATTAATTTTATGAGTAATATGTAAATATATCAAATATTAATATAATCATTTTAAATATGCTAAATATTTATGAGATTGACTTGGTCATTTTAATTTTAAATTTTCTTAGTTACCTCGGTTCGTTGAGATGATAATTATTGTTAATAACTATAATGATGAAAAATGATGAAATATTTTTTTTAAATGCAAAGTGACAATAATAGTGTTGAAAGATAGAAAATGTGAACAATAAGAACATACTCATGTTACAATCAATCTCAAACTATTTTCTTCTACTATTCTTATTTCCTCCCTTGTTAGTTTTGTTATCTTTTCATATCGATTATATGAAAAAGAAAATTTAAATCGTAAACCATTTAAATCTTTAGCTCGATCTGTTGTAGTAAAAATGATACCTTGTCTCTCTTGCTCTCCAATATTAATAGCTTAAATTACTATAACACAAAAATCAATCTACATTATTAATAACTTTTTGTGCTTACACTAAAATCAATGCATATTGTTAATCCAATCACTTTAATATTAATGTAGCGTCATATATCCTATTACATCAAATCATAAATCAACATATACATTGAAATCAATGCATTTAATGCAAGCAATCAAATAAAATTAGAAAATAACTTCTACATTGAAATCAATGCACCTAATGCAATCAATAAAATGAGATTAGAAATCAACGTCTACACTGAAATAATGCATTTACTCAAAGCAATCAAATAGGATTAGAAATTGCCATCTACACTGAAATCAATGCATTTAGCGCAAACAATCAAATAGTATTAGGAATAATCTACATTGAAATCAATGCATCTAGTGCAAGCAATCAAATATAATTATAAATCGGCGTCTAAATTGAAATCAACACATCCAGTGCAAGCAATCAAATAGTATTAGGAATCATCACCTACACTGAAATCAATGCATCTAGTGCAAGTAATCATATATCATTAGAAATAAACATCTACACTAAAATTGATGCAACTAGTGCAAATAATCAAATAGGATTATAAATCACCATCTCCACTTAAATCAATCCATCTAGTGCAAGAAATATTCTTCCCTCTCTCCACCCTCCATCCATATCTATATCCCCATCCATCTCTTTTTTGTTGTCTCTATCTCACCCCCCTAAACACACACGCTCTCACACTCCATATATATCATTCTCTTTGTCGATCACCCTCTCTCCCCATCTCTCTCTTCTTCCCTCTCTTCCCCTTCTCTCCCTCTCCCCCACTAATATCTCTCTTTCCTCCTTTTGTCCTCTCTCTCTCTCTCTCTCCATCTTCCTTATCACTCACTCTCTCTCTCTCTAGGAACCAACATCTACACTGAAATCAATGCATTTACTCAAATAAATCAAATAGGATTATAAATCACCATCTACACTGAAATCAATGCATTTAGTGCAAACAATAAAATAGGATTAGAAATCATCTACATTGAAATTAAGTCATCTAGTGCAAGTAATCAAATATAATTATAAATCGACATCTAAATTGAAATCAACACATTCAGTGCAAGCAATCAAATTGTATTATAAATCACCACCTACACTGAAATCAATGCATCTAGTGCAAGTAATCAAATATCATTAGAAATAAATATCTACACTAAAATCGATACATCTAGTGCAAATAATCAAATAGGATTAGAAATCACCATCTCCACTTATATCAATCCATCTAGTGCGAAAAATATTCCTCCCTCTCTCCACCCTCCATCCATATCTATATCCCCCTCCATCTATTCTTTTTTGTCTCTCTATCTCACCCCCCCTAAACACACGCACTCTCGTACTCCATATATTTCAATCTCTTTTTCAATCACCCCCTCTCCCCATCTCTCTCTTCTTCCCTCTCTTCACCTTCCATATATATCTCTATCTTCCCCTTCTCTCCCTCTCCCCCGCTAATATCTCTCTTTCCTCCTTTTGTCCTCTCTCCCTCTCTCTCCATCTTCCTTATCACTCACTCTCTCTCTCTAAAAACCAACATCTACACTGAAATCAATGCATTTACTCAAAAAAATCAAATAGGATTAGAAATCGCCATCTACACTGAAATCAATGCATTTAGTGCAAACAATCAAATAGGATTAGAAATCATCTACATTGAAATTAAGTCATCTAGTGCAAGTAATCAAATATAATTATAAATCGACATCTATATTGAAATCAACACATTCAGTGCAAGCAATCAAATTGTATTAGAAATCACCACCTACATTGAAATCAATGCATCTAGTGCAAGTAATCAAATATCATTACAAATAAATATCTACACTAAAATAGATGCATATAGTGAACATAATCAAATAGGATTATAAATCACCATCTCCACTTATATCAATCCATCTAGTGTGAGAAATATTCTTCCCTCTCTCCACCCTCCATCCATATCTATATCCCCCTCCATCTCTTCTTTTCTATCTCTCTATCTCACCCCCTAAACACACACACTCTCGCAATCCATATATATCAATCTCTTTGTCAATCCCCTCCTCTCCCCATCTCTCTCTTCTTCCCTCTCTTCACCTTCCATCTATATCTCTATCTTCCCCCTCTCTCCCTCTCTCTCCATCTTCCTTATCACTCACTCTCTCTCTCTCTCTCTCTCCACCTTTCTCTCTCTATTTCTTTGTTCTTACCTCTCTCCCCTCCCCCTCCAAGTCCATCTCTCTTTCCCTCCCTCTCTCCACTCTCTCACATCCTCTCTCTTCCTTCCTCTCTTTCCCTTTCTCTCCCATCTCTCTCTCCCTCTCTCTCTCTCTTCACCCACTAACTATGTTACTATATCCCTCCCTCTCTCCTTATATCTCCTTCTCCCCCCTTATCTCCATCTCTCCTTATTTGTCTCTTTATCTCAGCCCCAAACATACACGCTCTCTCTCTGTCTCTCCTTTGTCACTCCTTCTCTCTCTCCACTTCTCACTCTCTATATTTCTTATTTCCTACATCTCTTCCCCTCTAACTCCATCTCTCTTATCGATCCCTCTCTCCTCCTCTCTCTCAAGTCCTCTCTCTCGTCCTTCCTCTCTCTCTCTCTCTCTCTCTCCAATACTCTCTCTTCCCCCATCACTCTCTACTTCTCTCTCATCATTCCTCTCTCCCCCTTTCTCTCCCACCTCTCTCTCTCTCTTTTCCCTCCAATTCTCTCTCTTCCCCCATATCTCTCTCTCTCTCTCTCTAATCCTCTCTCTTCCCCCATCCCTTTCTTCCTCTCTCTCTTTCCACCCCTCTCTCTCTCCAACTACATTACTATATCCCTCCCTCTCTCCTTCTCACTTCTTCTCTCCCCCCTTCTTTCCATACATTTTACTTTGTCTCTTTACCTCACCCCTAAACATACACACTCTCTCTCCATCTCTCCCTTATCACTCTCTCTCTCTATTTCTTCTTAGTTATGTAAACTAATGAACATAAATATTCATAAATATAAAGCAGATTATAGAGTAAATATGAAAAGAGGTTTTATTTACTTACCATACCTCTAGTTTATTTATATTTTTATTTATTTACCATACCCCTTTTCTTTACTATGGTATTTGGCCCATAGGCTTGTTATATAATTATATTTTTATTTATAATCCTATTTGATATATTGTTATTTATTTACCTTACCTCTTTATGCCTCTTTTATATTTAGTTATTTACCATACCTCTTTATATCTATTTTATATTTATTTATTTATTTATCATACTTGTTTATACCTCTTTTATGTTTATTTATTTATCCATGGTATTTGGCCCATGGTATCTGGCCCATGGTATCAATATTAATTTGTCCCATGGTATTCCTCCCATAGGCTTCATCTAAATAAAACCTCTTTTTAAAGTTTTTTTAAATATAAAAAGGTTTATGGAATAAATATAAAAATAATTTTTATTTATTTACCATACATCTAGTTTATATATGTTTTTATTTATTTACCATAGCTCTGGAGTAAGTATAAATTCATTTTACAAATATTTAATTAGAAGAAATATTAAAAGATTTTGGATTTTGATTGTTTGTGTTCAATTAACTCTTTTCCTTTGATTTATGAAATGGTAATTACTTTATTAAAGAGTAAAGATGTTTAAGATTTTACTTAATTTGGAAATTCAATGTGGTAATTTTTTTTGTTAAAGGTAAATTTATGATCCATTCAAATTCACGTATATAATTTACTATCCATTCAAATTATATAAATAATACATAATTGTATTAGAAATTGATATATGTTCTAGCACAATGCGATTTATTTATTTATTTATTTTAATTTAAAACTTAAGCCGACATTTTGTATGAGGATGTGACCCACCTGACATCGAGGTCATATCATCGTATTTGCGCCTCGCGCAATGATTATGATGCAGGTCTAAGATGTACTATTTGTAACAGGACTCAAATATAGTGTGATTTCTATCTTGATCATGAATAATAAGGGGTTTGAGGTCTTGTTCCAAGATGGGAAGACAAGATTCAGTCCTAGAGGCTCTAAGTCCAATGGGATTATTCTTGGAGTTAGGGAGCATGGTCTCTACAGGTTGCCGAGAAAGCCTGAGGATCATGGGAAGAAGCAGGGGTATGTATAGGTTCTAGAGAAGCAGGAGTAGGTGTAGGCTTCAGAGGAGAAGGAATAGGTTCCCGAGAATAAGCTACACATTTCAGAGAGGTCTAGGTTCCAAAGGCTCAAAGGGAGTCAAAATCTAGAGGGGCTTGCAAATTCAGAGGAAGACTTTGCAACCCAAGTAGAGCGCTTGGTCAGTGGGGAGAATGGGTGCTTCCACATACTCACAAGGAGTCATGCTAATATTTGAAAGTGATATAGGAGAAGAAAAAGAACCATACGAATTACAGTGACAATGACACTTCCGAGCAAGGTGTATTCCTCTGTACATGGATTGTTGTGATTGTGAGCGCCAAGAGTTGGGCAAGTGTTGCGATTAGTAATGACAAAGACGAATTATTTCCTAGTCATGGAGGTACCTCCCTCGCTAAGAGGGAGTGTTGATTTTTGTAGCTTGGGAGGTACTCCAAGCCCGAGGGTTCAGTATTTGGAGGGAAAAGCACCACAAGGGCAACTTGTGGGCTTGGAACCCCAGTGAGGGGTTTTACACCCATTGTGATTTTGGAAAAATGAGATGAAGGCACGACATGTGATGGATGAGGATGATAGTGCTCAAAAATATGAGTCCAATTCATCGAGACTCTCATGAATTTGAGTTATCGTTAGAGAGGAATGAATTTTTGAAGTTGAATATGTAATTATTGGTTGCCAAGTTAGGTCACCTTGTTGTAAAATGGTTGCAATAGAAGGGTCTCTTAAAATGAATTCATGGAGGCATTTAAGGCTATAATATGAGATGACTTGGAGTAATTTTAAGAATCCATATTTGTAAAATACTTTCCTAAGAAGACAACTCATTAAGATCTGCAATAAGACACAACTGGGAGGCCAAGTTAGCAAGTAGGAAGAGGTTTGTTTTAGGGATTTAAATCTTCAACAGGAGACCGATATTTCTGTGTGGGTGCAGTTTTCTTTTGGGTGAAAAACATAGCATAAAAGGGTTTCTTGAAGAGGTCACAACCTTGGTTGAGGAGCCGCAACCATAGGAAGAGAAACGAATGGAGTTGCAGTAGTTGTGGAGGGTGGAAAGTCCTCCCAGGACGTTGCCACAACCCTAGAGTGGACTACTGAAAAGTGTTACAGTCCTCTTAGGGAGACAATCCTACATTTTGGTCGTTGACTACCATAGGAGAGTAGCACTAAGGGCAGCAACACTTGGAGGGTACACCGAAACAAGAGAAGCATATTTTTGGGTGTTTTTGTGGATGGTTGGGGACTGTGGTTTGCGCCCTAACCAGTCGAAGAAATTGCAGCAATGTAGGAGCCACAACAACAACATTTTTTTATGTGTTGGGTCACAGTTTGGTGACTAGATTTGGATTATTTGACAAGCAGCATGTGGATGCCAATTTGAGGATCTTCCGTGGTGGTGAAGATTTCACCTTAGGATAATATTCTGCAGTGACAATATTGGGAGTCATAGGGTTGTTGGAGGGTTGCGTGTTGGCTACCCAAAGTATCCCTAGACAACCTAACTTGAAGTAAGAAGAGCAGCTAAATATTGGGTGAAGAAAGGTGTTGAAGAAGCAACACTTTGATCTAAAGTGGTTGCTATCCTAGAATGTTGGAGCTCGGGTGTTGGCCAACCTAGAGAGAAGATTGGATTAACCCAAGTACACTCTACATAAGTACGTCCAACAGTGTTAAGGGGCATTCTTCTTAGAATCTCGATGTGTAGATGCCTTGATGGACTAAGGCATTACTAGTGAGCAGTAAGGAAGCAAAGGATCGACAAGACAAGATACGACAATGTGTTTGTGAGTGTATTTTGTATACCATGGACTGTTGTGTTATTTAGATTTGATTTAATATAATGAAGATTGGGGATTGTACAATATTGTACAATTTTGATTAAAACTATGTATATTGTGCATATGCGAATTGCTGCTTTATATTTTATGTTGTTCAAGGTAGTTTATGGTTGAGATTCTTGGTTTGGTAGTGTCAATTATTTAAGACTCTAACCTAGACACAATGCCACGAAAATTCAACACTCCATTCAAAGGAAAAGCATTTACTTTATCGTGGCTTGACCCCTCCTCTAGATGAAGGACCTGATGAAGATGAAGGGATGTTCTTGCCAATATCAGGATTATTGCGTTTGTGTGGGATTTTTTTGTGTGCACATCTAGTTACTACACATCACTCGGACAGAAGGAAGTACTGAGGTTGGTCTGTATTTGCAGAGAGGATTATGCGTCACTATACCTAAAAATGATCCATGAGAGACTTTTCGTTTTTAAGCTCAAAAAAATCTATTAAGAAAATTGACATATAGGTTAACTATGATACAGGTGGTTAGGTATTGGAAGGTACCTTAAGGGAATAATGTTCCATAGCAGTGGTTAGGTGTTGGGAAGGTGCCTTAAGAGAATAATGTTCCATAGTAGGGGTGCTCACTCTTCCTTTTCTAGTCAGTACTCTGCATTCCGTATACGAAGATGTTGGAAGCAAGGGAGAAATTAACAAACAAAATGCCATTAGGCCAAAAAAATGGAAAATAATTAATGAACTATTGAAACAGATTGCAATAGAAATCAAAATTTCCCCATAAATAAGCACATCAGATCCCTAGAAGTACTGTGATGGAGTTGCTATGTACCTTGCAAATATGGCGGTATTCACTCAACTCTTTGCACTCAGTGCTCTGCCCAAGAAACAGGAAAAAATAAATACATAAACAAATAACTATTATTGCATAAAGAATTAGAAATATTCCATGAATTGCTTAAACTAAAACCAGAGAAATTAGACAGTTCTCATCCATCCATCCAGCATAGCAATGGGAATTTTGTGGACCAATTTGACTCAAAGAATCACCTTTGATTCAGAAATTAGGAGCAATGCTTTCTTTTCCCTTTGCAGTCAGTCCTATTCACTCCATACACTTGCGAAGAAGCTGGAAGCCACAAAGAATAACAAACAAGATGCTCCAAGCTAGACAGAATAACAAACAAAATGCCAATAGCCCAGAAAACTTGAAAATGATTAATGAACTATAAAAACAGACTAAATTAAATTTAATAAAGAAATCAACGTAACCCTAGAAATAAGAACACGCCCAGAAGTAAATATGGCGGTATTTACTCAACTCTTTGCACTTTTCTCTACCCAAGAGGCACAGAGGAATAAATAAATAAATGAACAAACAACTATTGGTGCAGAAAATTCTAAAAGTAACCTATGAATTACTGAAACTAATACTAGAGAAATTAGAGATTCCAATAAGCGGAGGAAAGGAAATAAGGAAATTGTGTCCACTAATTTGATTTACGGAATCACCTTTGCTTCAGAATTTTTTCCTCTGCGCACTATCCTCCTCTCCGTTTAATTCAACAAGTAAACGACACATAATAACAATTATGTGCGCATACAAGAATACCTCTATTTATATACAAAAATAAGGGAGAGCTCCACATGTTCACGCATAACAAGCCTGACAGAAAATAAAACTGAAAGATGGTCAAATTGGAATAGATTGTGCCAAGTCATCTTTTCTCGCTTTTCCTATTTGTTTGATCTTTCAAGAAAACTATCATGTTTTATGAATTTCATATTTAATTAATGATCTAAGTATTTTTTAATGGGAGTTGTCTACCCAGGCAACGAAATAGCCCGAACGGCAGTTTTTTTGCTGGAATTTGGGCAACTATGCACCCAAGAAATCGGGCAGGAAGGAGGTTTGGACCCATTTTTGACAAGGGAAATGGATTAACACTACAAAAACCCTTAGGGCACTCAAAATACTAAAGTTTAACAACTCGTAAACATGATTCCGATAAAATATTTTGCCGGATTTTTTAAAAATCTCTTGCCGGATTCTCGAGCCAAAACGCGTTCCGGGAAAACTACGGCTTTTTAAATTTGATGTGATTAAGTAAAATAAATTAATCGTAATTAGACATGGTTACTAATTTTCTGTAAAATGTAAAAGCTATTTTAGGAAGATCTCAATTTAATCTAAATAGCTTGTTGTTATGTAATGAGTGAGTATTATAGTATAGAAAATGAAATTTTTGATAGCTTTTATGATAGGTATTTTCCCTAAAACATGTTTTTTTGTTCTATAACTTATAAATAACAATTTCAATACACCCTGGAAAACCACAATTCATTTGGTGCTAAAAGTCCACTAAAAGATAAGGAAAATTTTCTTGAAACACTGTGAAGCAACAAACCAAAAAATACTTGGATTCATAAAGACTTAAAATAAGCATCTAAAGAAATTTTGACTAAGAAAGAGGTTTGAAGCCCTAAAGTAATCCTATAACATATGCAGGTCACTAGTCACTATTCAGGATACAATTTAGAAAACTTTCAAGTGACTTGCAAATGGGGTTATTTAATATAAAATGTTCAAAACACATATGTTCATTGACATATAAACTTTAGCTTAATCTAAAAAATTACCACATATTCATTTTATTTCTATACTTCTTAGTAGTGAATTGATTTGTAATTATTAATAGTCCTTTATTCAAAATTTTACCTATTTTTTCACAAAAATGTATATCATTAATAAAAGGTTATGCTATGATATAATATTAAAGTTTCCTACCCTAATAATTTACCATTCTACCAAATATATATTAATAAAACTAAATGTTCCTTATACAAACTCACATGTTTTTTTTTTGGACATCCAGGTGACCCCTATGCTAACTTGGTGACAAAAGAGTGGGAAGGAGTAAGGAAGATTTGACTATGTAAACCCCAAAATGAGAATTATCATTCCTCATCACCAAAGGCATTATTCTTTTATCAAACTTCCTCTTACTGTTTTTGCTGCTACTGATAGGAATTCATCTTAGACCTTGTAAGCATATTTTTTACTCATGTAATTAGTTATGGTGTTCTACCACTTGGTTAGATAACAGTCAGTCAGTTAGGGATGCCAGTATTTGTGTGGTTGATGATAGATGTTAGAAATATGTAATTCCTACTTGTCAGGTTGCGACTCTCTATTCATAGAGAGTCTGTTCCTATTTCCTAGGTTAGCTAAAACTAGTTTCCTTATTTGGTGTGAGGTTGAGATATTCCCTCAACCAACTTATTGTACGTCCAAGATAGATTTCCTATCTTGAGACTAATTCATGTATAAATGTGTGTAATCTATTATATTAGATATAGTTCGTTTTCTTAGGGCCACCATCATGAGTGAGGTACCTCCCTAAAATGTGGATTATTTGGTGAGGGTGTGATGTTTAGGATCTCCTCGAGGCGTTTTTGGTGCCTTGCTACTGCTCCAGTGTGCTACTTGGTTGGTTTGCAATTTACTAGTATCTATGGTGCTTAGTGATTCTGGCATTTGTTTTCACTGTTGCAACCACAGCGTGTAGCATGGTTATTTTTTTTTTTACATACTTGGGTAAATGATATGTTTTATGGTGAAAGTATTTTGGAATGAAAATCAATATACATATTGAGATTAGCCATCTCAATATGAAGTTACTTTGTTAGAATTGGCTACTCTAACAAACGACAGGTGAAACGTGAAGTTCCAAGTTTCAATTGACAAAGACAAAGATGCCCAAGATGTGAGCAACGAAAAGAGATAATGAAGCAGCAACAATTAATATGATGGAGATCAATCTAGTTTGTGTGAATTTTTTATGAGTTTCCTGGAATAGACTCAATAGCATGTTGTATAATGAGTCACTCAGTTGCATGGTAAGCAAGTCTAGGATGGTTTTGTAGTGGTCATTTTATGTACCTGGTAATTCCAAGATATGGAGTATGTAAGCCTTATAAAGGCATGTGTATCCCTGTAAAAGTTCGTGGTCATCTCAAAACCACTTTGTAACTACAGGTTCATGGTTAGCCAAAAACCATTTTGCAGTGTCAGTTTGTGGTCAGCTAAAAACCACGTATAATAGTGAAGCAGACTGGAAACAGTTTTGTGTCAGTGTTTGCCACTGAAGGAAGAGCATGGTTACGGGTCATCCGATAAAACCCCGATGAAAGAAGAGCATGGTTACGGGTCATCCGATAAAACCCCGATGAAGGAAGAGCATGGTTACGGGTCATCCGATAAAACCCACGTTGGAGGGGGATCTATAGATACAGGTACATGTATGCAGTGATAATGGTTGACAGAACCATGTATACGAAGGACATCCTACGAGACCAGCGGTTGCAGCGGTTGGTACCCATGCATTCTGGTGGATGGTTGCTCCTTTATATGGACGTCGACATATTCTTTTTTGTTATGTTTGACCACAACTAGATTTTGTGAAGTGATATCGAGACAAGTAGTCATTAAGGGGGTGTGTTAGAATGTGTAATTCCTACTTGTCCAGTTGTGACTCTCTATGAATAGAGTTTGTTCCTATTTCCTAGGTTAGCTAAAACTAGTTTCCTTATTTGGTGTGAGGTTGAGATATTTCCTCAACCAACTTATTGTACGTCCAAGATAGATTTCCTATCTTGAGACTAATTCATGTATAAATGTGTGTAATCTATTTAATTTCAGATATAGTTTGCACTCAGTGCTATTTTATTTGATGATACTTTGTGCAAAGACATTGTTTCTCATTATTCATAGCAGTAAGCGGTGTTGTGTGAGACTCCATAACAATGTGCTGCTAAGTTCTGAGCTTTTCCATCTCAAAATAAAATAAAATAGAAGCGTCATGAAAATGTATACATTAGGAATAGACTTTTTATTTATTCTTGTTGCATTAATCTGCATTGCTTTCTCTGGTTCAAACTGGGCCTTTTCTAAAACTCAGAATGTCTGCTTTAACCAGAGATCATAATTGTTCTTAAGAACTGCAATTATTTCTGTCATCTATGAAAAATCCCTAAAGTCCACTACATTTTCTCTGGAAAAAAAGCTTCTCATTGTCTCTCATTGTAGATACTGTTAACTAATTTCAATTTCTGTCTGACACTAAAATCCCTAAATTTTATTCCATTATATTTGGACTAAAAGCTTCTAAATGCCTCTGATTGCAGATACCATTACCTATTTGAATCCTTGATGTTCCGCTGAATCTTAATAAGGATCTGACGGAATATGAATGCAAGGTTATTGCTAAAAGTTCATCATTAACCAGCTACAAAACTGTTGCCGCAGATCTCGCAAAGCACTATAATAGATCTTCAAAGAAAACTAGATATGTGACGCTTTATGTGAAAAATTGGTTTATATTGTATATATCTGGATCTTTTTTGTCACCAATATGCCTTCGTCAGACATCTCCATGTCGTTGAAATCAACTTCTTCTAATCACTAGTGGGCTTCATTTTTGGTCCTGTACTCTTGAGGCCCTGAATGTGAAGGTCAGATTTTTCTTGTTTGTGACAGTTGATAAGCTACAAAGTATAAATTATTTGGTCCTTGCAGATTCTTCAATTCAAAAGTAGAACACATAGGTCCTACTAATGTACCCTATCACAGGCCGGCATTAGGGGTAGTATCCTCTCGCTATTCAGGTGGCAATGTGATATAGTTATATGCTACATTTTCAATTGGAAGAAAATGTTTTATCATAGAAATCTCAATCAACTTTGTGTTGATTTATGTATGCGATACAGTTATGTTGAATTTTGACCTGAAGAGTATGTTTTATCATACAATTCTCAATCCACTCTGTGTTGAATTTTGTGAATGATACATTAATATTTCATTTCAACCCTAAGAGTATGAGAGTATGTTTTTTCATAGAATGTTCAATCAACTGGTAATTGATTTTAATTATTTATGTGATCTTATGTTATAAATATGTTGTAAATCATATTCTTACTACATCCTACTTAAACTTAATAACAAAAATTAAATTTATGATTAAAAAATCAAATTATTCAAACTAGGTTCAAATAAATTCAAACCGATTGACTTAATACTTACCATCTTTTAAACTTTTTTATTCTATAAAAATGTTGAAGAAACCTTGCCTCTTGATGGGATAAAGGTAGAATAAGGTAGAAGCTTAAATCTGTAATTGAAATACGAGAAAAAGCATACTTGTACGAAAGAAATTCCTTATAGGTAAAACTGTAAAGTACTAGCACTTGAGACCAGTTACTGACAGGTTTCTGCTCGTAATCATCGAATTGTTCAAGCTACTTGAGTATTTCTGGTCGTAAGCATCGAATTGTTCAGGCGACTTGAGTACGAGTCTATTGATAACTTTGTTTGTCTATTCACCTTTCAAATTTCAAATTTGTTTCGAGAGTAAAAATAAATTTAAAATAGCAATCAAGTTTTGAATGGTGAAAATAGATTAAAACTTTTATGGTTTCAAAATAAAAATTTAAAATAACTGCAACTTAAATTTACAAAAATTTCTACCGAATTTTATTAAAATCTTACCATAATTTTATAGGTAAATATGGCCGCAGAAAATGTTTTCAATGGTAAGGATGAGCTTGATAGCGATGAGGATAAAAGAGTAATTTTACTACGCTGTCGGAATTCCATTGTCCCTCTGGCTTCGCCACATCTGGCAGCTTGGAATGAAGCGACTAGGGCTAGCTCGAGTGGTATACTCCCACGCAAATGCTTCAAGTACAGTTGGTGTTTCTGTAGACATCAATTTATTTAATGAATTGACAACCTATATGTTGTTTTTCTGTAATTGGTAGTTTGAATATTGATAAGATGTTTCGAGCCATGCCTGCAAATGGCTTGCTACCTCACTCGTGTCCTTGACTGTTCCGTATCACAAGAAACTGAAATATCATTTTTGGATTCTCTGCCATTAATTCATATGATAGACCTAGCAGCTGCCAGAACTAGGCGAAGATTATCCACCAATTAGATGCTAGGAATATTAAAGTACAGGGTTCCTTGCTTGAACTTCTCAGTTCAATGTTTCGGCTTGACAGGATTCCTGAGAGGTGATGATTTCTAAAACGTGTGTAAGGTTGTTGCTACAGTTATGATAATTTTAAGTTTGAGAGGTGGATCGACATCATGGAAAAGGGTAGCATTCAAACTATCCATAGAGGTTTTGTTTTGACCATTTCCACATATATATCAGTGTCATAAATATTCCCCATCTCATTCAAAAATTCAAATTTTAGTTTCAAATGTCTGATATTTAAGAACATTTAATTGTTTTCATTTTTACCAAATGTGTTTCTTGCACATTCGGGAAACTTATAATAATAAACAATCTAAATGATTTGACTGCAACCTCAATTTTCTGGCTCTCTCAATAAATAGAATTGATTTATAATAACATATTCTAGTCATTCTTATTAGTTATTTTCAAGCTAGAAACATAACATACTTTCCTCTTATTTGATGTACCTCTCAAAAGTATTTCTTACAACATTCATACGCAGCAAATAGCTAGATGGAATACCTCAGTTTATAAGAGTAAAAAATAGTAAGTGAGATGAATACATTCTATAGATTAAATTTTGATTGCACCACTTACATTTATGTCATTTTGGAGTGTTAGCAATAATATTTTATGAATTACGCCTTAATTGTATTGTTTATACTGTACGATTATAAAAATGACTTCAAACCATAAATTTCCAATTAAGTGTGGATCGCTTGAAGAAGATGAAATCTAAATATACTACAGGTAATAATAATGTGTAAGTTATTACTAGTTAGTTGCCACTGGCAAACACAAACTGTAGAAAAACTGTAGTAATCTCGACACTTCCATCACTCTATGTTGAATTTTGTGAAAGATAGAGTAATGTTGCATTTCAACCGTAAGAGTATGAGAGTATGTTTCATCATAGAATGTTCAATCAACTGGTAATCGATTTTAATTATTTATGTTATCTTATGTTATAAATATGTTGTATATCATATTCTTACTAAATACTACTTAAACTTAACAATAAAAGTTAAATTTATGATGCAAAAATCAAATAAATTCAAACCAAGCATGTAAGAAACTAGCCATCTTTTTAATCTTTTTTATTCTATAAAAACGCTGAAGAAACGTTTTTTCTTGATGGGATAAGGTAAAAGCTTAAATCTGTAATTGAGATACAAGAAAAAGCATAGTCCTTATAGGAAAAACTGTAAAGTACCAATTTCTTAATGTAAGTTTTCTCCATCAACAATAATGTAAAGAAAGGAAAAACCCAAAAGGCGTAAAAGTTAAATTTTTTTTAGATTGTTTATATATTATTAATATATATATGTCCGCTTATATATGTGTATATATGTGGATATATATTTACTTTTAATGATATATAAACCATATTTTTAATGTCATTAATATATGTAGTTGTAATCAAATTATGTAACTGAATAGCCCAATTCTTTCTCTGTAGTTGTAGCCATCCCAATCCTGTTGTTCACTCTCTGTAGTTGTAGCTATCCCACACAGTTCATGTGCAATCGCTAGTATATAAGCAATTGACATTAAAATATTTCACATAACATATAAATCTAGAAGCAAATTAAAATGCATATTTGTAAGTATATGTCAATATTACTTCGTATTAAAATATTATATCAATAACCGAATTATAAGATTTAAACATCTTATTGGCAAGTTTATTTTACTTCTAATTACTTTACAACATATTGATTTTTTTAAATTATAGCCTATATTATTTTTTTACTTATAACATAACTTTCATTTTTTATTTTTATTTAAAAAGAACAAATAGATTGATGGGTTGTAGAATAAGTCTCTCTGCTAAATAATTAAATTAAAAATACACCTCATAACTGACAATCTTCTAACCAAATCTACAATTAAATTTTATTTTTTTTAAATATATATATTTCAAAATGCAAAACTTTTTTAACTTCAAATACCTTATATTAAAATTCATAAATGTTGCTACAGTGAAAGTAGAGTGGAGGAACTGAATAACATAGCAGTTACAAAGTAGAGTGGAGGAACTGAATAACATAGCAGTTACAGATGGCAGTTTCAATTATCAGCTATCAATTACAATGGTCTTATCAAGATCAGGACGTGCATCTAAATGACTTTCATATCAGCATATTACTTCATTGCATACACTTTTAAAACGCAGTTATGTATTCATCTTCTCATTACTGTTTGGAAGATTTGATTTTTACATGTCTTATAATCTAATCCCAAACAAAATTATTATATATGCGTAAGAGCTATTCATCCCCTCATTACTCTGCAGCCAGCAGACATCAATATTAGAAAGATGAAGGTAAAATATAAACAATAAAAACCCTTCAACCAATATATTTCCTTCTACCATATTGTACATCCTATGAGCAAAATAATCCAGGTATAATTTTATGTATACTCACATACTGCAAACAGTCCGAATAGGAGGCTATTGGGTAGGGAACGTGAGGGCCACATAAGGCTTTAACTTCTAGCAAATTTTCGTTGAGCAAAACCTGTTTATCATTATCAGAGGCCTTGAAGCACTCACAAACGGTATATCCGGTAAGCAACAGATCTCGAATCCCGTTCTCCAGAATCTCAAAACTCTTGCAGCAACCGCTCTCAGATTTCATAAAAAACTCTCCTGACTGTAGAGAGGTATAACAGGATTCCAAAATTGGGGAAACCACTTTGCAAACATCTGAGGAAGAATGCACCTATGAAAACTGAGCCAATAGATTCAATAAAACTACCACAATGGTGGCAACAGCCATTTCCTTCTGAGACTCCATATTTCTGCACATGCGAAGCTCGTGAGTGTGAGATCATAAATAATGCTTTGGAGGAAACGTCGAACCCATTGCTGGGATCGTGCTTCCAACTGTACTTCCATTTTGGATCAACGACACGAAAAATACAATGGAAATGTTGACCCGTCGGGAATTTGAGCACATCTCGATGGAATAGATTAACATACGACCTGATATATGAAGCCATTTTGTTCGTTTCTAGGTGATAAACTGCATGGCTTTCCCTGGCTCAATCTCAATAATGGCATTGTTGATCTTATAGACTTATCTCTCGACGGATCACAAAATTATTTCTCACCACGAAATTCAATTGACATGGGCACACATCTTCTAGTTTAAAATGGTTGTTTACTAAAAATGGTTGTTTATTTTTTTTTCTTGAATTTTGTAATAAAAAATTCAAAAAATTAGATGGTTGGAGTGTTTGAATTTTATTTTCGATGGTGGAAATGGATTCAGCACCATCAAAAATCCTTACAACACCCAAAATACTGAAGTTTAACGACTATAACCCCAGATTTTAAAAAATCTTTGCCCAAATTTTTCATAATCTTACTTGAATTTCTAGATTATTATGTGGGTTTTTTAAACCAAGACTTTTAAAAAATTAAAAATGATAAAGTTTGTGAACACTGATAAATTCAATTCAATGTTCAAATCCAAATCTTCTAGTGTGACTTGTTTTACCGAAAGGAGAACCTGCAATAGACTTTTAGAGATTTACTAGTAGTAATGTCACGCAAGTTGCTAGATTTTTGAATACATGGTAAAATTAGTATCATTTTTTATTAAACTATTAAAAATATTAAGTGTATGAAAAATGAGAGATGCAATGTTTAAATTTCCAATTTCCAGTTGTGCTTTAGTTCACTAAGAGGAGAATAGACACTAAACCTCTAGATGTATACTAGTAGTTACCTGTTATACAAATTGTTGGGTTCATTTTAAAAGAAGTTTATGATGTACAATTATATATATATCTATATATATAAAGTCTTTGGATGATTAAAGAGTGTGGAAATTTTTAATTGAATAATTTTAATTGTTGAGGTTTTTTGTTAAATATGATAATAAGTTAAGCAGGTTTAATTGTGTGCAAAATTTTATATTTAAGATTTGAGTTAAAAGAGTTTTGGGGATTTAAAATTTTAGTCATAGGGTGCAAGTTAAGGGATGATTGCTGCTATGATATTTATTTGGGTAATATTAATCTCATATTTTCATTTTATTTGGATGGGTGATTTTTGGAAAAATTTTGCCAAGTTTAAATCTTAGAGATGATAATTGATGTTATGCTATTTATTTAGGTAATAGAAAACCTATGAAAAGGTTTTAATTAATAGATACAAACTTTTTAAAATAATAACTACTGATATGAAATTCATTTTGCTAATATCAATTCCATTTTTTTATCCTTCTTAAATCATTAGATATAATAAATATTAAATGAATGATTCAAAATCTTAATTGAACATTAAAATTAATATTCATAAATATAACTATAAATTAATAATTCCATTTAAATAGTTAATTCCAAATAATATTTAATTTGTTAAAATAATTAAATAGCAAATAAACACCTTAAATTTAAAAAATAAAATAAAATAATAATAAAAAGCTAAATTAAATTGAATAATTAACTCAATTATCTTTGTCATTCCGTAATATAGATTACAGATAAGAATATATTCTTATTATTATTTATATTATAAAGAGAAACTTGTTTAGTACTCCAGCGATTTAAATAGGCTTACCGTGCCATGACCGTTAAGCACAACTTGAGCGGTTGGTCAAAGTTCCCGAATCTTTTGGACAACCTGAAATGAATTAAAGCGTCCATGAAACGCCGTAACGTGCATTTAAGGATCAAATTCCGACCCGCTTTCAGCGTGGAAACTGGAGCACTTTAATGAAAATCATTCACTTTACGAAGGTAAGAATTAAAATTCTTAATTATTAAAATTCGATGATCATTTTTATTTTTCCAACGTAAATAATTAAAATTAAATATTTTTAATTATTATTAATTCAAATTTATGAAATGATAAAATATTTCATTTTTTATTTACACTTACAAAATTATAGTAATATAATTTTTTATATTTTAAAAAATTGAGATTTAGAATAAAATATAGAGAGCAATACAATATAAACTTGTATATTTAGATATAATTTAATTGTGTTATTTTTTGCTTTTTTAATTGAAAAATGATAGATATAATTTTTGGTGAAATTGTTTTTTTTTTTTTTTATATTTAAAATATGTTTTTAGATATATAAATAAATTCAATGCCCTGAAATCATTGTGAAAGTCACACCTCCATTATGATTGATAAAGTCTTAAAATATTAGTTTCAAGGAAAGATAAAGTTGTGGGCCTTGGGAAGACATTCTCATATGGAGGGAGGACCTTCTCCCCACAAATTCAATTTGGTAATTCATGGGCCAACCTTTAGCCTCCTAATTGGCCATGATATGGTGTATTTAGTTATGTGGACTACACAACCTAAACGTGCAATTCCAATGAATCTCTACATGACTTTGGATAAAATTGACTAGAAAATATGCCCAAAAAATAACCAAAACATAGATGAGTTAGACTATAAGAAATATAAATACTAATTAGATATAACAATGATGATGATGATGATGATGATGATGATGATGATGATGATGATGATGATTGACATAGAATTATTCTATTTGATCTTAAGTGTGCTAAGGGATTACTTTGATTTTTATAGAATCTGATTTCTATATTTAAAAGGAATTAAGAGAAGTATTCCAAAATTCCCATGGTTTGATGACTTAGGAGGTTAGGAAGGTTGGTGTTGTGATAGATATTTTGAAATTTTGATATAATTTGAGTATAGACATGGAACTCTAGGAGAAAATTCTCTTCAACTTCAAGTTTCCTAGAATCACAAAGATGATAGACTTGCATATCCCATAATATTTTGGCATTTTCTAACATCTATTTTTTCTATGTAACTTGGGAGATTTGGTACAAATTTTAGGGGTGTTGATTTTCATCATTGCACTAGTAAAAATCAAGAGCCACTTTTGAGTTTCTAAATTAGGGTTGACCACTTCCTTGTAGTACCTTACTTTCCTTTTATTTTCTACTTCTTTTTTCCACCAAAGATTCTCTTCAAATTTAGAATTAATAATATTTTTAATATTATTAGCATTTTGTAGAAGGTCATCTTCTTATAATCCCTAATCATTAATCCAATACTTCGCATCTTGATGCCAAACCACTTGAGATAGTGGTGGTTTCGGCTAGAGCTTTAAGTAAGTTGAGGAGCCTCTTATCGTTGATGATGTTTATCTTGCTCTTGTGCATTAAGTACCTACTCATATGTATGCACACATTTAGTGAAATGATTTCTTTTATGGGTAGGATAAGATGGGGTGAATTACATTTATTTTTAAGATTATAAGTTCTAAAATTATTTTGGATATGCTCTATCTTTCTCTAGGATTCTTTAGAGACACTATGTCCCAAAAATTCACATCCATATAAGATAATAAGAGTGAAAATAATATCAAAGAGGAGTGGTTTTTTTTTTGAAATATTACATCTAAAGGTCCATAAATTTATGCTTTTCTTCAAGCTCATAATAAGTTTTCCATCCTCCTTTTATCCTGTTATCAACACTATCGTCCAAATTGAGCTTGTGAGAATATTAAAACAATGATATATATATATATATATAGGCACTTCCTCCAAGATATTGTTTTCACATACAAAAGTGTCATATGTGATGTTTTCGAATTTTATTATCATAACATTTATTTTGTTAACATTTACAATCATATCCATATTAGAGTAGAAGTCCTTGAGGATTCTTATATTCTTATTAAGGTCATAAATATTTATTTCCGTAGGAGAAATATTGTCAATATAAAAGAGAAGGATGATGAATATAACAACAAGAGTCAAGCTAGTAAAACTAACATCTTCCTACCAATATTCTACTATATCAATGTTTATGGTAAAGAGGACAGGGGAAAACCTTGCTTGATTCCTATATTATATTTAATTTATTCTAAGCATGCCTTATTGTTCCTAAACTTGGAAATAATACTCCCATAAAGCCTTAATGTAGCAACTCTTAGCTAGAAGGAACTTTTAGCTCTTTTAACCTATTTCAATGGTTGGTCCTTAACACAATGTAAATATATTTCTTAACATCAATGAATCAATGGAGGAGAGTTGTTTTGCAATTGTAACACAATGATCCTAGGTGTAACAATATGTTCCACAATTGAATGACAACCTCTAAAGCTAGCTTGGACTTTAGCATTTTCCATGGATTTTGGGCCATATGCCAATATTCTTTTCCAAAAAATTCCCATATAGCTTGACTAAGATGGGACTAATCATAATGGTTCTATGATTAGTGGGATTAATTTTATCTCCACTTTTATAGATAGGAATTGTTGGCATTATGGCTAATGTGTTTTCCTTGATAACAACCTGCTTGATAGAAATGTACTTGATGACAACAATGATAATATGATTGAATGCTACAGATGCTATGAACATAGAAATGACAGTTCAAACACAAATGGATGATAAAATTATAGTTTGAGAAAGTATATACAGTTCCTATGAATAAGGGTCATGTACATACGTAGGTATTATAAGTGAAAGTCACGTTCAAAATCTGAACCATAGTAATATGGATACCAGGGGTAATTACCAGGGTATTGGCCCATAGTAATGGCTGCAGAAACATTTATTAGATCTTGTCAAAGAATGCTAAAAACATCACCATGGTATTTACCTAAGGTATTGGCTAATGCTAAAACTATATAAGGAGATGGAGATCAAGGTGTTAAGTGTGCAAGTAATGGGTTATCCATGCGTGATCCGATCTGAAATAGGTGCGAAGCAGGGAGCAAGGAGAAGACTCAGATCTGAAAAATCTGAAAGTATGTTGACATATATTCTTGATTGACTTAGTTGTTGCAAATGTCAAAGTAGTTAATAATGGTGAAAATGTGATTATTGTGATGTTGTGATCGAAATAAATTATTCAAAAGTCTATATTTTTGATAGTGAAGGTTTTAGAGAGAAAATTTGTGTTTTCAAAAACAAAATTTAGATATATACGCAGGTTTGTCTCTGGATAGTCACGTACATATGCATATTTGGTTCCGTAAATTCGTGTATAAATTGTGCAAATTTATTTTGTATCTTGAGATTTGTACGTGGGTGTTTTGCACGGTAGCCGCGTACATACGCTGATATGTTCCATGAATTTTGTGTATATGTTATAGGGTTTTTCAGTATGGATTGATGATTGCATTTGATTAATTCTACTCTATTTTTTGTTTTCTATCAATGGTTTCTCTGTCTTAATGATATGTGTCTCGCAATGTTGATTGGATTAAATGAGGCTTGGTATATTCATTAGCATTGATGTTGCATTGTGATTGGGTTTTTAGTAAGTCATTATTGATATATCTGTTGCGATTCAGTAGTGAGTTACTAACCTAGTGATTAAGTTTGACATAGATTTCAGTAGTCAGTGATTTGATATTTGTACACAGATATTCTATAGAGGAAGCACCTATACACGTGGGGTTTATTCTTAACAGTAGCATATATAATTTGAAGATTAATATGGCTAGGGTTTTCAGTGTTGTTATATGATGACAGTTGATGGGTTTTGTGTACTTGTTATGATGAATAATATGGATGGTTTATATTTGTTATGGATTGGTTTGATTTGGTTGCAATAGTTGATTAGAGGCTTAGTATTTATCTAAAAAATGAAAATGCACAGAAATGCTCCAAACAGGAATGATTGCGTAGATCTCATCACCATGATCCCGACACAATTTATTTTGTCAAAATCCGACTCCAAATAAAGAAGTATGACCTGTTGTTCATTTTCCCAAATAAGTAAAACATGAGCAGAACAGCGACAGACTGATGACATGGTAGTCCATTCAACTCTCTAGGAATATCCAGGAAATATTCTCCAATTTTAGCCTAATGAAACAGTGACAAGTGTCATTGTCAGATTCGCTAGTGAAATTTTCAATTGAAATTTTTTTACCTCTAATTCTAAAGTTGAATGAGAATTTTTTTTAGGTTGGAGTAGTCCAACCAGAGCTGGACATGTGGTGTAGCCAGGGGCCGCCACATGCCCCCTCTGGTGTGGACCCATCCAAACTTGGATAATTCAAATTTATGCTATGTCCAAAGTTATGGATATATATATATATATATATATATATGGTTGCATATCTTTTTTCTGGACCTAAGGTATAAACCTTAGACATTTCATATGGTGGAATTATACATATGGCGGAGTTTGATGGGTAGGCAGACTATATGGCAAAGGTATTAACATAGCGGAGGAGGCCTTTGCCTATGGCAGGAGGAAACTAAACTAAGTAGACAAGCCTCTAAACTGGTGGACATGTGTATAGCTTTGGCGGAGACATGATATGGGGTGGAAATGAATATAGCCAAAGTTTTAAACCTTATTTTTTCTATTGCATGGTGTATCAAAATGTTGGTGCGGGGGTCGAGTTCGAAGCCACAACCACCCCCCACCCCCGCCCCTCGCGCTAATCTGTCGCCTTACCATTCTTCCATCCGATGTGTCTTAACCAATATGGATTGCGACTTTTATTTGAATTTCATCAATGTCGATGACGGGAGTATGAAGTAGGTTAGCCGCACCGGCCAACCCCCTCCCATGTGATCAATGTTGGAACTATGGCGCAAGGGCTCAAAAACCAATATATTTTTATTAACTGTAAACACGTTTAATTAAATGGTAAGCCATTCTTAAATCCTAATCTAGTCCGCTCTTAACTCCAATGGTTGACATTTGCGTAACACGCAGTTAATGACGCACTTATCCAACTAAGTCGTCATTAACTGTGTGTTAATCCACAATTAAAGTGGCAGTAAACTTGGCGGAGGCGCATTTTAGGTGGGTTTTCTAAATTTTGCAAGGTTAGTTTGATATTTTCCAAATTTGGAGGAGAAATAGTAGGAATTTTTTTTTTGCCATAACTGAGCCAATTTTCGACCAATATTGGCTCAGGAAGAGTCATACTTGGTATATTTTGATGTTTTGGAGCCATTGGAGAAGGTCACAAAGGAAACAGGAGACTGTAAAAAACATTTTTTCACAATTGAAGCTAATAGAAAGGCACACGCCATAGAAGTTGGACCAAGGAGATGTAGCATAGGAGGGGTGAACTCGTTCATCAAAACAATTTGTTATTGATTCAATTGTTATGGTTTGTTGTGTGTTTATATTTTTTTGTTAAACATTAATTTCCATGCTTTTATGTTCATGAAATCAACTTAATCTCCACAAGTTTGTTTTTTTATCAATCATAAGCACTTCCGTAGACCCTTGTACAAGAAGAAAACATAAGCACTTTTATTATAAATCTGAAACTAATATTAGCACAACAATAACTAACAATCAAATTCTAGATCAAGATGGTATGAGAGCAAAGGTTATTTTCTTTCTTTGCTTGAGATTGTGAGGTTTTAATAGTTGCAATTTTGTGATGCTTACAAGGATGAATTTGTAGAGAGGAGAAGGGAAGATATTGGTTTCTAGTCCTAAGGTTAGGAACAGAAGAAGGGGAGCTCAGAGAGCATCATCTTCACCCAAAGTTCCACTCATAGCTGCACTTGAAGTACCTCAAGTTCTATCTCCAGAAGTTTGGATTTAAGAGGCAGAAATTGCATAAGAAGCTAAGTTGATTGAGAAGGTACAAGCATCATAAGTTTAGTAGCCATCATGTCAGGTACTGGAGAGACTCAAGGACATTTAGAATAGGAAGATGTCAAGAGAGACTTCAATGACATTAAGATAATGGTTAAAATCATGTTTTAGGCATTTGACACTGCTGAAAAGGAAAGAGAAGGTTCGAAGCCTCCACATGGAGAAGGAACTTTAGATGATAAGAAGGATGAAGAGAAGAGTTGGAATGGAAGTGGAGGAAAGCCACCTCAATCTCCACCATCCTTATTGTCATCATCTTCATCAACATCATCTTCCACTTCCACTACAAAAACCACCCACACTCATTCAAAAACCCCAAAAGGAAAAACTCCATTACTCAAATTGGACATTAAGTTTGAACTTCCCATGTACAATGGTGAGGTAAATGCAGAGAAGTTGGACAATCAAATCTGTCAATTGGAGGTATATTGTAGAATTTAGAATCTACAAGAGGATGACATAAAGATCTAGTTGGCTTCATTGAGGCTAGAAGGAGCAACACTAGTTTTGTGGGTTTCAAAGACTCAAGAGGAGATGTGAATCCATGGTAAGATATATGTTTCTTGGGTTGAATTTATTTCTTCCATTAAAAGACAATTTAATCCATTATCCTATATCCAAAAATAAATTATGAGTTGGAAAAATTTTAGGCAACTCAAGGGAAAAATGATTCAAGAGTATACCCAGGAGTTTAGAAAGAGGTATTTGTTTTTATGAGTAAACATGAATTCCCAAGACACAATCTTGAAATACATTGGGGGTTTACATTCCTATTTGAAACATACTATCCTTATGTTTAACCCAAGAAATTTAGATGAAGTATGTGTGCAAGCCACACATCTTGAAGCAAGGGGAAAGAATATTTAGGAAGAGGGTAGTAAGAAGAAGAAATTCAAGGGCAAGGAAAAAGAGAAGGGAGGAAAATGGAAGGGAAATAATAATTCTAGCATTAAGAAAGAAGGGGACAAAATTATGTTGGCCCTCGTTTTTTATCCAATTTTTCTTAATTAAATACACTTAATTTTCATGTTATCCATCCATATAACATCCATATTCACTCTATTTTGACCAATTTATGCATATCAAGTTATATAAATTATGTTTTGCAATTTTTAGATGTTTTTACAAGAGTTGGATTTGAAGTGCATTTTTGGACAGGACTAAAAATTCCCGTAATGGCTTCATTGATGTCATACTTGGAGGACACCTCAGCATGATTTGAGCACATTTATAGAAATATTCGGAACTAATAATGGGCGTGCACCTATTGGTTTAGTCAAACCAAGCTAAAACATGCCCGGTTAAAGCTGGTCAAACATGGCCTGTATTATGGCAATCCCTTGGAAATAGGCCAAAGTTAGAATTTTATGTGATTTTCCAGATTTTGAGAGATTAGATGGATGAGCTCAAACATAATAGATAGGATAGGGATATAAATGGTTGTTAGAGACTGTTTAGTTAATTTTTTTTCAAATTTTCTATCTAAGCCAAAGACATTGAAGGCATGGGTATGTATAAATTATATAGTTTCACTTCCATATTTCTGAACTTTGGGAGCTAATTGAAGAAATAGTTCTATATTATTTTATTTTGTTATATATGGTGAATGATTGATTGAGTTTCACTAGTTGAGAAGTAATTTCAGTGTGCGAGGCAAGGGTGGACGGGCCCCACACCAAGCTAGGTGCACTTTCTCGTTAATTTAGTTGGAATTTCCTAAACTAGTTTTGTTTCATGTTTATTTAGTTAATTATATGTATGATGATATGTTATGACTAATGATGAATATTAATATAAATTCTATTCTGCATATGAAGGGTCAAATTAATGTTTAAGTTAAACTCTCCTTCTATCTGATCAAAGATTAGAAACTAGAATTCATCTTTCTTTCTTTTAAGTGATTTTATGAATTTCCAATTTTCTAACAATGACATTAATGATGAATGAATTTATAATGAAGGACAGAAAAGGACCTCCTTAGTTAGGATTCTCTTCTATTATTCTTTAATGCATCTTGAGCTATTTTTCATTAGTGAAATTGATTTATGTTCATGAAGTAGTATTGTAGAGAAGGTCAACAAGGTTCTCCTAAGTTAGTAGCTTCTTCTTCTCCTTATTACATATTGAATTAGAAATTATTTAGTTAATTTTATATTTTTAATATGAATTTCCTTTAAATTAAATAATTCATCTTCTCAACTTGACTGTAGTGAAATCCATATATTTTGGAGATGCTTCCAAGTTTTGCAAACCTGGATTGATAATAAAATACTTTTGTTAGTTTACCCAGTAAATAGACCGAACATTTTTGGCGTCATTGCCGGGGAAGCATATTTCAATGTAGTCAAATAGGAAGATAAATAAATTTAAAAAAAAAAAAACACATAAAAAAAAAAACATATTTTTTCTTTTAAGTTATGTTTCTTTATGCCTAGAGATAGAGATCGGAACGGTAGATTCATTAAAAAAAACCCCCCCCAATAATTCAACCATCCGGAGGACTAACAACACCAGTTGTCGGAAGACCAACTCTAGAGGATTTAGAGGAAAAATAGAGATGAGGACAAAGATTAACTCTAATTGAAAGACAAACCTTGTTGGCCTTGGAGGTAAAAATATAGAAATTAGAAAAAGAAACTCCTTTCCTAGGAAAACAAAAGGAAACAACAAAACCAGTTGTTGAACACTTAGAACAGCCTATCCTTGAACAAATTAATATAGTTGAGGAAACACCAGATCAACCTCATAACGAAACATTAAAAATCTCTAAACATGAAATGATTGAAGAAGGAGATGAATATAATATGCCAATTATGAATCCTGAACAGAGAATTGAATATGAGAGACAAAAAAGAGAATGGAAAAGGAAAAGAGGGGAAGAAAGGAAATTAGAAGTAGAGAGAAAAAGAGGAAGACAAAAGAATAGAAACACAAAGAAGGACATAGGAAGAAGCAAAAACATAAAATGAAAACAAAAGACTCCATGATAATGAACAAGAAAATGATAATGATCATGAAACTACTTTTGGCTTTCCAATATTAGACACAAGAAAAATACTAGGAGAAGAAGTGAAAATGAAAAACATTCCACCTTCTATACTTCACAACTTTTATGGAATGTCAACAGAAGATCCTAATTTATTTATGTTCGAATTTGATATCTTATGTAGAACTTATGGATACACAAATGACACACACAAGCTTCGCCTCTTTCATGTTACTTTGAAAACAATAACATTAAAATGGTTTATGGGTTTAGGAGAACATACCATTGCTTATTGGGATGATATGAAGAAATTGTTTCTTAAAAAGTATCAATCTTACTGTGGGGCTTGAGACTCAAAATAATATATTTTGAGAATGACACAAGAAGAAAATGAAAGTTTGGAGGAGTATTTAGAGAGATTTATTTACTATATACAAAAGTCCAAACAACATTCTTTGAATCCTTATAGCATCCACACAATTTTTCTTAAGGGTATCAGAGATGAATACTTATATATTCTCAATGTGATTGGCAAAGGAGATATATCAAACCTACCATTTGATGAAATTGCTGAACTTTGTTAGAAATATTCTAGGGAAGATAAAAAACTGGAATAAGGGATGTCACATCAAGAGCTTCCAACTCCGTAGCAAGTGGAGTAACAAGAGCATAAATAGGAAGTTTACTAGAAAATTTCAAGACAGATCCCTTCAGCACTTTGGGACACGAGTAGATGTCTTAAAAGACAAGAAGAAGAAAGAAGAGAAAGATCAAATCTTAGCAATATTCTATCGAAAGTGTAGGTAGAAACATCCACTTAGAGAATGTCCTTTGCAAGGTATAGAAGTGTGTGGACTTTGTACATAGAATCAGGACAAATTCACTTAAAAATAGTGGAAAATCCTCCATACGCGACTATGCCCGTGTTTTTCCGCGTGTATACGCGAGTACAGCTAGACTTTTCCGCGTATTTCATTTTAATGATTAAAAAATATATAAAAATCCCTAATTTCGCGCTGGGTTGATGGTTACTCAGGTAGTTCAACCACCCCAGCCCGTGGCCAACTGTTTCCAACTGCTGAAACTACTTGGAGGGACTATAAAAAGACCTCATATGTATAGCCTAAGGGAGAGAGAGAAAGTATTGATATTATACTCTATTGGTTCCCTATCCAAGTCTGATTCCCCGTGCCTCCTGCACTTTCCCAGTTCATTTCAGGAAACCCTTGTTTCCTTGAGATACACATCCCTTTATATGTTATCTCGTATGCAATCATTTGGAAGGAGTCTTAGCGAGGCAAGGGCTGGACGGATCCGGACGACGGTCTGCGAAGGCCTTGGAAGGATCAGGTGATCTCTCCACTTACTTTTGTACGTACTATTTTATAATATAGAAGTATCATGCTGTTCCCGAAATAAACGTGTTAGTGTATGCTTTAATGTATGAATAATATTTGTTATACAAGCATTCATTATGATTTATTTAATGTTTTATATGAATCACACTAACATATAGAGTAGAAATATACTGTACAACTTGTCATTTGTGCTGGTTTCTTCTTGCATTTCAGGTTAAGGAGGAAGGACGGTTGCAGGGAGTTTGAACTCCACGTGGATCTACTTCAAACGTAGGACCAACGGGTAAACCTCTCATTCTGCTCTATGTAGTTTTTATGAATGTGGATGATCGTGTGGGTCTCTGTTAAGTAGTACGCCCATGCTCTGTGGGGGTTGAATCCCAACCAACCTCTAGGGTGTTAATTCCCCGAAACAGAACTGGCGACTCCACTGGGGATCACATTTTTGTGATTCTCCTGTTGGGTTGTTTCAGCTGTTCGGTAGGTTGCCAACAGTTTTTTCTGTCTTTTACAGTCCAGTTTGCTTTCTTGCAGTCAGTCTGAAGCTTTGATATCTTTCCCAGGCTTGTAATTTTTATTTTTCATTATCTTTCTTTGTATACGCCTTTTTTCTTGCACACAGTTGCGTATACCCGCGAGTTTGTGTAGAAGGAACCGCGTATACGCGAGTTTCCCTCAACACAGACGCGTATACACGCCTGTTGCATAACTGCAAGGTCGCGTATACCTAGGCTGAATTTGAAATTTTAAGATTCTGGTGTTTTTGGTCTTTTCTGGCTGTGGAGGCCTGTGTCTGCAGAGTCTCTATACTTACTGGAGTGTGACAGAAGTGGTTTCAAGTCTTGTTTCTCTTTCGTTTGTCCGAAAACCGATCTTTTTGGCGAAGTGTTCTTGTTGGTGCAAGCACTCTTGGATTGAGTTCCAAGATCGCTTTCTGAGTGTTCTTGGCTGTTCTGCTTTACCAGAAAAGAGAGCTTCTACTCACTGACTCACTCCTATCTTTGTGTTGTGCTTTGCATTGCGTTCTTTGCTTTGTTTTCGATTGGTTTTCTTGAGTTTCATAAGCTAGGGTTTTGTTGCAATTTTCGAAGAACTTTTCTTGTTTCTTTGGAGTTTTGTGTTGCAACGAATTTGCACTATTTCTCTTGGCTGTTTGATTGAGTTTTTAGTCTTCCATTGCTTTTATTCATCTTGCTATCATTAGCTTTATAAGGTTTGGGGGCATAGTTGAAGTTTATGCTTGAAATTCGGTCTCGTTTTGGCTTGGATTGGGATAGTTGTTCTTGGTTTTTTTTTTGAAGCTCTTGTTTTATAAAACTAAAAAGCCCAAAAACATTTGTTTTGCTTTTTGTTTTTGCATATCAAAAACTCAAAAAACATTGTTTCTTGTTTTTTTTTTTTTGTTGCGTTTTTCATTTTCGTTTGGCTTCATCTTTTGAGACGTCAGTGAAGTTTCCTGCTTCTAGTTTTCAGCTTGATTTTGAGGAGAGGTTGTCTTTTGATTTCTTCTTCTTCTTGTTGAGTATTTTGGTGTCTTATATTAAGAGTTCTTGTTTGCAAGAATTGGCTTTCTGGATATCAAAAAGATGAGTTAAAACTGAAGGAGCCTTTTGGGAAATTTCATCTTGTTTCAAGGGACTTTTTGCATCTTAGAATTTACATGCTAGTGGTTATTTGCATTAAGTGCATTGAATCATTTAGTTAGCTTCTTAGTTTTTGTGAGTGTGAGTTTGTAATTCGAAAAGAAAAATACATTTTTTAGTCTCGTAGAACTTATATAGAAATTGCTCTTCATCGAAAGACAAAGAACTGCATGTGCATGTAGTCAAGTTTTTATTAATTTCTTTTGCGTCAGAACATCATTGGTTTCAACTCCATATCCTTGTGACTTAATACAACAGCCCTTAAAATAAGCGATTTAATCTAAAATCAACTAGCAAAGTTTTATTAAGTGTCAATCACCAACTAGCTAGGTTGTAGGGCCTTGGAATAGGTGAGAGGAGAGTTAACTCTCCAAGGCCGCTCAAACAAACATAGAAGTTGATTAATTGAGCGAAATCCAACTCCGTGAGGTGGACTGGGAAAGCTCTCATCCGAGAGTCAAGCGCGAGGGGAAGTGAAGGTTAAGAAGAGGGAGACCCCCCCTCCGATTAGCTGAATCTAACCTCAAGACCGTTCCGCCCAGCTTCTGATACGGATTGGTGTCCATAGTTGTTGTTCCTAGGTTCCACACAGGTGACTGCGGGGGGGAATACCCGTGGTACCCGAGGCAGACGTCGCATCACTTCCAGCAGTACTTCTGGGGGGTTCCCTTTCGAAGCTTGGGTGCTTGAGCCGGCAAAGGCTGTTGTTAGGAGGTCGGCGTAACTGTTTCTGATACCTTCGCTAGTTGTTCTGGGCCCTAATCATCCCAGACTGCTTTCGGAAGGTCCTATACTTCGCTTTCCTGTATTTTGGTGTCCGGTCTTCATCACCCGGAGCGGAAATACTTGGAGGCTGTTTGCTTGCTGTTTCTCAGGATTTTTGATTTTAGTGAGTGCTCTTTGCTCCTAGCTTGCCTAGCTTTTCACTTTTCTTGAGTCTAATATAATAAATCTGTAAAAGTGGTTGATCAAGCGCCTCGACGTTCAAGGAGAATCCGGGGGTTATCTCCCGAGAGTGCAGAGCCTTCTTCGAGAAGGCGTAGGAGCGATCTAGCAGGTGGTTTTCACCCTGTAGAGTCTGACGCTGTGGAGAGAGATCCTCCACTTAGGTCTGAAGGTTTCGTTGCTGATTCCGGTGTCGGTTCCAAGAGGAGCGTTCCGCTCACCTCGAGAGTATTGTTTCCTCAGGAGGAAGATTTTCAGATAGAAGATATACCTGAGCCTGCAGCTACAGGTCCATCTCCTCTTCCTCTCGATCATCCGTTTGTTATTCAGTACGTCGGACCGGAGTCTGAGAGACCGCCGGATCTTCCATATCTTTCTTATCTTTCGATGGCCACGACTGGGAACGCGCCCTACCGTGAGTGCCGCGGCATTCGCACCCCCCCGTTCGTCGAGGCAGCGGGGCACTATTGCTCTATCTTCGAGTGCTTCTAGCACTGCTATGTTTGGCTCTGGGTTCACCCAAGCATATGCTTCTCAATCTGGTCCCTTCGTTTCAGGGATGTCCATTGCCGGAAATCCCTCTTTTTCCTTTACCGCCGGTGCAGCTGGATCTACGCCCATGTCCAACATGGCTAGTGGATCAGCTTCTTTTCAGGGTTTCCCCTTTGGGACTGGGCATATTCCTAGTCCCAATCCTTCTTTAGGGTCGTTTCCTTTTACGTCCCAGACCCAAAGTTTCAATCCTTGGGCTCAGGGGCCAAGTTCGATTGCTTTTATGGGGTGGAATCCTATGTTTGCAACGTCGGGGGCAGGGAATCAGTTCATCGCGAGTCATCCAGGGAATGCTTCTTTCCCTGCATCGAGTGCTTATCAGTCTTTTTCCCCTTTATCTAATGCATGGAACCCCTACCAGGGGCTTTCCTCTTCAGTCAATACTTCAGCGGGGGGAACTAGCCTGGGTTATGGTAACTCGGCGTGGGGAGGAGGTTCTTCTCCGTTTTCTACGGGTCCTTTCTGGCAGCCTGGTGCCTCATCAAATCCAGGCTATTCTTTTCAGAATGTGGGAAACCCATCCCATCAAGGATGGAATTCTCAGGCTCCGCCGCGATTACCATTTCTGGCAACGTTAAACTTGCCATACTTGGCGAAGTTAACTAATGACCCGATTCGGTATAGTCCGGGGTGGCCTCCGGTTCCAACCAAACTTCCTTCAGACATTCCTGAGTTTGAAGGTAAGAATGGTGAAGATCCGGCGGACCACGTCACCACATTCCACTTATGGTGCTCATCGAACTCTCTGATCGATGACTCGATTAGATTGAGATTATTTCAGCGCACCTTAACTGGAAATGCCGCGAAATGGTATATAGAGCTCAATGGGGGAAGTTTCGCCACATTTGGAGAACTGGCTGTCACTTTTCTTAACCATTTTCAGTTGCTCGTCAGATATGAGGCTGGGACCGAACTCCTGGCTAATTTTAAGCAAGATGAGGCAACTCACATTTCTGATCATATTCAGGAATGGAGGAGAAGGAAGAGGCTTATCAAAGCCCATATTCCAGGTGAGTTCCTTCTCGAGTGGTTTTTGAAATCGCTTCAGTCCGATATTTCAAAGGATGTATCCATGTCAGGGGTATATTCCGAGGAGCAGGCCATCTTTAGGGCCCAGCAGTTAGAGTTGATCTATTCTCAGTCTGGCATGCTTTACAAGTATTTGCCCAATGCTCCTCGCTCCAAATTGGATCTATCGAAACCCAAACCCGGTCCGCATGGTGACGGACTTGTCGGATCGGTCAGTAGTAGTGCAGCCAGCCTGCTTTCTCAATTGCAGCAGTTGTCTTTACAATCTGCTTCTTCTGGTCAGGCTGTGCCTGCTGATTCATCACCTTCCCAGTCTTTGTCCATTAATGCTGTCCAATCTTCTGAACCCAAAGGAAATAAACAGTCTGATGGGAAGAAGAAGGGACGTAATAACAAGAAGAAGGGCAAGAATGGGAAGGGCAATGCAAATAAGACCAACGAGCGTGTTGGTGAAGGGAAAAAGGAGAAAAAGAAAGTTAAGTTCCCGTGCAAGCTTTGTGCTGGAGACCATCTCACGCATCTTTGCCCGAAAATTTAGGATGCTCAGCGCCTGTTATCTCAGCAGGGTTCTTCTAGTTCCCAGGCTGTGCTAACAAACCCTTTTCCCCAAGGGCAGCAATTAATTGCTGGCGCGAACCAAAATCCCGGGGCTTCCTCTGGAGGTGCCCAGGAAGGGGAAATTCCATCGAATATCTTTATGATGAGTGCTCACGTGGATGTCGCTACGAGATCCCGTGATTATGGCGGAGAGGAATCTTCGAAAGCTAAGGAAGTTCCTGATGCTACTGAGCCGCTTCACATCACGAAGCCAACTGTCGAGTCTATGCCTCGGATGCCAAAAGCATCTTCCAAGCGGTCAACCATTAATCCGAACATGAGGGCTGCCCAGAACTACTCGATTGTAGAAGATCTGGCGCAGAGTCCTTGTGCTATGTCAGCTTTAGAGGTACTCCAGTCTTGTCCGGCTCAGCGCAGTGCTTTGCTCGCTGCCATTGGGGCTATAGATCCGAAAAATTCTCTTCTGATTACTTTTGATATGAATAATTTTAAGAAGAGACTTCCTCATCATATGGCCTTCCATATTAAATCATCATATCGGAAGACTAACATCTTTCGCACGGTTGTTGATGAGGGTGCTTCTACTTGCGTGATGTCTCTCGCATGCTGGAAGACACTTGGATCTCCCAAAGTTGTTCCATCTAGCACTATTCTTACTGCATTCGATGGTCATTCTCATAGGCCCCATGGTATTGTCCCGGCTTTGCCCATCTGTGTTGGGGGCAAAACCGTTAACATAGAGGTTGAGGTAGTAGATGCAGCCTTGGACTACAACCTTCTGTTGGGGAGGAACTGGATATATGATATGGATGCTATCGCATCCTCACTATTTCGAATAGTATGTTTCCCCCACGAAGGGAGGATAGTTACGGTGGATCAACTGGACTGTCCTCCTGTAGACCTGGATGCGCCTCCTGACTCATCTGTCCCTAAGTTGGACAATACTAAGGCGCCTATCGAGAATCTGGGAGTTGGAATGTATTCTTCCCTGATGGGATCTTTTGATCTTCCTCCTCCTAAGGTGTCTATCAATGCTATTTCATCCTCCAAGGCTCCCCCTCGAAGAGAGTTCTTTCGAACTCATTATTTTTCGGACCCTTGGACCTTACCTTCCCCAACCGCCACTTTGGAGGAAGGGTGCGGGTGGAATGGCATTCCGATTTCTCGCAAAATTGATTGCAGCATATCATATTGACACCTTCCGCAGAGGCCCTGGTCCAGCTTTTCAGCCCAAGATGATGGTGCGTGGCCTCTTCACAGACTCTGCTTACTTCTTTCCAGCTCAGATTGTCTGGGATACCACTTTCCATCAAGAGAGCCATCCTGAAGAAACAGACAAAGGCAGAGAGGTTCAGTGGGATGACTTGCAATGGTCCTGGTCTGCCTCCACCTGGACTCCTGGTGCTGGAAGTCCTAGGCTAAACTCCAAGTCCCCAACACTGAGCCCAACCACCAGCTCTGGAGAGTCGCTGAAGCCAAAGACAGTTTATGGCTGGTAACATGACTGATCTCTCCGACTATCCCGGTGAACATCTCCAGGAATCCCAACGTTATCGAGAACGTTTTCATTGGAGCTGAATGTTCCCATGAAGAAGTTCAAATCTATACCGAGCTCTTCAAAGACTATAGGGATGTTTTTGCTTGGTCTTATGAGGAAATGCCTGGCATAGACCCATCTATCGTCCAGCATGAGATCAAGACGTATGAAAACGCTAAGCCGGTCAGGCAAAAACTTCGTCCGGTTAATCCTAGGAAGGCAGCAGCTATCAAAGCAGAAGTTGAAAAGCTGCTTAAGGCGGGATTCATTTTCCCAGTTCCTCTAACTGAATGGGTTTCAAACCCCGTTCCCGTTGATAAAAAGCAAGGAACGATTCGAGTGTGCATCGATTTCAGAGACCTGAATAAGGCGTGTCCTAAAGATAATTACCCCACACCCTTCATCGATCAGATTATTGACGAGTGTGCCGGTAACGAGATTTTCTCCTTCATGGACGGTTTCTCTGGTTATAATCAAATTACTATCCGTCCAGAAGATCAACATAAGACCGCATTTATTTGTCCCCGGGGTACGTTTGCATATAAGAAAATGCCTTTTGGTCTTAAAAATGCTGGAGCTACTTTTCAGCGGGCCATGTCTTACGCCTTCCACGACATCAAGAAAATTATTGAGGCATACTTAGATGATCTAGCTGCTCATTCTCGAAAGAGGATGGATCATCCAGGTCACCTCCGACAAATATTTGAAAGATGTCGTTTTTATAAAATTCGTTTGAATCCGAACAAGTGCGTTTTCGCGGTAACATCCGGTCGGCTGTTGGGATTTATCGTGTCTAGAGAAGGGATAAGGGTAGATCCCTTCAAGGTTGAGGCAATACTTCGGTTGCCTCCCCCGTCTTCAATCCGTCAACTTCAAAGTCTCCAAGGGAAGTCTAACTTTCTTCGGAGGTTTATCGTTAACTATGCCGAGATTACAAAGGGATATATGAGACTGTTGAAGAAAGGAGTCCCTTTTCTTTGGGACGACTATGCTCAACGCTCATTCGATTCCTTGAAAAAGGCATTGACCTCTGCTCCTTTACTGAGTCCACCCGATTATAGCAGAGATTTTCTTTTGTATCTGGCTACAGCAGAATCTACCATTGGTATGGTTCTGGTTCAGGAGGATGATGCTCTGGCTGAGCATGTTATTTACTACCTTAGTCGAGGACTGGTAGGACCTGAACCGCGATACACCCCGATAGAAAAATTAGCCTTAGCAGCAGTTCATGCTGTGCAGCGACTCCGGCATTATATTATTCTTCGCAAAACTTATGTCTTGGCAGCTGCCAATCCATTTCAGTTTGTCCTCAGTAGGCGAGTGATTGGGGGCAAATATAATAGATGGATTGTGATATTACAGGAATTCGATCTAGAGTTCATGTCTGCCAAATCCAAGAAGTCATTAGTCTTTGCGGAATTGATCTCCGAGTTGCCTTGTGGTGAGGAGATGATCTATGATGAGTCCTTCCCGGACGAACACTTGTTTTTAATCTCTCCACAAGATCCTTGGTATGGGGATATCATTGTGTATCTCCAGACTGCGAAGTTTCCCTCTTCTTTTTCGAAAGATGAGCGTCGTAAGCTGCGTCACTTAGCTAAAAGTTATCTGATTATTGGTGATGCTTTGTACCGTCGAGGGGCTGATTCAATCCTAAGACGTTGCTTAACTTTCGAAGAAGCTGAGGCTGTGCTTAATGATTCTCACAGTGGAGCTTGTGGGGGTCATTTATCAGGGCTTGCTACAGCCCAAAAGATTTTGCGTGCTGGCTACTTCTGGCCCTCGATTTTCAAAGACTGTATTGAATCGGTCAAGAAGTGTCATCCTTGTCAAGTGTATACTCGAAAAATGTGCGCTCATCCAGCTCCGCTTTTTCCAGTCGTTACTGTCGGACCCTTTACAAAGTGGGGTATGGATTATACTACTTGTAACCCGCCTTCGGCAAAAGGTCACAAGTACATTATCGTAGCAATAGACTACTTTACGAAGTGGGTCGAAGCTATGCCTATTTTTGGGAACGATGGTGAGACTGCAGCTCTTTTCTTCTTCAACCAAGTCATCGCTCGTTTCGGTATACCTAGAGAGATTGTCACCGGAATTTGGCCACTGCACGCATGATGGCCAGGCCGCCTAAATTGCCTCCTACAGAGCATTCATCTCCATATTATCCTCGGTGCCAATGGCCGTGAAGCCGTGAATAAGTCCTTGAAGACAATTCTTCAAATCTGGGACGATTGATAAACATAGATCCAACTCATTATGCTATATCCTCGCACTCGGGGCATACAGACGCGTTGTGACCGCAACCGTTCTACTCCGTTTCCGCTAGTCCACGGGTGAATCCGTATTTCCTATTGAATGCGAGATTCCTTCCCTTAAATTAGTCAGTAGAGGCTTCTTCCGACACCCCCCTAGTCCGGCGGTAGCCGCCTATCCGGGAACATCCGGATGAGCAAACCGCGAGATGCCGCCACGTTGAACGAAGCGCATAAAATCGCAGTCAAAGTTCCGCACGATAAGGTGGGGGCTAGTTTCAGGTCTTTTCCGAAGGCGACCTTGTTTTGGTCTATGCCCAAGAAAAGGATGCCTTGGGGGCAGGAAAGTTTAAGTCGATGTGGTATGGCCCCCATATCGTCAAAAAGGTCCTTAAGAAAGGAGCGTATACCTTGGTTGACTTCGAAGGAAACGAGTTGTCGGAGCCCCGAAATGGGCTCTATCTGAAGAAGTATTATGCCTAGGTTTTGGCCTGGCATTTTGCTTTGTATATAGTAGTTTTTTGTCTTGTACATATCTGTTTGATTTTCGATTTTTTGATGGGATGGTGATGTTTTTGATCTGCTTTGGCAGGTTGTGTTGATGTCATGAGTCATTATGGTTTCGCCGATGGTGCTAGTAGACACACCCGGAACTTAGCTTCCGCGGCTTGGGTGCTTCATTATCCTTCCGGTCAGCGGTTGGTATCAAGAGGGGTCTGCATTGGTCCTGCTTCCAATAACGTAGCAGAATACACTGCAGTCATTCATCTACTCTCGGAGGCAATATCCTTGGGTGTTGATTCGTTGGTAGTTTTCCTGGACTCCCAGCTGGTGGTGTCGCAGTTGAACAACACTTATCGGGTACGAGATCCAATTTTATTACGATTGTTCTTGAGGGTACGTTTGTTACAAAGGTCATTTCAAATTTTAACATTCATTCATATTCCTCGAGCTGACAATTGGTTTGCTGACTCATTGGCTAATCAAGCTTTAGATTGGCACATTAATCATTCAATACAATAAATTTTAATCATCGAAAACATCATACATTTGATACATTTATCACATCACATCAAATATCGCTGTATATATCATCAGAGTGTCAAAAAAACTTTACAAAATTTGGATCCATCAATGCCGTACAAAACTTGGGCTTATGCCCCATCATGTTCAGTTTCAAAAAGAATATACAATCATCTAATATGTAAAATCTGTCTACTCCTGAGGACCCTGCCCAGAATTTGCGTTCCTATAGAACATCACTGCAGTGGCCACACGGCGGAACAGTCTAACCCAGTCCCGGGGTACTCCTACAACCCGTCTCTGGACGGCTTCTGGCAAGTCCTCCACAACAGCCAGAGGGATTTGGCGGGTCAGTCCCTCCAAGTTTCTCTGCATGGCCTGGAGTGTCCTGTCAGAATCCGCTGTCTCTGCCTCACCTCTGTGGCGTTTGTGACGTGCTAGGCCCTCAGGACGAACTGGTCCAACATCTGAAACATGATCATTTTCATTTGTCAGTCATTATGAATCCAATCCAAAAACATGTTTGTTTTTCATTTTCATACATATTTGAAAAATCCAAAAAAATCATATAAGTTAAAAAACTTACCGACTGCTCCCCATGCTGCATCGGGTGGAAGTACTAGATCTGGATCTCCTCGGAAATCCATCCCGGCATAGGGATAGTCGTCTACTGCGATGATCTGTTCTCTCCACCATAAGAAGAACTCATCATCCCAGGTAGTTCGGGGTACCTCGCTGCCCCCCAGTCTCTTCATCATGTCTGCCCAACGGGCAATTCTTGGGTCCCGAGGGCTGCTGATAGCTGAGATGACTTTGGGTCTCAAAGCTGGAACTCTCTCGAAGAAGAATGTAGTCAAAATGGTTCCATAGCCAAAGTGTTTTGTTCTTGTTTGGCGAATGGAGGTCAGTTGTTGTTTCATGTTCTGTAGCAGGGCAGTGCACCAATCATACACATGAATTAAGCACTCTACAGCTATGCTCATGTGCGTCCTGGACGCCTGATGCAGTGAGGCAGATCCTGCCACTCTGCCGATGGTGAATAGGAGGATCTTTATGTGCAAATCCCTGATATCTTTGATTGCAATCTGTGTGCCAACTTTCTTTGAATTATCTACGCAATATATTTGGACATAGTCCTCCACGGTCAACCCTCCCAGGGGCTTTCCGTGCAGATCCACTGGGTCTCCCCTCCTGGAGAGTCCAGTGATGAAGTATATATCTTCCACTTCTATGCGTAGTGGCATTTGATCAATGATGAAACAATCCTGATCTGGCTCCCAGTAATTTACAAGCATTTCAAGCAATCTCACATTACTTTTCATATTGGGCATTTTGAAAAATTTGAATAATCCACAATTTCGGAGGACATTTTGTGCCGCGCGATCCTGCATGACCTCTTGGTCTATTGCGCTGTGCTCACGTTCCCTCCAAGAGATAGTCATCCTGAAAAATTTCATTAAAATTTGCATTAGAAACTTTTTTTTGAGTTATGGACCTGCGCATACGCGACTTTTCCTGTGCACAGTCGCGTGTATACGCGGCTTCACTTCATTGAACCCGCGTATGCGCAGATACGCATTTTTTAAGAAGGGTTTCTAGGCAAAAATTCACTTAATTTTAATTTTTAAACGAACAAAATGATTAAACAGGATGAATAAGGAGCCTACCTGAAGTTTCGCTGAATTCCGACGGTTGGTTGTTCCTGATTTGACGAAACAAGTTTTTAGCTCCAGAGCTCTTTTTCCAAATCAGCTATGCAATAATGAACCAATTGAGAGGTAATTTGTGTATTTATGGCTAAAAATTGAAAAATTTTGCAAAAATTTCCTTGTGCTTATTTTTTCGATCTGTCTTATGCTGTATAACTTGATTGCTTGGAAGTGCCCAGTTTGGTATGTTTCAGGTACATTTTGACGATTTCGAGATTTTTCCCGGTTTTTGACCCATGATTTCAGACTCTTCACGGTAGGTATATGATCTTCACTGGCATATAGGTTAGGGAATCACTTTCCGTTGCATCTTGCATTCTAGCCTCCATACTGATCACTTGCCTTAGGGTCGATCCCATCAGGTCATGAGCATTACACCCATTTCACTCACCGATTTTTAAATCATGCTTGATGGTAGAGCCTTCCTTTACATGGGCTTCCTAGTTAGTTCCTCGCTATCACTTGTTGCCCATGCTGCTTTTTATGTAGGCTCGGGAGTCCTCTTTAGTCCCGCCATGTCTTCCGTGTTGAAGCTTCATTCTTCTCCTTCATCACTTATCATTTTTCTGGCTTATACCCTAGAGGCTCCCTGGTGTCGTTAAGTTGTATTACTGCATTGCATATTGGCCGCTTGTTTATCCTGGCCTTTAGCCGGCTTCATTTGGACTCGATGTTTAAGCCAACTTTTGACCTTGACTTTCTGTACAAGTTAACCATCGCATGCACTTAGCTATCACGACTTGACACCTTTGTACCCATGGATGGAACGTTCCTCTGAGTATCACTGACCAGTTTTCGCCACCTTGCATTGAGCATAGGATTGTTCCAAACCCTGGAACTAGTGCATCTGTTTTTTTCGATACTCGTTCTATCCATCGTATCATAGCATTCTTTTATTCTTTTTCAGGCTTATTATGAAAAAGACAAAAAAATTAAATATAACAAAAAGAGCGGGAACGGGATGTATCTTCGTTATTTCGATGGCAGTACAGAGTCAGTTTGTCGCCCTTGAACAAAGCACATATACTTATATATATTTCCTTCATTTGGGATGGTTCTAGTTTGACCTAGGTTCAACCTTTACCATGTTTCACTTGTCAGTTCTCCCCCGGTTGGTTATCTCTTCCAATCATATGGAGAGTTTGTTTTGCCTCCTGCAAGACAGACTTATACAGTGTCACTTTTTACCGCCATGGTCATCACAGAGTCGTGCTTTTGTTCAAGGGAAGTCTAGCCTGAGTCGGCCATTCTGCGGTGTCTCTTGACTCATTATTCAGTCGGCCTTCCCGGTCTTGTCAGCATCATGTTCTATCACATCAGATGTTTTGATCTTCTGCTCGTGCTGGTTTGAGAAGGTCTCCATTGACTTCTTGCCGGCGGGTTTGTCTCTTATCGACTACGACACATTGCTCTGAGAGCAAGCCTAGAGCCGCACCTCGGGCCTATTTCCATCATTGATAGGTGACCTCGTGCTCAGCATTTGATCATCATCATGGGTCTTTGACTGAGTGGTTTCCCCTGTGTTCGACGTCAGCACACATTATCACACTTGGGATTCGTGCAGTACCTGGATTTCCATTTGACCCTATCGGTGTATTTCTCGCCTCTGTGTCAGCTTTCATTATTGGTTGGTTCAGAGGGTTTCTTCCGTGTGCTAGCTTCATCTTGTGCACATCGGAAACGTACTTCGGTTTTGGTTCCATCACTCTACTTCGTCCGATTCCTTCCAAATCTTGGCCTGCGGGTTACACTCGCGCTGGACTGATGTGGGATGCCTTAATGCCTTCCTTCCAGCAGATCTTTCCCCATCGACTCCGACTCATTGCTCTGGGAACAAGATCTAGAGTCTTTTGTCAGTACCTTAGGGTTTGCAGTCATCAGTGGCAGACTCTTCGCTATCGACAGTGGGGATTCATCATTGCCTCCTGATTGGTAGATCCTTTCAAGTGTTCGACTTCAACTCATTCATTCGCACTTGTCAGATTGTACTGGGGCACCTTGACACTCATTATCATTATCGGTGGGTTGTCTCGCGTTGGTTAACGGTATACATCATTGACCGGTAATCCAACGATTTCTCACATGGTCGACTTCGGCTCATTTATTCCCATTGTGTAGAATTGTGCCATAGTGATCGGTGAAGACCTCGGGTTGCATCAGCATGTTTCGGTTCACTTTTGACAGTCCTTTCAGTATCTGCCAGTGATGCCGTCCACCCTTATATGTTGCAGTTCAGCACAACAGCATCTTATATGTTGGTCTCCGAGTTGCGTGATTGTACCGTTTGATCCACCACTTATGATCCGGTACTTGGAGATTCAGTTACTTATTTGATCAGACATCCAGTTGCACCATTTTTGCTCAGCTTTCTATATGTGATACTTGGACATTGATACAGACTTGTATTTCCGGGCCCTGCTCAGATGATTCACTATGTACTTTCAGTTCAGTTATACTTGTATACATGTTGGATCTATTCAGTACTTTCTATCTATATGATGTATTTTTGACTGAGCATGGGTATGCCCGCCTCAGCATGTGTTGACTCTCTGGTTTCTTTCATTGGTTTTTGGCAGGCTGAAATCCGGTGAAGTCCTCTCTTGTCCTTGCGAAGTTCTTTCTATGGGCATAATACATTTCGGCCATCATGTTCCCCTTCTGACCTCATATATTAGGGGGCATCTGTTATAGCATCATTTCTCACCGTGACATGATTTATGATTGCTTCATGGCTTTATGGGCACCCATTCCTACAGACTTGGACAAATTCACTTAAAAACAGTGGAAAATCCTCCATACGCGACTATGCCCGTGTTTTTCCGCGTGTATACGCGAGTACAACTAGACTTTTCCGCGTATTCCATTTTAATGATTAAAAAAATATATAAAAATCCCTAATTTCGCGCTGGGTTGATGGTTACTCAGGTAGTTCAACCACCCCAGCCCGTGGCCAACTGTTTCCAACTGCTGAAACTACTTGGAAGGACTATAAAAAGACCTCATATGTATGGCCTAAGGGAGAGAGAGAATTATTATTATTATACTCTGTTGGTTCCCTATCCAAGTCTGATTCCCCGTGCCTCCTGCACTTTCCCAGTTCATTTCAGGAAACCCTTGTTTCCTCGAGATACACATCCCTTTATATGTTATCTCGTATGCACTCATTTGGAAGGAGTCTTAGCGAGGCAAGGGCTGGACGGATCCGGACGACGGTCTGCGAAGGCCTTGGAAGGATCAGGTGATCTCTCCACTTACTTTTGTACGTACTATTTTATAATACAGAAGTATCATGCCGTTCCCGAAATAAACGTGTTAGTGTATGCTTTAATGTATGAATAATATTTGTTATACAAGCATTCATTATGATTTATTTAATGTTTTATATGAATCTCACTAACATATAGAGTAGAAATATACTGTACAACTTGTCCTTTGTGCTGGTTTCTTCTTGCATTTCAGGTTAAGGAGGAAGGACGGTTGCAGGGAGTTTGAACTCCATGTGGATCTACTTCAAACGTAGGACCAACGGGTAAACCTCTCATTCTGCTCTATGTAGTTTTTATGAATGTGCATGATCGTGTGGGTCTCTGTTAAGTAGTACGCCCCTGCTCTGTGGAGGTTGAATCCCAACCAACCTCTAGGGTGTTAATTCCCCGAAACAATCATGAAACTAAAAATTATCCAAAATTTAAAGAGTTGCAAATGGAATAAGTACAAGGGGTAGATTCTCTCTACTATATGGCACCAAGGAGGCCTTGGCAACCAAGGATGCCTCAAAAATTCCCTCAACAAAACCCCCATAATCATCAGTATCCTCCTCAAAATTCATGGAACACTCCAATGCCATGGCAGGATTGGCCTCTGCAACAATATCAAAATCAACCTACACAAGGTTGGAGAGGATATAGTTATGGAAACCAGCCACCTCAAAAAATCTACCCTTGACAATATAAATATCAATAGCCATACCAACAACCATACCCTCAACAACCATTCCAATACCAACAATTCCAGCAACATCAACCACTGCCATTTCCATCACAAAATCCTACACCAATGCTAACTCAACCTCAGTAGCTTCAGCTACCTTCGAACTAATGACCTCCTAGACCAACACAATTTATAGCTCAGCCAATAGCTAATCCAAGTAAGAAAGTGGATAAACCAGCATAAAATGTGGAAGAAGCAACATACTTTCCTACATATTCTATTCTTCCCATACAAGATGTCCACTTAAGGTTTAGGAAAGTGTTACACAAATATTCTCCTCCAATAATAGAAGAAAAAACTGAACAAGGAGAACAAAATCAACAATATCAACATAAAATTGAATTCTGAAAGGAAAATCTATTATGCCTTAGACACCACCCTATCTAGAGAGGTTAGTACAACAAAAAAATTCCAATGTCTTTTCCTGAATTTGATATTTCGGATGAATTGAGGAATACATCTGTCAAAATTCCTTTTTTGTATTCAATAAAAGATATTCCAAGATATGCAAAAACAATAAAGGATATATGCATCAAGAAATATTGCAGAAGGAAAAGAGATCCACCCACAATCCAGGTCATTGGTAGATTAGCTAGTCTCATGTCTAAAAAAACAATAGTTGAAAAATATATTGATCCTAGGATCCATATGGTTACCATTTCGATCAATATTTTTTTATGTTCCAAAAACTTTAATAGATTTGGGAGCAACTATAAATGTTATGACTACAATGAATATGAAACATTTGAACTTGAACAAATTTATACCTACTACTACAATTTTAGAGCTTACAGATAGATCTAAAGTTGTACCAGAAGGAATATTAGAAGATATCATTATCTCTATGGATTCATGGGAGTATCCAGCAGACTTCCTTATTTTGCATCCAAAAACAAATTTAGGAGGTCATCCTTTAAATTTAGGCATACCATGGTTAGCCACAACAGATTCATTCATTGGATGCATATTGGTGTTGGGTATGTGTTATATTATTTCCATGATTAGCCCCACACGCTCATGGGCGGACCCACCCATGGTTTTGTGTGTGGGTTTGCACATGGTTTTGGGGGATGATGCTTTTCGGCCACTGGGATTTTGTAAATCTGGTCAAGGGAACTATGGTTATGTTATAATCCAGGGTTAATGGATTGGGGTTTATGTATGCTTCGGAATGTATATATATGTGTTGTAAAACTGAAATGAATATAATGAAAAATCAAGCTGGTCGTCCTGTTTTGGGATCCAAGGGAAAATCTCTGTGTATATATGTTATATGTCTTATGCTCTTGCTATTTTTTATTTTCTGTTTTTAAGATTCGTTGGTAGATAATTTATGTACAGGATTAGAACCTACATTTGGTATTGAAGTTATTTCGGCTTCAAGGCGACGCCTTTGCTTCTAAGGGGTTTTTTTCTCGGGCCTATGGCAGACCCTGTTCAGTGGGAGATCTACGGGATCAATTATTGCGGTGAGAAAATATGGCGAGCAATGGAAAGATAGAGATTGAGAAATTTAATGGTCATAGTTTTGAGTTATGGAAGCTCAAGATGGAGGACTTGCTGGTGGATAAAGATCAATGGATCGCGGTAGAGCTAGGTACTAAACCAATGGCAATGTTAGATGAAGACTGGAAGAAGCTGGATCTCAAGGTGAACAATACAATATAGTTGTGTGTCTCATATTCAAAATTTTTGAATGTATCTGGGAAAGCTACAATGAAGAATTTGGGGAATAAACTTGGGACTTTGTACCAATCTAAGTCTCTGGTGAATAAATTGTTCCTACAGAAAAATATGTATAACCTGATGGAGGATGGAGACTCAGTGACAAAGCATCTGAACGCCTTCAATACTGTGGTATGCCAGCTTTCATCTGTTGATATTAAAATCTCAGATGAAGATAAGTGTATCAGTTTGTTGTGTTCTCTACCATCTTTGTAGGACAATCTAGTTATTGCAATAGGTAGCAATGCAACTACCTTGAATTTTGATGCCATTGTCTCAGCCTTGCTATCAGAGGAAATGAGACGAAGAAATATGGAGGGTCAAAATGGAGATTCCTTATCTGTACAAGGAAGGGCCCAGAACAAAAACAAGAATAAGGTTTCGAGTGGGAGATCTAAATCTAGAGGGAGATCTAAATCTCTTGGAAAGTTTGTAAATGTGTGATGGAAATGTGAAAAGGAAGCACACTACAAAAGGGACTGTAAATCTAAAGCTCCTAAGAAATGAAAGGGATCAGATGATGCTCCTCCTACAGAGGCAAAAACCACCTCGAATGAAGGTGGAGATGTGTATTTGGCTTCTTATTCAAATACACATGCAGATCATGAGTCATGGTTGTTCGACTCAGGTGCATCCTTTCACTTCACTCCCCATAGGTAGTGGTTCTACGAGTATGAGAAATATGATGGAGGTGATGTCTTATTAGGGGATGATAGGAATTCTAGAATCTTCGAACGTGGAAAATTCAAGCCGAGGCTAAAAATTGGAAGGATTAGAACACTTCCTAGTGTTCTTCACATTCCTGCATTGGCTAGAAATTTGATTTCTGTAAGCAAGATAGATGATACAAGTGTAAAAACAGTGTTCGAGAAAGATAGCTATAAGATGGTTTGGGGAGCACTAGTATTAATGCGGGTAGTTAGGATTGGAACTTTGTATAAGCTTTAGGGTAGCACTATTATTGATGGGTGTAATAGTTATGTTGTTCCTGAAAGTGGAGTGGAAAGCCTAGCGGTCTCTGGAGAAAATACCATGGTATGGCATCAAAGACTTGGACATATTGGAGAGAAGGGCCTTTAGATACTGCATGGAAATGGTATGGTAGAAGGTATGTCTAATTTCTCCCTGGATTTCAATTTCTGTGAACATTGTGTATATGGGAAGCAGAATCGGGTGAGTTTTCCTTCTGGTGCTAGTCTGGTGCTAAGAGGGAAAACAAGATATTAGAGCTTGTGCACAATGATGTGTTTGGACCTGTTTCTCTTCCATCACTGGGTAAGTCTGTGTACTATTTTTCATTCATATATGACTTCTCAAGAAATACATGGATATATTTCTTGAGGTATAAATCTGAAGTCTTTGACAAATTTAAAGAATTTAAGGCTATGGTGGAAAGCCAGACAAAGAAGAAGATAAAGGTGTTAATGACAGATAATGGTGGGGAGTTATGCAATAAGGAATTTGAGGAGTTTTGTAAGAAGTGTTGTATAGCATGGTAGAAGAATACTCCATACACACCTCAGAAAAATAGAGTTGTAGAAATAATGAATAGAGCACTGATGTAAAATGCAAGAAGCATGCTCAGTGGTACCGGGTTAAGACAAGAATTCTGGGCAGAGGTAGTGGAGACTGCATGTTACCTGGTTAACAGATCACCTTCATCAACATTGGAGGATAAGACTCCACATGAGGTATGGACTAGTAACAAACTCTCTCTTTCACATTTGAGGGTATTTGGATGTGATGCATATGTACATTTTCCAAAGGAGAAAAGGACCAAGTTGGATAATAAATCTGAAAGGTGCACCTTTATTGGGTATAAGGATGGTTTAAAGGTTTACAAGCTATGGAACCTAGAAACAAGGAAGGTTGTGTAAAAATGAGATGTGGTGTTTAGAGAGGTGAAATATGTTGTTAAAATGAAGTCTTACCAAAGAAACCTAAGAAGATAGAGTTTGAGCTAAAGAAGGATGAATCCGACTCGACAACATAAGAAGATTCAGAAGAGGAAGAGCCACAAACTCCGTCTACGAGAAGACCAGTTAAGGAAAGAAGGCAACCAAAAAGGTATAGTCCATCTGATTTCTATTCAAATTTTTCTTTAGCTATAACTGATTATGATCTCAGAACTGTCAGGGAGGCAGTAGATTCAGAGGATGGAAAAATATGGAAGGAGGCCATGGTTGATGAAATGGCATCCTTGCAAAAAAATGAGGCATGGGATCTTGTGGAGTTGTCGACTGGTGTTAGTTCTCTGTAATTTAGAAGAGTGGCAAGACTAAAAGCTGCAGAGCCTACATCAAAACCACTTTGCGATTCTAGGATCTAGCACGCGTGAATCCAGAGAGGGATCTCTCTATAAGTGCAAAGATTGATTTATCTTTTAAGGTTTTTGTATGATATTAGGCTAGTTATTAAGAACAAGGGTTTTTTGTTTATTTGGTTGGTTGGGTATGATCTTTAATTGAGTGGAAAGCACTAAAAATGAAAGAGTTTCAGAGGGGTGAAGGTGTGAATAATCAAAATCAAGCTTTAGCTGATAGGATAGTTATGAAACTGCACTTAATCCATTGGGATATGGAGTCACAAAAGGTTTTAATTTCACAACAGTTTTCAAGAGTGGTCCATGGGGCAAGTCATCTATATCAAAAGATCCTTTACATTAAATGATGGAATGGAACATTAAAGTGTCAAGAAAGTGGAAAAAGCCAATAATTTCAACAAGGATTTATCAACTTACCATACAAGAAAAGCCTTTTTAAGTAACTGTTTTGAAGTAAACCAAAGGACAAGGCTAACCATAGAATTCTTTGAACAAACTTGTACTAAAGCCAACTTATCAGACAAACAATCCAGTAATCCACATAACTACTTTCAGAAAGGATGAAAACATATAAGAAAACAAAATGTAGCTTAAGATCAGGTAAGATGTATTACACTCATGGTTTTCTTTAGCATACTCTTAGGGAAACTTTCAAACAACCTTTGGAGAAAAACTAGAAGACAAGGAAAACCATAAACTTTTATAGTTTAACTCTACTTAGCATGTAATGAAAATATCATTCAAGAACAATTTTTAGAGTTTAGACAGTAAGACATGGGCTGACCAACATTCCTTGACTATTTGGACTGTATTAAAACATTCTTAAATACACAATTGGAGGAAAACATAAAGATAAATCTTATCAGTGAGAGTAGGGTACTTCTAAGAGTAAGTCCTAGCTCTATATTTGTTGTTTTTTATCAGAGAAAAATGGAAAATTTTATGGAAAACATAAGAAGGAAAACAAGTACAATGAGAGGTACATCACCAATGGTATAGACTAGGATCCCATGAATCAACTTTTATATTGATGTCAATCTAGTTACATACTTCAAGTCCAATTTTTCAGTACAACAACAACTTCTCTTCTCAGCCTAACTTCTTTGATTACAAACAGAGCTTCAAAAGCCTCTGAAAACTATTTACATACAGAAAGTTTCAAGCAACAAGTATTACATCAACAGTCCAACAACCAACAACATCTCATCTTCTTCAGAAGTATTTATAGAAGAAAGAGGAGATGGGATGAAATAAAAGGTCTCTAGGTTCAATTAATACAAGTTAATGCTTCTCTGTTTTTGAAAAGCTTAATAGAGAAGATTTCAGATCTTTTCCATGTGTTAATTGGTTTTTATTTAATTTTTAGCTACTTGGCAGATTTTTTTGACTTTAAACTCTTTTAGATAGGCTAGAAATAACTCTGGCTACTTTTAACAAAAATATCACTGACTAAGGAAATTACTATGCCTTCCTTTGATTTATTGAGGCTGGAGGTGGCACTTTGGTAGCTGAAGAGCATAAATGGCCTCTGATGTGGCAGTGGAGGCCTCTTTTACTGATATTTTTTTCTGTTTTAGTATAAAACACTTTAATTTGTTCTTGATTTGTATTTAGGCTTGATTAAGCCATAATATTCATCTTCGGGTCTTCATTCTTTGACATTGTCTTAATCTCTTTAACCTGTGGATTAAAAACCTTATCTTCAAACTTTAGCTTTAATCACCCTTTAACCTTAATTTCTTGATTCTTCGTTGCTGATACACTTTATTTGTTTTGTTTATACAGGTGGGTTTCTGCTATTGAAGGGTTTATGTTTAAACCATGGATCGTGATCCAGATGATTTAAACTTGGATTTCAAACTTGTATTTCCCTTTCTTTTTTGATAAAAACCACAGAATTGTCACTTTGGGCCGAAAATGTCACCGGACTGTGATTGAGGAAATTCTCAGAACAACCACCATTAAAACCCTACAAAAAAACACGAAAATCGTTAAGAAAACCCTGCGGATGTGGTAAACTGTGTTACAGAGGTTTAATGGAGGCGGCGAAAATGCTTGAGGATGTAGAAATGTAGTGGTGGAGGACATAAAACCAGGTAGAAATAGCTAACCAGGTTAAATTTTGAATTTGGTTCAAAATTGGAGAAGGGTGGTTTCGGAAAACCGACAGTGGTTTTCGCATTGCATTTGGAGGGTAGGTGGTATTTTTCGGATGGAGTGTGATACGATACATTAGTCAACACATGGCTTTTTAATACCACCTATTTAAAAAAAAAAATGGGCATTAAACTTTGGGTGCAAAAATTTTGTGACATGCAACGTCAACCGTTGGATCGGAGGACCCAGATCCAACAATGCGGAAAGAATGCGATATGAAAGGTGCACGAGCTTGGATTCTGGTGGAAGACAGGTGGCAGAACGCAAGTGGATAGGCGCTTTGTGGGGTGGGAGGTAGGTCCCAAGGGAGTCGGGTTTATCGTGTTTAATTTCGATCGTCAGATCTTTCTGATGGATGGTCATGATTAAAAGAGAACACATAGGTTTTGAAAGTGATAAAGGGAAAGGCAGGTGAATGTGCGGAAAGATTGGGACCCAATGGCCGTTGATCTTTAGAGATCAACGGTCCAGATTTACTCAAGATCACAACATTGAGAAAAGAAAAATAAAGGAAAGGTAAAGTTATGATATGATGGGGTTTTTAGGCCTTTTAGAGCCCGATTGCAGGGCTTTAGGATGCATGGAAGAAGGGGCTAAAGGAAACAAGCCCTCGGGGGCTTAATGATTTCAGAAGTGCTAAGGGCTATTTTTAGGCCAAAAAAAGAGATTTTAAAGCTGAAATGACGGTTCCGATAGATGAAAGAAGGGAATTTAAAACCAAATAAAGGGGAGATATATGGTTTTAATGGGGTTTTGATGATTTTTAAGGTTTAGATGAAGGGGTTTAGAAGGATTTGTGAAGGGAATGAGGGTAAAAAATGGAATTCTTTGTGAGTGAAAAGAGAAGTGAAATGCTGAAAAATGGGCCTCTTAAGCAGCTTTCTTTGGTAAACAGCAGATACTTTAGGACTAATAGTGAAATGGCAGTGAATAGTAACTCAAAGGGTAAAGATCATCATAAGACTTCAAGAACTCAAAATTTGGACATGAAATTGTTTCTTGAAGGCTTAAAAAATATTTAGCCACCATTTGATATGACAAATTTTATAGGTGGCTAACAGTGGCTCCACATGGGGATGGCATCTTCCTGAAGGTGTCAAGAAATTTAGATGATTTTTCTCTGGAGGCTGATCAGTGCGTTGCAATTTTGATTATCTTTTATCAGCCGCTAACAAAAAGGGCTTAGAACTTGATATAACAACCAAAAGTATTTCCCAAACAACTACCTACACAACCTATTTCCTAGAATTTTTTCTTCAGCAGGTGCATTTGGACTTGCAAACCTTTTCATCAATCATTTTATTCTTTTAATGAAAACATAAAACTAGTCTAAGTCTACTCTTATTTCTCCATGAACTCAGTTTAAAAAGTTGAGCTCATAAATTTCTCTACCTAATTACTATCTGTCAGGATTAGACTGTTTGACAGACTTTACTCTCTAAATTCTAAGACAAGAAATTTAAAAGTAGCCAAGTTAGGATTAAGCAGTCTGACTTGCTGCAGATCTATGGCATAAAAACAAGTTGCACATAGTCTTTATGAAAAGTAAAACAAAATTTGTGAAGGCTTAAGATCTGAAAACTAAAACATCCTTCATTATTTCTTCGGATCTGGTTTGAATTTTGTTTGAGCTGGTTCCTCTTTCTTTCCTGGTTCAGGTTTTGATCTTTTTAGAACTAGTTTTATTTCTATCTTTGTCTCAAGATTTAATTTTATTAGAGGCATTCTCTTTTTGAAATTCATAGGTTCAGATTTTGAATTTGTTTGAACCTTTTGTTTTTCTATCATAATCTATTTCTATTCATAAGCCAATATTGTACTATTTGGCTGATCTAATTCACTAACCTATCAGCAGTAAATTGAAAAACTAATTAGTCATTATTAGGCCATATGACTAACTAGAAGTGTGTTTTTGGGAGTGGCATTTGAGCTTGCACACTTTCAGATTTTTATTTCTCTTTTTTGGTATGGGGTTGTACCTTTTTTGTTTTACAATCTGCCCTCTTTTCTGTTTTTTTTGTTTTTGTATTTTTATTTTTCTAACTTTGAATGCAATGTTTAAAAAATGATATTTACAATGGAAAGTAAAAAAACTTTGAAACTCATGATTCTTGACAGAAGTAATGCTTGAGCATCCTGCCATTGACAGGACCTCCAAAGAGTTCAGTTCCATTCAATTCCTGCAACAAATAAGCATTGTTACAAACAATAGAATGAATGAGATAAGGACCTAGCCATAAGTTATCAAATTTTCCATGTTTTCCCTTATCTTCTCTCCTGGAGTCCCACTTCAAAACTTTGTCACCAATGCTGAAATCACTGGCCTTTTTCCTTTTATCAAACAACTTCTTGATGTTGTCTTGTTTGTGTTGTTCTTTGTTGTAGACTTCCTCTCTGGTTTGTTGAAGATGTATAGTCTGATTGATTCTTCTTGTCATATCATTATCCTCAGACTGTACTTCTTGGATCAGCTTCATGACTGGCACTCCTAGACTAGTTGGAAAAATTACATCTGCTCCATAAAATAGTTGGTAGGGTGACATTCCAATTGATTTCTTAAGTGTTAATCTGTCAGCCCATAGTGCATGTACTAGCTTTGTGTGCCATGATTTCTTATTGTCTTCCAACAAATTTTTGATTATATTCACCAAAATTTTGTTTGAGGATTCTGCCAACCTATTACCTTGAGGTTAATAAGCTAGAGAATGGCCCAATGTAATCTGATATTTATGACAGAATTAAACCATATTTTTGGATCCAAATGCAGAAGCATTCTCAGTAATAATCTTCCTAGGACAGCCAAATCTAGATAGGATATGATTTTCAAGGAATTTTATGATGACAGAGTCAGTGGCTTGCCTAGAAGGGATGGCTTCTATCCATTTGGTAAAAAATTCTGTTGCAGTGAGGATCCATCTATGTTGGGCAGATGAGGCTGGATGGATTTCCCCAATTAAGTCTAAACCCCACTACTGAAAAGGGGCTTCAACAGTGATTGGATGTAAGGGTAGGTGAAGTAGTTTTCTTTTGCCTTCAAAGAGTTGAAATTGGTGACAGGCAATAATCATTTTGTGGACATCTTGAAAGAGGGTGGGCCAATAGCAATCAACTGTAAGGATTTTATTAGAAGTTGCCTTCCAATAGAGGTGGCCTCCACATTCTCCTTCATGTAATTCATGCTTGATCTTATCTGCATCATTCTCAGGCAAACATTTAAACAATAATCCACTAGCATTTTTCCAATATAGAAATTTATCCAAAATGCAGTAATTAACAACTTTCAACTTTAAAAATCTTGCCTTCATTTTAGACAAACTAGGAGGTGTATTTAAATTGAGAAAAAAATATAAAATATCAGCATACCAAGATGAAAATAGAAAATGATCTTCAACAATGGGAGTTGACAACTCCTCCTGTTCATCTAATGCATCTATCATGTTTATATCAAGAGCTTCAAAATTAGATTCAACCATTAATCTTGCTAGTCCTTAGCCTTTTATGAGCTTAGTGGGCTTGATTTCTAAATCATATTCAAGTATCACAACAATCCACTTTCCTCTTTTGCCATCTGGATCCTGGGTTAAAATGTCTTTTACAACTGAACTTGGTACAAATGCAATTATGTGGGAATGTAAAATGTAAACACTGAAGTCTTTTAAGGCTTTGACTAAGGCAAAGGCTTGTTTTTCCATGATATTGTACTTCAGAGGTGCATCTCTTAATGCCTTACTAAAGAATGCAATTGGTTGCTCTTGTCCCTTCAAGTTTTTCTGTAATAGGACAACAACTATAGTATGTTCTGATGCAAATGAAAAAATGAAGAAATCCTTTGTAAAATTAGGACTAATGAAAACTGGTGTTTTGGTTAATGCTTGTTTTACCAGTTCTAATTATTTCTTTGCTTCTAAGGTCCATTTAACTCCTTCTTCTCTTTTAAGCATATTTGTCATATTTCTAAGGAGTTCGGCTAGATTGGGTATGAACCTTCTCAAGAAACTAATCTTCCCAATGAAATATTGAAGTTCCTTGATGTTTCTAGAATGGTTGATTTGCAATACACCTTCAATCCTCTTTGGGTCTATCTTTATCCCCTCTTCTGATATGATGTGTCCAAGTAGTTTGCCTTCTTGGAGACAAAACATTGTTTTCTTTGGATTTAAAGATAACCCATGTTTTCTTCATTTCTCAAAGACTTTTCTCAAGTGTTCTAGGTGTTCTTCATCTATTTTGGAAAAAACAGTGATGTCATCAAGGTAAATAATGATGAAGAAGCGTAATTCTTCTGAGAATGCAATATCCATGGCTCTCTGAAATGTAGCACCAACATTAATTAAACCAAAGGGAATTTTCCCATACATGAAAGTACCCCAAGGTGTGGTAAAGGTTGTTTTGATTCAATCATCAGGATGTACCAGAATTTGATTGTAACATGAGAAGCCATCTAACAAAGAAATCCTTTTAGAACCAACTACCTTTTGTAAAATGTGATCCATCTTGAGTAAAGGGTAGTTGTCCTTCAATGAGGCTCTGTTTAAGTTTCGAAAATCAATACAAAGCCTTATTTCTCTTTTTTTCTTCCTAACTGATAGAAGATTAGATACCCAATTTGAATACCTAATAGGTACTATAATTCCAGCATCATACATTTTCTTAATTTCTTTCTCAACTAGAGGTAATTGAACAGGGTTTCTTCTGCTCAATTTTTGTCTATAGGGCTTTTGGTTTTCTTTGAGGGGTATCTTATGCTAAATTATCTCTGTGTCATATGATTTTAGATACTCATAACTCCATGCAAATACATCAAAAATTTCCCTAAAGAGCTCAATGTATTTCAGTTTGATGTGAGCTGGCAAGGTTTTAGACAGTTTAATCATTTTTGGATTTAGTTCACTGCCTATGTTACATTATTCTACTTCAGTTTCAATAGGCTCCAGTTTTGGTTTTTTGGCAACATCATTGAAATCAAACAATTCTTCTAATGGGACCAGTCCTTTTGGTAAGCTTTGAGTGTTATATTACGACATTTCTAAGTCTTATTTTTCTAAATATGCGTTAATTTCTGCTGTATGTTCAGATTTATTAGATAATAGATTTATCTCAGCAATCTCTGGAGACTTTACTTCTTCATCAAGTAGATTTTCTTCAATAAGACAGTCTGGGTCATACTCTGAATCTGAACTTGGTGGCTCAAATTCATTTATGGATTGTACGAAGTATTTTTATCTCCCTCAAACACTTGCCAGTATTTTTCATTATCTGGAATGGCTGGTCTATATTTCTCTTGAATTGTGTGTTGTTTTCTTTCACAAGGCCTTTTGCAAGTACTAGCAGAAATGGCCAGTGCATTGGCCAGCATACTTTGGTTTCTGGGGACAAATGTAAGTTCATACTCATCAAATGTTTTGAGTAAATCCATGGTATCATTCCTATAGGCTCTCAATCTGGGATGTTTTGCAGTGTATTCCCCATTAATCTTCCTAATTATGAGTTCAGAATCTCCATGAACAATTATCTTTCTGGCTCCTAATTTTTTAATTAAGTGCAAGCCTAGAAGGAGTGCCTCATATTCAGCTATGTTATTAGTGCATGGAAAGTTTAATTTGTATGAGTGTCCTTCAGCACGATTGTTCTTTGTGTTATGAAGCCACACTCCTGCACCTGCGTTGTTCTTACTGTGAGAACCATCAAAACTCATACTCCAAAGAGGACTAGTTTTAGATTTACTAGTTTGAATACCCTCCTCTTTATCTTATGTGCTTTTAGATTGTTCTTGTGAGCCAGTACTATGTTGAAATTGATTTAGTTCCTGATATTCTTCAAGATGTTGAGGATTCTTCTCTTGACTCTCAAGGTTGACAATCAATGGATGACTGTTTTGTAGCGCTAGACCTGTGATTAGTTTGCTGTGATTTTCTGATTTGGTAGACTGTCTTGATACCTTTGTCTTTTCTTCCTCCTTTTCTGTGTCTACCACTATGTTACAATGAGAGGTAGCCACTAAGTCAGTTAAGGTTTATTTCTCATTAAATGTTTCATGATTGAAGAGAATAAATGAGTCAAGGCCTGTATGCACATAATAAAGAGGAGAGTTTCCCAGTCTCTCTTGGCTACTGACCATGTATTACATGTGATATTCCCTATAAAGTCTTCTATTTTGATTAAAAATAGGGATGGTAGCATATGTCATATCCATTTTCATCGTTCCTTGTAACTCAGCTCCCCATGATCTTGATAACAACATGCCATATTTGGGGGGTACATCATCCACCACAATATCCATCACTAAACACTTGGCTGGTATTTGATCTAAGTTAACACAAAGGTCTTTGATCAAACCTAAACAGTTCACTCTACTGGAGTCAAAGGAGTATAGATATTTGTATGGTCTGGTGATTTCAAGGCCTAGACTCTCCATTACTGCTTTGGGCATTAAGTTATGAGAGGCCCCTGAATCATGCATAGCATTTTATAAAATTTTGTCATGAAATTTCAAACTAACATAAAATGGAGGAACTGGCCCTTCTTGGTATCTTCCCTCAATATTAGGACCAAATAAGAGCTCTGGTTGGTCATCATTGAGGTTGATAGTGTCATTATTTTCTCCTATGTTGAAGGCTTTCAAAATTTGAGATCTATAGACATCTTGGGTGACTAATTCAGTGAGGGGAACAGAGATTTTAATCTTGGAAATTTCTTGTTCCAAACGAAAAGGCATCTGATTTTTTACAATGTTTGTTTCAACCTTGTTAATCACCGCTTTATCAGCAAAATCAGATTGTTGATTTCCTCTATTTACATTGGTCAAAATGGTTTTAATAGGAGCACTAGCTGAAGTACTAACGTTTCTAAGGTCTGCACTCTGTTTTTCATTAATTTGGGTGCCTTTCTCTTTGTTTTGATTGGAATTTACAGCCACTATTTTGTCCTTTTGTTTAATGTTTTTGGGTTTGCTCACAGGGATGTTTTTTGTAGAATTGTCATAGGTTTTATTCTTGGGAGTTTCCTGATTCTTTTTACTCCTAAGGTCATATTCTTTTGGAGTTTCTATGATGACATTTTCCAGCTCTTGATAATATTGTTCATCTTCTGTTCTTCCATGATCATATGGTGTATATAAACCTTGTTTCCCATTGTGAGGAACATCAAGATTATCATTGTCTACTTCCAACATGTTTATGTTATCTTCCTCTGTTTGTTCAATTGTTTCTTCAACCTCACTTACATAGTTTTATTGGAAAGGAGGTCTAATCTGTTGATCATCCTCTCTTTTTCTATTTTGAGGTTCATTTATTCTAAAGTTCTGATTTTGATTTTGAGATTTATTTCTGTTTTTGGGAGTTGATTGGTTTTCTCTAGCTTGTGCTCTCTCAAGTATGCTCATCTTCTTCATCATTTCCTCCATCATTCTTTCCATTTTAGAGCTAGATGTGGAGGGTGCACTTTCCTCCCTAAATCATACTTTCTTCTCATTCCTCATCCTCACTCTTTTCTCAATCAGATTCACTTCCACAGCTAGGACTCCTTTCTGCATGTCTTCTAAAGTCAAAGGATCTCTCTCTCTCTCAGCTGATATGCCATTTCAGGATCAAATCCTTCAAGAAATTTGGCCAAGGCTGAGCCTTGTGGAGGTTTCAATTATGGGGGTAGGGCATTATACACACTATTGAACCTAGTGCAATAATTTTGAACACTTTCCCTAGTGTTTCTTTTGAGGTTGTTGTAGTCTGAAAGTATTTGGAGAGGGTTTTTTATAACTTGCCACTTGTTTAGGAATGACTGATGGAGGGCTTGGAGGTCATTAATTCTGTTAGGGGTTAAGCCTTTGAACCATTTTCTTGCTTCTCCCCCTATACTTTGAGCAAACAATCTGAGTTTGACAGATTCATCATCAATCTCATTCCTATCAAAATAGTCATTCATCTTCTCCACATGTTTTGAGGCAGTAGTAGCACCAGTGACATGATATAATGGTATCTTGGACTGATAGTCCTGTGGCATATTGACTAAAGGTAAAGGAAGGACTAGGGGAGCATACCATGTTGCCATGATAGGAGGTTGTGGGAAAAATGAGGGGTTTACAGGTGGAGGATGTAAGATGGGAGGGGTTTGATGGAATGGGGTGGTTTGAACAGTGGGTGTTTTGATAACAGAAGTGGATGGACCAACAAAAGGCCGTTGAGCAGATCTTGGTTGAGAAAAACCAAAATTATGAAGGAAATGCAAATTAGGTAGGGCGGTTTCTTTACTACCAGTGTTTTCGCCACTATCTTGGGATAAAGGTGAAGGCTCAAAGTCTGTTTGATCTATATCATCAAGTGACCTATTTTTGAATGGGTTTCTTAAGTCAACTTGTGAATATTGTAGAGTTGTAAGGTTTTCAGGAACAGAATTTGCTCTTTGGCTGGTCTGACAATAGTTGAAGCTCGAGCCTTAGGAGAATTCCTAAGTATAATTTCAGTATTATCAACTATCTCAGGAGGATTTAGGTCAGGACAGGCTCTAGTATGAACTCTTCTAGAAGCCACTATGCTATGTTTTCAAACCCAAATAACAATAAAAGTTTAACCAAATATGACAATCTTTAGTATGCTAACTGATATTTTAACAAGAAAAATTTAATCCTTAAAGCCTTCTTAACTGAGTTTGTATGATGTTATGATAAAGGGTTTCCCAGTGGATTATTTGGAAAACTAAGGCAAATCAACAGGCGTACTCATCTTCAGTGGAGTCACCAAGTGAAGCATTTTACTTGATTTCAAGGCTTGAAAGTTGTTCACCATCAACAATCAAAACCACTCTAGGCAGACACTTGGTTCATTTGTTTAAAATGGGATTATCTGAGTTGTGAAGTTATCTATTACTTTAGAAAGTCCCCTGTATGGTCGCCAAAAATGTTAGGTCTTTGTAATTTAGTAGAGTGGCAAGACTAAATGCTGCAGAGCCTACATTAGAACCACCTTGGGATTCTAGGATCAAGCCCTCCTGAATCCAGAGAGGGATCTCTCTATAAGTGCAAATATTGATTTATCTTTTAAGGTTTTATTATGATATTAGGCTAGTTATTAAGAACAAGGGTTTTTTGTTTATTTGGTTGGTCAGGTATGATATTTAATTGAGTGGAAAGTCCTAAAAATGAAAGAGTTTCAGAGGGGTGAAGGTGTGAATAATTAAAATCAAGGTTTAGCTGATAGGATAGGTTTGAAACTGAAGTTAATCCATTGGGCTATGGAGTCACAAAAGGTTTTAATTGCACAAAATTTTTCAAGAGTGGTCCATGGGGCAAGTCATCTATATCAAAAGATCCTTTAGATTAAATGATGGAATGGAACATTAAAGTGTTGAGAAAGTGGAAAAAGCCAATAATTTCAACAAGGATTTATCAACTTAACATACAAGAAAAGCCTTTTTAAGTAACTGTTTTGAGGTAAACCAAAGGACAGGGATAACCATAGACTTCTTTGGACAAACCTATACTAAAGCCAACTTATCAGACAAACAATCCAGTAATCCACATTACTATTTTTAGAAAGGATGAAAACATATAAGAAAACAAAGTGTAGGTTAAGATTAGGTCAAATGTATTACAATCATGGTCTGATTTAGCATACTCTTAGGGAAACTTTCAAACAACATTTGGAGAAAAAATAGAAGACAGGGCAAACCATAAACTTTTCTAGTTTAACTCTACTTAGCATGTAATGAAAATATCATTCAAGAACAATGTTTGAGTTTAGACAGTAAGACATGGGCTGACCAACATTCCTTGACTGTTTGGACTGTATTAAATCATTCTTATATACACAATTAGAGGAAAAAATAAAGATAAATCTTATCAGTGAGAGTAGGGTACTTCTAAGAGTAAGTCCTAGCTCTATATTTATTTTCTTTATCAGAGAAAAATGGACAATTTTATGGAAAAAATAAGAAGGAAAAAAATTACAATGAGAGGTACATCACCAATGGTATAGACCAGGATCCCATGAATCAACTTGTATATTGATGTCAATCAAGTTACATACTTCAAGTCCAATGTTTCAATAGAGCAAAAACTTCTCTTCTTAGCCTAAATTCTTTGATTACAAACAGAGCTTCAAAAGCCTCTGAAAACTATTTACATACATAAAGTTTCAAGCAACAAGTATTACATCAACAGTCCAACAACCAAAAACATCTCATCTTCTTCAGAAGTATTTATAGAATAAATAGGAGGTGGGATGAAAGAAAAGGTATCTAGGTTCAATTAATACAAGTTAATTCTTCTCTATTTTTGAAAAGCTTAATAGAGAAGATTTCTGATCTTTTCCATGTATTAATTGGTTTTTATTTAATTTTTAGCTACTTGGCAGATTTTGTTGACTTTAAAATCTTTCAGATAGGCATGCAATAGCTCTGGCTGCTTTAAACAAAAATATCACTGACTAAGGAAATTACTATGCTTCCTTTGATTTATTGAGGCTGTAGGTGGCACTTTTGTAGCTGAAGAGGATAAATGGCCTCTGATGTGGCAGTGGAGGCCTCTTTTACTGATATTTTTCTCTATTTTAGTTTAAAACACTTTAGTTTGTTCTTGAGCTGTGTTTAGGTTTGATTAAGCCATAATCTTCATCTTTGGGTCTTCATTCTTTGACATTGTATTAATCTCTTTAGCCTGTGGATTAAAAACCTGATCTTTAAACTTTGGCTTTAATCACCCTCTAACCTTAATTTCTTGATTCTTCATTGCTGATACACTTTATTTGTTTTGTTTATACAGGTGGATTTTTGCTATTGGAGGGTTTCTTTTTAAACCCTGGATTGTGATCCAGATGATTTAAAATTGTATTTCAAACTCGTAGTTCCATTTCTTATTTGATAAAAACCATAGAATCATCACTCTGGGCCGCAAATGTCACCTGTCTGTGACTAAAGAAATTCTCAGAACAACCACCATTAAAACCCTGCAAAAAAACACGAAATATCGTTAATAAAAACCTACGGATGTGGTAAAATTCGTTACAGAGGTTTAATGGAGGTGGCAGAAATGCTTGAGGATGCAGAAATGCAATGGTGGAGGACATAAAACCAGGCAAAAATAGCTAACCAAATTAAATTTTGAACTTGGCGCGAAATTGGAGAAGGGTGGTTTCGGAAAATCGGCAGTGGTTTTGGCATTACATTTAGAGGGTAGGTGGTATTTTATGGATGGAGTGTGATATGATACATCGGTCGACATGTGGCTTTTTAATACCGCCTATTTCGCAAAATTTTTGGGCATTAAACTTTGGGCGCAAAAATTTTGCGACATGCAACGTCAACCGTTCGATCGAAGGACCCAGATCCAATGATGCGGAAAGAATGTGATATGAAAGGTGTGCTAGTGGGGGTTCCGGTGGAAGACAGGTGGCATCGCGTGAGTGGACAAGCGCTTTGTGGGGTGGGAGGTAGGTCCCAAAGGAGTCGGGTTTATCGGGTTTAATTCCAATCGACAGATCTTTCTGATGGACGATCAGGATTAAAAGAGAATGCGGAGGTTTTGAAAGTGATAAAGGGAAAGGTAGGTGAATTGGCGGAAATATTGGGGCTCAATGGCCATTGATCTATAGAGATCAACGGTCCAGATTTACTCAAGATCTCAACGTCGGGAAAAGAAAAATAGAGGAAATGTAAAGTTATGATGGGGTTTTTAGGCCTTTTAACACCCGATTGCGGGGATTTAGGACGTATGGAAGAAGGCGCTAAAGGAAATAAGCCCTCAGGGGCTTAATTATTTCAAAAGTACTAAGGGTTGTTTTTAGGCCAAAAACAGAGGTTTTGCCAAAATGAGGGTTTCGATAGATGAAAGAAGAGAATTTAAAACCAAATAAAGGGGAGATATAAGGTTTTAAGGGGGTTTTGATGATTTTGAAGGTTAATATGAAAGGGTTTAGAAGGATTTGTGAAGGTAATGAGGGTAAAAAATGGAATTCTTTGTGAGTGAAAAGAGAAGTGAAATGATGAAAAATGGGCCTCTTAAGTAGCCTTCTTTGGTAAACAGCAGATACTTTAGGACTAATAGTGAAATAGCAGTGAATATTAACTCAAAGGGTAAAGATCATCATAAGACTTGAAGAACTCACAATTTGGGCATGAAATTGTTTCTTGAAGGCTTAAAAAATATTTAGCCACCATTTGATATGACAAATTTTATAGGTGGCTAACAGCTGGAAGGAAGCCCATCGAGAGAAAATGAGTGTTTAAGAAGAATATGAATGTGGAAGGAAAGGTGGAGAAATACAAAGCTTGATTGGTAGCAAAAGGTTATTCCCAGGTGTCGAGAATTGATTTTGGTGATATTTTTTCTCCTTTTGTCAAAGTTACTTCTATTAGATTACTTTTATCTATTGCTGCTACATTTGATTTTGAGGTAGAAAAGATGGATGTGAGGACAAAATTTCTTCACGGGGATTTGGAAGAGGACATCTACATGAAACAACATGAAGGCTTTATGGTGAAAGGGAAGAATGAACTGGTATGCAGGTTAAATAATTCTTTGTATGGGTTAAAACAGTCACCAAGGATGTGGTATCATAAATTTGATACCTATATACGGGGACTTGGCTTCACTGGAAGAAAGAAGGATCACTCTATTTATTTTAAATTAATTGGTGACCATGTTATTTATTTGGTCTTGTATGTGGATGATATGTTGTTATTGGAAATGACAAAGAAATTATCCAAGATTTGAAGACCCAACTCTTCTCCAAATTCGACGTGAAGGATCTTGGTGCTGCAAACTATATTTTGGGAATGGAAATTGAGAGAGATCGGGCAAAGAGGAAGCTCTGGTTAAACCAGAGGAAGTATGTCTAGACTATATTGCAATGGTTCAATATGTAGGATAATAAATTGGTGAATGTTACTATTCCAGTAGGTGTAAAGATGTTTGTTGAACAGTGTCCCAAGACACAAGAAGAAGAGGAGGATATATCTCGTGTTCCATATGCAAGTGCAGTGGGTAGCCTGATGTATGAAATTGTTTGTACTAGACTAGACATTGCACATGTAGTGGGAGTATTGAGCAGGTTTATGTCAAACCCAGGGAAGGATCATTGGACAGTAGTGAAATGGGTTTTTAGATATTTGCATGGCACTAGTGATTATGGATTGTGCTACCAGGGAAGACTAGGATTTGAAAGAGTTTTGGACATTCATGGTTTTTTTGATGCAGACTGGGTTGGAGATCTGGACCAAATAAGATCTACAAGTGGGTATGTGTTTAGCCTATTTAGAGGTGCAGCCAGCTGGATGAGTAAAAGACAATCTGTAATGGCTCTTTCAACTACATTGGCAGAATACATGGCAACCACTCATGCAAGCAAGAAATAATTTGGTTGCAGAGATTGTGTTCAAGTATGGGGTTGGTGCAGCAAGGTATAAAGATAGACTGTGATAGCCAAAGTGAAATTTTCTTGGCTAAGAACCCTGCTTATCATTCAAATAAAAAGCACATTGATGTTCAATATCACTTTGTGAGAGATATGGTTGAGGACAAAAGTGTGTTGCTGTTAAAGGTGGACAGTTTGAAGAATGTTGTAGATGCATTGAAGAAGTCTGTAAGCACTTAGAAGTTCTCTTGGTGTAGAGAAACAATGGGTGTTGCAGAGCTGGACTGATTATTAAGCTCCCCTGTGCCCCCCTACTGAAAGAAAACAACAAGTGGGATAATGTTGGGTATGTGTTATATTATTTCCATGATTAGCCCCACTCATGGGCAGACCCACTCATGGGCGGACCCACCCATGGTTTTGTGCATGGGTTTGCACATTTTTTTGGGGGACAATGGTTTTCGGCCCCTAATATTTTGTAGATCCAGTCAAGGCAACTACGGTTATGTTCTAATCCAGGGTTAATATATTTGGGTTTATATATATGCTTCGGCATGTATATATATGTGTTGTAACACTGAAAGGAATATAATGAAAAATCAATTTGGTCGTCCCAATTTGGGATCCATGGGAAAATCTCTGTGTATATTTGTTTTATGCTTGATGCCCTCGCTATTGTTTATTTTCTGTTTTTAAGATTCGTTGGTAGATAATTTTTCTACAGAGTTAAAACCTATAATCGAGAAGTATGATTATTGCACATGGGGATGAAAGGAAACATGTGACACTCTATCCTTCAACACAATCTCCTTCTTTATTATCATGGCTTGATGGACAAGAACAACATGAAACTCAATATATTCTTAGTATTAATCAAGTCTATAATTCTAGAGAAGAGGAAGAAAATGAGGATCTATTAGACCTTTTCATCTCAGAACCAAATGTTTTAGAGCAACTTAGAATAGCAGAATATGAAGCTGCAAGTCATATTTTAAATCTGTGGTTCTAGGAAAATTATACTATTCAATCACTAAGTTCATTTGAAAGTATTTTTCCAGTTAACTCAATTACCAATTCACAGAGTAAAATCATCAAAATCAGTCCTGGAAGGAATTTGAATATTGGTAATAACTTACAATTATCACAAGAACAAGAGGTATCAGCACTGTTACAAAAATATTCAAAATATTTTCCTGAGATTACACATATATGCAGGGGATTCATCCAAAGACATGTATTCACCACATTTACACTGATGATCAAATCAAACCAGTGAGACAACCACAAAGAACAATGAATCATATTATGAAGGAAATAGTGAAAGAAGAATTGCAGAAACTCTTACAAGTCGGATTCATCTATCCTATTTCTGATAGTCAATGAGTTTCTCACTTAATTGTGGAGAATAAGAAAAATGGAAAGTGGAGAATATGTGTAGACTACAAAGAGCTAAATAAAGGCACATTAAAAGATCATTTCCCTTTACCATTTATTGAGCAAGTACTAGATTCATTAGCTGGGAATAAATTCTTTTCTTTTCTTGATGGATTTGGAGGATGCAATCAGATTAAGATAGCATTGGAAGACCAAGATAAAACAAAATTTACTTGTCCATGGGGAACATATGCATATAATGTTTTTCCCTCTGGGCTATGTAATGCACCTTCTACTTTTCAGAGAGTAGTCCTTGCAATATTTGCGGATCAAATCCATGAATGTGTAGAGGTATACATGGATGATTTCACTTTATATGGCAAAACATTTGATGATTGTTTAAAAAATCTTGAAAAAGTTTTGAAAATATGCATAGAGACAAATCTATCTCTCGGTGATGAAAAATGATTTATGATGTTAACTGAGGGGATAGTGTTGGGACACCATATTTCTTCTTTGGGAATTAATGTGGATCCAACAAAAATACAAGTCATTGTGAATTTAATGCCACCCACAACACAAAAGGAAGTAAGAAGTTTGTTGGGTTATGCAGGCTACTATAGGAGTTTCATTGAAAAATTTCATTAAAATAGCTCTGCCTCTATTCAAGTTACTTGCAAAAGATGTTGAATTCCAATTGACAAATAATTTTCAAAATTCATTTAAAATATTAAAAGAAAAATTGTCGGTTGCACCCATTCTTCGAGGACCAAATTGGTCATTTCCATTTCGTATATGTACTCATGCATTTGACACTACTATAGGAGCATCACTTGGACAGAAAGAGAACTGGTTTAATTATGCCATATACTTCATAAGGAAAAACTTAACACCGACATAATTGAACTATACAATTAGGGAAAAATAAATTTTAGTTATAGTGTATTTAGTTAATAAGTTGAGGCATTACATAACAGGTTATCAAGTATTCATTCACACAGATCATTCAACCATAAGATATTTAATGAACAAAGAAATTACAAATGGAAAAATTACTATATGGTTGTTATTGATGCAAGAATTTAACATCAATGTACAAGATTGACCCAGTAAGGATAATCAATTAGCAGACTTTATATCAAGACTTCATTCCCCTAGTGATCCAAATCCTGTTTCAGATAATTTCCTAGATGAACATATATTTGCTATAACTATAAAAATTCCATGATTTGCATATGTAGCCAACTATTTATCATCTAGAATCCTACCATCCCATTACACAAATAAACATAAAAGAAAGATAGTTAGAGAAAGTGCTAGATATAGTTGGGTCAATGGTGACCTCTTTTATACTAGTTTTGATCTAATAATAAGAAAATGTGTTAGAGAAGACAAGATTCTAGATATCTTGAAAGCATGTCATGATGAGCCATGTGGTGGTCATTTTGTAGAAAAGCAGACATCATACAAAGTGCTCAAACTTGGCTACTACTAGCTAACAATCTTCAAGGATTGCAAAGCCTATGTAAGAGATGTGACAACTGCCAAAGAACCAGGAGACCATTGGTATCATATGAAATGCCATTAAAGCCACAAGTACTCATACAACAATTTGAGAAATGGGCTCTGGACTTTGTGAGACCAATAAACCCACCATCAAATGGAAGGAAGTATGTCCTAGTATGTACATATTATGTTACTAAGTGAGTGGAGGCAAAGGTAGTGGCAAGAGAAACAGAAGAAATAATCGTTTCTTTTCTATTTGAAGAAATATTTGTAAGGTTTGGAGTTTAGAGACAAATTGTTACAGACTAGGAAGAACAATTCACCTCCAATATTGTAAGGGATATTACGGAAAAGTACAAGATCAAACACATAAAATATAATCCGTACCATCCACAAGAAAATGGAAAAGTGGAGTCCACTAATTTTTTTTTGGAGAATATGATGACAAAAACTGTGCAGATGAATAGAAAATATTGGTCAGAAAAGTTAAGAGATGCGCAATAGGCCTAAAGGATCACATGGAAGAACACAACTGGATTTAGTCCATACCAGTTGGTATACGGTAAGGAAGTATTGTTATCCATATAATTTCAAATACATACATACAAACTTGCAGCAGAAATGGGAATGGAACTATCTAAATCACAACAACAACGAGTGATTTAATTAAATGAATTGGATGAAATAAGACAACAAGAAGTCGAGCATACATTTTTAGTCCAAGACTAGAGAATAAAATGGCATGATCGATTAATCAAGAATACATTTTTCCAAAAGGGAGACTGGACACTATTGTTTGACTCCAAGTTTAAATATTTTAAAGAAAATTTTATGACTCATTGGCTTGGGCCATATGAGATAGAAGAAATCTTCGACAATGAGCAGTAAAAATAAAAACAATAGATGAAGCGTAAATTTCATTTTTAGTTAATGTACATAGGTTAAAATGTACAATAAGCCTATCAATAAGAACAATTTTATGAAAATAATTTCAACAGAAGCTGATATGGTTATAATGGAACAACATAATATGCCTTCCTTACTTCCATAAGAATAAATAAATAAATATAAAAACAACAACAATAATAATAATAATAATAATAATAATAATAATAATAAAAGAGTTTGGTTGTGAAAATCGAGGAGACTGGCAGAAAGAAAAATCGAATTCATATTGGAAAACCAACTTGTTTGGCCAATATGAATTCTCTATTTTGTTTTGTTTTTACTTCAATATGATTTTCTAGAGTTAATCCTCCAAGACATGCAAGACTTGAGGACAAGTGTTAACATCAACAAGGGGGGAGTTCATAATAAAACTATGCAAATAATTTAAGCACCTGAATTGCAGAAGGAACCTGAATTACATGACATAAGGGACCTAAGACATCATTGCAAATATTTTTCAAAAGGGATGTGAGATATCATTGAAAATATTATGCATAAGAGACCTATTTTATATGACAGAAGCAACTTGAAAAATTGTTGAAAATTACATATCAGAAGGGACCTGAACATTATTTATAATATCACTGCATAAGGGACTTGAACAACATTAACGTTCAATCCTAAAATACATGCTAGAAGGGACCTGAAACATCAATTATAAACTGCAGAAGGGACCTGAACAACATCAACATTCAAAGATCCTGAATCAATATCACATTCGAAAAAATGGAGCATAAATAAGTCTCTACATTTTAATATATCTTGGAAGAGCCATAATTATGATAATAAAGACATTTTCGACCATCAACCAGTATTTTGACCTGAGGACATCATTGACATCAAGTATTTTATGGGAGTACAAGTACAGTAAATGAAATTTTTTTATCTTAAAATTGTAGGAATTTATAGGGCAAGTTCCTTAGATCAAGAATCAAAGGTCACTGCTCACAAATAGATCACAAATCAGTACACCAATATAATCACATGGTTAAAACCCTCAAAGAGGGAAACAGTCCATGGCTTGAGCCAATGCGGCCACTTCAGGGAATTTATTAATATAAAAATAAAAGTTAAATATATTTCTCTCATAAAAAATTACTGAAAAAATGACCCTCCATTCTCTTTAAATAGAGATCATGGAACAATCAGGTGCTAAGCCACGAATCAAGTGTCGTTAATACCGAGTTGAGAGATAACTGTCGTATCACTACAAATCATGACCGTTGGAATATAAGTTACAAATGTACATGGTAAAGAAACACACTTTACCTAACTCTACATTAGACTAAGTTATTCTTAACTATTTCCTATGTGTCGAAATATCCTAACATCCCCCCTAAAAACGACTTGGGATAGGATTGAAGGATTTACAAAGGTGACACAAAAGGAGCCTATTTCCTATGTGTCGAAATATCCTAACATCCCCCCTTAAGAAAAAATTGTGATAGGATTGAAGGATTTACAAAAGTGACACAATAGGAGAAGGAAGGAGGCATTATAGCCTATCCCCCCTTAATGACAACTTTCCTGAACTCCAATCATGGATCAAAGTTTGGTACACTTCGCTTCTATGAGAGCCTTCGTAAAGATATCGGCTATTTGATCATTGGTTGGACAATACTAAACTTCAAGAACACGATCATAAATGTGATTTCTGATGCAGTGTATGTCGAGTTCAATGTTTTTCATATGCTAATGCTGAATTGGATCTTTACATAGTTGAATGGAACCCTGATTATCAAACCAAAGTGTAGCTGGATGCTACTGATGTTGACCAAATTCAGACAGAATCTGATGAAGCTACATGGCTTCCTTACTAGCTTCAACTGCACCACGATACTCTTCTTCTGTTGAAGAAAGACAGATGGCACTTTGTTTCTTATAATACCAAGTAATAGGTCCTAAACCAAGAGTGAATCCATATCCTGCAGTAGACTTTCGATCATCAGGGTCACTAGCCCAGTCAGAATCAGTGAAACCCATCAACAATGGAGATGCTCCTGCACTGTAATGAATCCCGAACTGAACTGTACCTCAAATATATCAAATTATTCTTTTAGCTACTTTCCAGTGACTTTCATGAGGTTGGTGCATAAACCGAGCGACAAGACCAACGAAAAAGGAAAGGTCAGGACGGGTGTGGGTTACATATAGAAGTTTACCAACAAGTTGACGATAGAAGGTAGCATCAATTTCAGGGGTAGTACAGTTGACTGAAAGCTTGACTCCAGATTGAAAGGGAGAAGGGGCTGGCTTATAGTCTTCCATGTGAAAGTGGTGTAGAAGATCACAGGCATACTTTGACTGAGAGAGGGTAATGCCTTCCTTGGATCACAAGACTTGAAGACCAAGGAAATAATGCAAGTGTCCTAAGTTTGTAATTTCAAACTTATTTTTGAGGCTAGATGTCACATGGTTTATATGGTTTGGATAACTACTAGTAAGGATAAGATCATCAAAATAAAGAACAAGGATGGTGAAGGACTTATCGACTTTCTTGGTGTAGAAAGTGTTGTCAGAATGACACCTAGAAAAGTCATTATCTGAGATAAATCTGTCCATTTTGGCATACCAAGCTCGAGGAGCTTGTTTGAGACTATAGAGAGACTTTCTAAGGTGACAAAAAAGGCCGGAGTCTTTTTGGATAAATCTGGGGGGTTGTTCCATGTAGATTTCTTCATGCAAATATCCATGTAAGAAAGTAGATTTAACATCCAATTGATGGACTTCCCATTTAAAGGAGGCAGCAAGGGGAAGAACAAGGAAGATAGAATTCATTTTGGCAACAGGGAAGAAGGTTTCAGTATAGTCAATTCCTTCAACTTGTGAAAATCCTTTAGCGACAAGACGAGCTTTATGTCTATCCACTTTTCCATCTGGTCCAACCTTTGTTTTGTAAACCCATCTGCATGTGACAATTTTTCTTCCTTTTGGAAGAGGAACAAGATCCCAAGTATCATTTGCCAATAAGGAGTGATACTCTTTATTCATAGCTTCATCTCAATCTGGATGACCGGAGGCTTCTTCAAAGGTTGCTGGATCAAGTTTTTCTGGAACTTGAGGCAATAAGGAAGAGGCTCTTTCGAACTGAGAACATGTACGTCGTCGATCGACAGGGTCACATGTAAGAGAACCTATTGCATCCCAAGTAGAGCGGACCCATCTTGGAAGCGGTGGAGTATAAGGAACAATTTCACGAGGTGGAGGAGGATTGTCATCCTTAGTGTCATCATTTGCACTAGAAGGAATGCTATTAAAAATAGAAGAGAGAGAGGGAGGTTGCACGTATGCCGAATCAGGCTCGCAGGCCAAAGGTGACACACCCGCCGAACTAGGCTTGCAGGCCGATATATTTTCATCAAACTTTACATCTCTTCTAATGATTATATTTTTGGATTTTGGTTGAAGAAGTCTATATCCTTTGACATCTTCAGAATATCCAACAAAAATACATTTTTCACTCTTAAGTTCTAAGGCTTTATTTTTCTCATCTGGAATATGGGCCCAAGCATCACTTCCAAAAACAAGAAAATGACTTACATCTAGTTTGATTGAGCTCCAAGCTTCTTCTGGAGTTATATCCTTTAAAACCTTAGTAGGAGTGCGATTTACTATGTAATTTGCATAGTTAATGGCTTTTGCCCAAAAATTGAGACCAAATCCTTTAGATTGAAGCATACAATTAGCCATTTCTTTTAATGTGCAATTTTTCCTTTCAGCTACACCATTGTGTTGTGGAGTATATGGAACACTATGTTGCAATTGAATGCCATGCTCAGTGCAGAAGTTGATAAATTTGTTGTTAACATATTCTCTACCATTGTCTGATCTTAACTTAATAATTTGATGTCGAGATTCCTTCTCAAAAAAGGCCTTAAAGGCCAAGAACATGTTAAAAAATTCACTCTTGAGTTTTAATAAATATACCGACATGCATCTAGAAAAATCATCATTGAAAGTTAAGAAGTACTTGCAACTAGAGAAAGAAACAACAGGAAGTGGACCACATAAATCACTGTGCACAAGCTGCAAAGGGGCTGAAGCATGTCAAGAGGCACATTTGTCAAAACTATCCTGATGATGTTTTCCCAGTACACATCTGGAGAAAACAACATCTCGGCTAGATACCATAGGAAGGCCCATCACCATATTTTCCTTACATAGAGTTTGAAGATAGCGATAGTTTAAGTGACCAAATCGCTCATGCCAATGTTTGCTCACATCATCATTATGAGCAATAAAAACAGAGGGAAGACATGATGACCCAATGTTGTCAAACTTATACAACCTTGTGGAATCATCGGCAATGCCAGTAGCTAAAATATGTTTAGGATCTTTGAGGTCCTTGACTACAACATCATGAGGTGAGAATTCTACTATTTTCCCTTCACCTGAATGAGTTATTTGATAAACAGATAGAAGGTTGCATGATAAGGTAGGAACACATAGTACATCATTGAACTGACCAATATCTAGATGAATGGTTCCAGATCCTACAACACTAAGAGATCTATCATCACCAACATAAATATGTTTGGTGTTACAATCATTTAAAGAAGAACACATGGATTTATTTTTAGCCATGTGTTAAGAAGCTCTAGAATCAATGAGCCACTCATGAGAAGGATAAGAAGAAGATACATTTAATGCATAACCAGATCTTGATGCTTGAAAACTACAAGCAGAAAGTGCCATGCCTAAAGATAAAGGTGAAGAGTGCCCCAAATTGATGTTGTGCTTCTTCATTGCTACTTCTAAGGCTTCCATGTTCTTAAAACATTTGGATTCTATATGGCCATCATGATTGCAAAAGTTGCAATGTCTATTTGTATTCTTCCCTTTGTTTTGATTTGCCTTATTATTTTGGTGATTTGATTTTTCAGTTTGCGGCTGAAATTTCTTAGGGCCCTAATACCATGTAGGATTTTAAAGGGTAATTTCCTTAGACCAAGAACCAAAGGTCACTGCTCAAAAATAGATCACAAATCAGTACACCAGTATAATCACTTGGTTAAAACCCTCAAAGAGGGAAACAGTCCATGGCCTGAGCCAACGCGGCCACTTTAGGAAATTTATTAATATAAAAAGAAAAGTTACATATGTTTCTCTCATAAAAGGTTACTGAACAAATCACCCTCCATGCTGTTTAAATAGAGATCATGGACCAATCAGGTGTTAAGCCACGGATCAAGTGTCGTTAATACCGAGGTGAGAGATAACCGTCGGATCACAACAAATCGTGACCGTTGGATTATAAGTTACAAATGTACATGGTAAAGAAACACAATTTACCTAACTCTACACTAGACTAAGTTATTCTTAACTACTTCCTATGTGTTGGAATATCCTAACAAAAATTTCAATTTTTAAAATTTTTTCTATAAGTTGTTAAGAGTAATTTAGTTCTTAATATGAATTCCATTACATTTTACCTATATCCTACCACTACCTTCATTATCCTACCCATTATAATCATATTCATCATAATCATATCCCTATTCATTACCCTTTTCCTACATTTACCCTCATACATTAACCATAATTCCATATACCATATTGCATTAATTCCATATACCATATTGCATTTACCCTATTTACCATCATTCCATATACAATATTACATTTACCCTCATACATTAACCATAATTCCATATACTATCATTTCCAATCATTTTTAAACCATCAAATTAATCCTAATCATTTTCTTAAGCAAGTATCAAAAATTAAATGCTCAATATTCAAAACCTTTTTTACCTACAAAACAACAAAGGTTAATGTAATGATATAGATTTAATTTTAAAAACGACCATTCTAGGGTCATTTTAAAATTAAATTAAACAATAAAAGGTTGACAACCTAAGCTATAAGTGCAAATATGCAAACATATATCATATGATAAAGCTAAGGTATGGAAATGGGCGGACAATGCAAATGAAAAAACCTAAGTTGGCATGGAAATAGGCACATAATACAAAGGACAAAACTCAAAGTTGAAATGGAAAAACAATGCAATGAAGAACACGAATTATAATGAATTTCGATTATGGTATGGGCATGCAAAGAAATGAAGATGGATATGAGTGAATAATGAAATAGTAGAGAACGTGAGTGATGGTGATGGGATGTATGCAGACGTTGTGGAAAAGGATGTAGTGCAAGTCAGAGGAATGAAGCCACAGAGGCATATGAGTCAAGCGTCGACATGAAAAAAGGTCAACATAATTTAAAAAAACACAGTGCTATGACATAAAACAAATCCCTGTGCAAATATTGAAGCCTCCACCATTTTTAAACCAACAGATCTTTGTGTAAGTGAAACTACTGAATTTTTTCACCATCATAGCCATTACCAAGCTCAAATAAAGGAAGTCGACACTGTGAACACCATAGGCACACGTTCAAAACACCTTGTGAAGAATGAAAGTGATTGAGAAAATGTAGAGAGGCTCTGAAGGAAATGAAGAAACTCAAGCCGAGAAGAGCAAGCATAAGAAATCGCAAAGGAGGTGCGAAGAAATAAGAAGAGCATGCATTAATGTTGACTGAGATTGGAAGCTAATATATATACCCGTCGTGTTGATCAAGCACTCCAAAAAATTACAGAGATCTCGTGGAAGAGAACATGTAAGCATAAACTATGGATTTTTCTCATCGTTGAATGGATATTAAGAATAAATGAAACTCAGGATTGTCTGTTGAACATGATTTAAACAGAAAGTTATAAGTGCGAGTCTCTGCCACCATTTAGCATGAATCTACCACCTATTAAAACATGAGGATTCTGAGATGTCAAAGAGGAGTCTTAACAGTAGTGATGTCGTGAAAACGCAGGGATGTGAGGCTCAAGTCAAATAAAACCTTGGGATTGTTCCAAAGAAGGTAAAATGAAATTGAATTCCTCCACATACAACCATGGAATTGTCATATATTTTTTTGAAAAAAAAATGGAGTGTTGCACAGTGAATGAATTTTGAAAAACACAGTGAGCCATTTGTTTATTATTTTTTCAAACAGAGAACCGAAATCATTTCATTGTAGAGGAAGGGTTATGAATGAATTCTAAGAGCAGAAGGGCACTGTGGCATGAATTTAAAAAAAAAAGGCAGATAATTCTACACCAAAACATAGGAGATTTTTAAAAATTTTGATAAAACAAATAATAGAAAATGAGACATAGATCTCTCTCTCTCTCTCTCTCTCTCTCTCTCTCTCTATATATATATATATATATATATATATATATATATATATATATATATATATATATATATATATATATATATATATATATATATATATATATATATCAGATCGTTTTGGAACGAGTGGGTTAGATTTTGTAGAAGAAAATTGGTTGAAGAATATTAATTTCATCTCTTTTTGAAGAGCATCAAAAAAGAGGTAAGCCTTATCATCATGAAAAAAATGCATGAATAAGTCAACAAAGATATAAATGTGTGCATAAATTTTTATTTGAAAAAGGAGAATTTTGATAGGGCAAGGTTACATCAATTGGTTTTCAGAGCATATAGCTACTAGGGTAGAACCAAAAGATTTCCAGATTGAGGATTGGGAAAAATAGACCATATAAAAAATTTATCAGGCTAGACTAATAGGTTTCCTCCAAAAGTTTAATGGAAACAATGAAAGAATCACCAAGGAGTTCATAAACAATTATGCACAAGATCAAACCATGGTGGGGAACCTAGCTATCCCATTAAGTCCAGAATCCATTTCTCAATATTTAGATCTACCATTGTCAGGGGAACAATATCATAAGGGCTTTCACTTCAAAGATAAGGTATGGATTTTATTTTTGGAGAAAAATAGGAAGGGATCATTTGATAGAACCAAGGGAATTCTGAGGGAATGGTTTAATGAGCCATGGGCAGATTTGGTGTTAATTATTCAAATATTTTTCACATGTGACATTAGGCAGAGTGTAGTGCACCTCTATCATATCAGATTGCTCCAGCATATCAAGGGAGAAGTGAAAGTCAATTTTCCATACTTCTTCTCCAAAATTTTTATTTTAAAATGACAGAGAATGTGAGGAATGAAACTAAACATAAGGAAGCACAAATATACCACGAAGGACTAATCAAATTTATTGTAGAGTATCAAATGAAAACCAAGGGCGTAGTGTGGAAAGAGTTTTTAACTCAACGTCATTTTGAAGAACAAATCATAGAGGATAAGTTTAAACCATTTAATGAAACAAAGAGCATAATGAACTCACCTCTTAATCCAAGGACAAGGTCCAAGAAGCAGCAATGTACTATCATCATTGAGAGAGAAGCATATTTCCTATCCATTCCCATGAGACATAGGATAAAAAGTCCAACAGAAACAAGTAGAAAAGATAAAGACTGTGAGGCACAAATTGTTGAAACACCTCCCACGGAAAAACAAGTTGATGAAATCACTGAAAGATTGAAAAAATAATCCTATGAAAAGACATTGGAGAGATATTCATGCTTTGATAATGTTGAGGGAGAAGCCACTTCATTTTCCAAAGACACAAGAGAAGAAGAGAAAGAGTTGCACCCTAGCAAAATAAAAGAGTTGAGAGATCAATTGGAGGTAAGAAAAATTATGGAGAGGAATTTAAAGAAAGAGAACAACACATATAGGAAGAAAAATTCAAAATTGATCAAGGAAAATGAAAAACTGAATGAGAAAGTTGGAAAATTAGAGATAAATAATACTCTTCTTTCTAAACAAGCTTACATGTGACTTAATGAGAAAAACACATGGAAATACAAGTATGAAAGACAAAAGGTCATGACTTCAATATAAAAGGGAGAATAGTATAAAGGGATAGATTTTCATTTGGAAGTAGCACATCAGGAGGCACCTGGATTAGGTACAGTGTCTACATCAGAGCTTAGAAGGTCTAAGACAAGGAAGCAAGCCTGAGGACATGCTTGTACATCAACAAGGGGGAGATGTTGGCCCTTGTTTTTTATCCAATTTTGCTTAATTAAATACACTTAATTTCCATGTTATCCATCCATATACCATCCATATTCACTCTATTTTGAAAAATTTATTCATATATAGGTATATAAATTATGTTTTTCAATTTTTATATGTTTTTACAAAAATTGGATTTTCAGTGCATTTTTGGACACCGCTAAAAATTCCCATAATTTCTTCGTTGATGTCATAATTGCAGGACACCTGGCCATGAGTGGAGACCATTTCTAGAAGTATTGGGAACTAAGAATGGACGTGCACCTATTGGTTCGTTCAAACCAAGCTAAAACAGGCTCAGTCAAAGCTGGTCAAATAGGACCTGTTATTCTGGAAATCGCTAGGTAATAGGCCAAATTTAGCATTTTATGTGATTTTCCAAATTTCGAGAGATTAGATGGATGATATCAACTAGAATAGATAGGATAAGGATAGACATGGCTGTTATATACATTTAGTTAAGTTTGTTTCATATTTTTCTATTTAAGACAAAGACATTGAAGGCATGAATATGTAGAATTTGTATAATTTCACTTTGATATTTCTGAACTTCGGGAGCTAATTGAAGAACCAGATCTATATTGTTTTCTATTTTTATATATGGAAAATTCTTGATTGATTTTTAGTAGATGATAAGTACTTTCAATGTGCGAGGCAAGGGTGGAGGGCCCCCACACTGAGCTAAGTGCACTTTCGGGTTAATTTCGTTGGAATTTCATGAACTAGTTTTGTTTCATGTTTAATTAGTTAATTAGATGTATGATGATATGTTATGATTTATAATGAATATTAATCTAAATTATAATATGTATATGAAGGGTCAAATCAATTATTAAGTTAAACTCTTCTTCTATTTGATCGGAGACTAGAAACTAGAATTCATCTTTCTTTCTTTTAAGTGATTTTCTGAATTTCCAGGTTTCTAACAATGGAATTAATGATGAATTAATTTATAATGAAGGATAGAAAGGAAATACTTAGTTAGGAGCCTCTTCTATTATTCTTTCATACATCTTGAACTATTGTTCATTAGTGATTTTGATTTCTGCTCATGAATTAGTATTGTAGAGAAGGTCAACCAAGTTCTCCCATTTAGGAGCTTCTTCTTCTTCTTATTACATATTAAATTAGAAATTATTTAGTTATGTTTTATATTTGTAATATGAATTTCCTTTAAATTCAATAATTAATCTTCTAAACTTTACTGTAGTTTAAATCCATATATTTTGGAGATGTTTCCAAGTTTTACAAACCCAGATTGATAATAAAATACTTCTGTTAGTTCACCCAGTAAACAGACCCAATAAACTACATGAAAACATTGTTCCAAAGAAGGGCATGATGAATCCCATTGTTGGAAACTACATCCCGAACTAAGGCCTAAGAAACTGAACAACAAGGGGAAACAAATATGACTACCACCACACAACATGATCTTGGATCTGATTTCGGTGATGAGACCAAGATCCTAAACATGGTAAAAAATGGAAAATAAGCCATAGAAAGTACTAGTTCCTCAAATAGTCACAAAAATACTCCAAATGAAGACACAAGGATAGAATTTTTCCATGTAAGAGTGATTTCAAATCATACAAATATTGATGCATTTTTTGATAGTGGGTCACAAGCAAACCTGAATTCAGAAGACTTAGTCAAAAATATTAACCTTGAAACTATACCACATCATAAACCATACCCTTTGGGTTGGATAGTTAAGAATGCCAATTTATAGGTTACAAGGAAATGCATATTTCGATTTTCCATTACTGCAAAGTTTGTTCATGAGGTAGAGTTAGATGTGGTTCCACTTGAAATTTCCTGGATTATATTGGGAAGTCCATATTTGTATGACAGGAATGTTGTATTTTACCGCCATGTGAAAAAATATCATTTGCTTAAGGATGGGGTGGAGTATATTGTGAGAGCTCATCACAAAAAGCTGAATATTTCTTTAGTTAATGGAGTGCAGATGAAGAGACTAGTTAATGCGAGTAAAATTTTTGTGCTTCTCATGATAAAGAAAAATGATGATTTTGACTATGAATCTTTTGAAGGATGTGATGAAAAATTAAAATATGATTTATTTGATGTCATAAGTCAGCATGGTGATATGTTTCAAGAACCAAGTGGGTTACCTCCCAAGAGGGGAATTCGGCATGAGATTCAGTTGCAGCGGGATGTTCCACTTCCAAACATTGGTATGTATTGCATGCAAATTATGGAGATTTTGGAAATCACGAAGAAAATCAAGAATTTATGAACACTGGTATCATATGCCCATCTAATTTTCCATGTGGTTCATATATTGTTTTGGTACCAAAGAAGGATGAGACTTGGCACATGTGCATAGGTTTCCGTGCACTAAATAAAACCACAATAAATAATCTCTATCCACTCCCACACATTGATGATTTTCTTGATCAGTTAAGGTATGAAAATTATTTCACTAAGCTAGACTTACAAAGTGGTTATCATAAAGTTAGAATAAGTGAACAGGACATTTGGAAAACTGCACTTAAAACTAGACAAGGATTGTTTGAGTTGCTAGTTATGTCATTCGATCTAACAAATGCTCCAGATACTTTCATGAGAGTTATGAATGATGTTCTAAGACAATTTCTAGATGAATTCGTCATTGTTTACTTAGATAATATTTTGATATTTGTCAAGTCAAGACATGAACATGTCATGCATGTGAACAAGGTACTTAATGTCTTGAAAAAATAAAATTTATTTTTAAATATGTCAAAGTGTGAGTTTGGCAAGAATTCTTTAGTTTATTTGGGACACATTGTTGGAGGAGGTGAGTTTAAGATAGACCCTTCCGAAGTAGAGGTCATTCTGATTTGGCCCATGCCCAATACAATTATGGAGGTAAGAAGCTTTCTTGGGGTAGCACAATATTGGAGGAAATTCATTGCTAATTTTTCTTCCATTTAAGCTCTGTTACATGCATTGATAAGTGTCAATAAAGTATTCCACTAGGGAGATATGTAGAAAAACACATTTTATTCTTTAAAAAAAAGATCAGTTCAACACCGGTATTGGCTCTGCCAGATCTTAGACAACCATTTTAGATCCAAATAGATGTAAGTGATTATGCCATGGGAGAAGTTCTCATGCAACATGGTAAGCCTATTTCGTTTCATTATAAAAATTTTAATGGAGTTGTGACTAACTATGCCACCTATGACAAAAAGTTATATTCTTTGGTACAAAGTGTAAAGAAATGGAAGCACTATTTGATGGGGGAAAGAGACTATTATACATACCGACCATCAACCATTGTAGTACTTACAATCACAGTCAAAGTTGAAACAATCAAGACATTTTAGATGGATGAGATTTCTACAACAATTTCATTTTGTTATTAGGTATAAAAAGGGAATCTACAATAAGGTAGTTGATATTATCTTTAGGCATATTGTAAATTCATCTATTATACTCAAGCACAATTAAGTTATGCATGAAATTTACATTGAAAAATATGCATATGACAGTGACTTTCAAGATGTATATGAAATATTGAGTCAAGGAAACCAAAGTGAAGAGTTATATTATTATGTGCATAATATTTTATTGTATCACTTGGGAAAGTTATGTATACCACAGAGAGAAAGAAACAATATCGTAAGGGAGGTGCACATTTCATTAATTGTTGGACATTTCAGTGTAGGTAAGATGGTAGAGAATCTCTAAAGGTATTCTTATTTGCCACACATGATTGATAGTGTGTCTTGTTTTATTAGAGGATGTTCTTTGTGTGCAACAAGTAAGCCTAGTAATAGGAAAATTGGATTGTACACTCCACTTCCGGTTCCTTCACATCCTTGTGAGGGTATCTAAATGGATCTTGTAGGTGGTATTCCAATGTCAAGGAAAGGTCATGATTACTTGTATGTCATTGTAGATAGGTTCAGAAAATGTGCCTTTTGATTCCATGTAAAAAACAAATTACAGCTGAACAAATAGCTCATATTTTCTTTCAAGATGTATGGGTTCATTTTGGTCTTTCTACTTCTATTGTAAGTGATTGAGATTCACAGTTTGCTGGGAATTTTTGGTCTAAATTATGGGACATGTTGGACACAAAGTTTAAGAAGAGTACAACCTTTCATCTGCAAATGGATGGTCAGAAAAAGTGGTTAATAGGACATTCATTCATCTTCTTAGAGGTTATTGGAACAAACATCCAAAGTTGTGGGATGAACAGTTGCATTACATTCCACATGCATACAATAGGGCAAAGCATTCTTCCACAGACACATTGTCATTTGAGGCATGTCTTGGGTAATTTCCAAGATCGCATTTGGACTTCATCTTTGAGAAATATGTCGCTATAGGTGGTCATAGTGAAATAGATAAGGTAAGAAAGTTCATTGAGAAAATTCAGTTGGTAGATCACACAGTGCAAGAACAACTTGAAAAGAGTCAAAGAAACTACAAGGCGAGGCAGGATAAACACCGTGTTGATCACAAATTCCAGGTTTGAGATGAAGTTTGGTTATATATCAGAAAATAAATATTGCAAGGGAAAGGTAAAAAGCTTAAGCCAATCCATTATGGTCCATTTAAAACTTTGGAAAAGATTGGTAGCAATGCATTTAATTTGTACTTGCCTCCTTATATGCAAATATATCCTATCGTTAATTATGATAATTTGAGATTGTTTGAGACTCCTTTGATTGATGATCAAGGAGAGCATGTTCAGCTACCATCAATATATGATTTATCGCCATAATATCTTGATGAACTTCAACAAGATCTCATACTTGTCAGAAGAACCAAAACATCAAGGTGAGGGAATGATGAATACCTTAGAGTGGGATTCAATGGGAAAAATCCTTCCAAGGCCAAATGGAAGGAGATTGAAAGGGTGAGGGAGTTGCAACCTCACCTAATGAAAAATTTATAGTATCTTTTGGGGTCCAAAATGCTTCTAGTGGGGAGGAATGATCAAAGGCTCACTATTTAGCTCAAAAACGAAAGTGCTCATAAATTCTCCAAACTAGAATGACCGCGTAGAGCTCTTCACCAAGGTTCCGATGCAATTCTTTTCGTCAAAATCCGAATCCAGATGAAGAAGTTATGATCTTCTGTCTGCTTTCCCAAACAAGTAAAAAATGAGAAAAAAAATGACAGACTGATGACATGGCATTCCAGTTAGCAGTCCAGGAATATCCAGGGAATATTCTCCAATTTTATCCCAATGACACTGTGACAAGTGTCGCAGTCAGATTTTCCAATGAACTTTGGAAGTGAAATTTGTTTACCTCTAATTCTAAGGTTGAATGAGAATTTTTTTTAGGTTGGAATAGTCCAACCAGAGCTAGACACGTGGTGCAACTAGAGGCTTCCATGTGCCCCCTCTGGTGTGGACCCATCCAACCTTGGATAGACTTTATGCTATGTCTAAAGTTTTGGATATATATATATGGTCTCATATATTTTTTCTAGACATAAGGTATAAACCTTAAACATTACATATGGTGGAATTTTGCATATGGTAGAGTTATATATATGATGGGTAGGCTAACTATTATATTGGAGGTATTAACATAGTAGAGGAGGCTTCTACCTATGGCGGTAGGGAACTAAACTAAGCGAACAAGTCTATAAAGTAGCGGACATGTGTATAGATTTGGCGGAGAGATGATATGGGGTGTACATTAATATAACCAAAGTTTAAAACATTTTTTTTTATAGCATGGTGTATCAAAATGTTGATGCGGTGGTTGGGGTTGAACCCACGACCACCCCCGCGCTAATTCTCCACCTTACCATTCTTCCATATCATGGGTCTTTACCCATATGGCTTGGGACTTCTATTTGAATTGAATCGATGCTGATTATGGGGGTTTAGAGGGGAACATCCCCCTCCCAAGTGATCAATGTTGGAACCGTGGCACAATGGCTCAATAACGGTTGGAGTTTTATTAATTGTAAACACGTTTAATTAAATGATAAATCATGCTTAATTCCTAATATAATCTGCTCTTGACTCCGACGGTTAACGTTTGGATAACACACAGTTAATGATGTTCTTATTCAACTAAGCCGTCATTAACAATGTGTTAATCCATAATTAAAGGGATTGTCAACTTGGTGGAGGTCTATTTTTAGGTGGTTTTTCTAAATTTAGCAGGGTTAGCTGGATATTTTCCAGTTTTGGAGGAGTAATAGTAGGGAAATTGGTTTTTTCCATAACTGAGCCAAGTTTTGATCAATTTTGGTGTAGTAAGAGTAATTATTAGTAGATTTTGAAGTTTTGGAGCCATTGGAGTAGTTTTCAGAGGCAACAGAAGACTTTAAACAAAATTTTTGCATAATTGAAGCCAATACAAAGGCTCATGCCATGGAAGCTGGACCAAGGAGATGTAGCCCAAGAGGGGTGAAATCCTTCATTAAAACAATGTGTTATTGATTCAGTTGTCATGGTTTTATGTGTGTTTATATGATTCCATTTCAGAATTTAGTTCCCATGCTTTTATGTTCATGAAATAAACTTAATCTCCACAAGTTTTTTTTTTTAATCAATCATTAGCACTTCCATAAACCCTTGTACAAGAAGAAAACATAAGCACTTTTACTATAAATCTGAAACTGATATTAGCACTACAATAATTAAAAATCAAATTCCAGATCAAGATGGTACTAAAGCAAAGGTATTTTCTTTCTTTTCTTGAGATTGTGCAAGAAGGGTCGTAGTCACATTCGCCAATGAACTTTCGAAGTGAAATTTTTTTACCTATAATTCTAACGTTGAATGTGACTTTTTTTTAGGTTTTATTAATCCAATCATAGCTGGACACGTGGTGCAGCCAGTGGCCACCATGTGCCCCTTCAGGTGTGGACCCATCTGACCTTGGATAATTCGAATTTATGCTATGTCCAAAGTTTTGGATATATATATGGTCACATGTGTTTTTTCTGGACCTAAGGTCTAAACCTTAACCATTTCATACGATGGAATTGTACATATGGTGGAGTTATATATATCATGGCCAGGCTAACTATTATGGCGGAGGTATTAACATAGCGGAGGAGGCTTATACCTATGCTGGGACGCGACTAAACTAATCAAACATGCCTCTAAACTCATGGACATGTGTATAGCTTTGGCGGAGACATGATATGGGATGGAAATGAATATAACCATAGTTTTAAACCTTGTTTTTTTTATTGCATGGTGTATCAAAATGTTGGTGCGGGGGTCAGGGTCAAACCCACGACCACCCCCATGCTAATTCATCGCCTTACCATCAACCCATATAGCTTGATACTTTTATTTAAATTGCATCGATGCCGACCACAAGGGTCTAGAGGGGGCAAACCCCCTCCCATGTGATCAATGCTAGAACCGTGGTGCAAGGGCTCAACAACCGGTGGAGTTTTATTAAATATAAACATGTTTAATTAAATGATAAACCATGTTTAAGTCCTAATCTAATCCGCTCTTAACTCCGATAGTTAACATTTATATAACGCATAGTTAATGACATGCTTATCCAACTAATATGTCATTAACTGTGTGTTAATCCACAATTAAAGTGGAAATCAACTTGGTGGAGGTGCCTTTTTAGGTTGGTTTTCTAAATTTAGCAGGGTTAGTTGAATATTTTCCAGATTTGGAGGAGAAATAGTAGGGAAGTTGCTTTTTACCATAACTAAGCCAATTTTCCACTAATTTTGGCTCAGGGAGAGTCATTCTTGGTATATTTTGATGTTTTGGATCCATTGGAGCAAGTTGTAGAGGCGATAGGAGACCGTAAACATCATTTTTGAAAAATTGAAGCTAATACAAAGGCCCATGAAATGGAAGTTGGACCAAGGAGATGTAGCCTAGGAGGGGTGAAATCCTTCATCAAAAAAATGTGTTATTGGTTCAGTTGTCATGGTTTTCTTTTTGTTTATATGTTTATGTTCAAAATTTAGTTTCCATGCCTTTATTTTCATGAAATAAAATTAATCTCCATAATTTTGTTTTTTTATCAATCATAAGCACTTCCATAAACCCTTGTACAAGAAGAAAACATAATCACTTTTATTATAAATTTGAAACTGATATTAGCACAACAATAACTAACAATCAAATTTTAGATCAATATTTGGTTGAGATTCAATGATTGGTTTGCTGATGTTATAGTGATTCAGTTTGTTAAATGATTGGATGATTTGATTGAGTATTTGGTTTCATATTTGTTACTTGGTTTGGGCTTAATGTTGGAAGTGGGTCCAGTATGAAAACATGATGAACAGTGGCCTACAATTTTTGATGTTTTGATTCAAGTGGATCTAGTATGAAATATTATCAAACGTGGTCCACAAAGGGTGTTGAGAGTTGGAGCCTTCAGTGAGGGAATCGAAGCCTCCTTCCAGTGGTAGTTAGTAAATTTGTTCAAGGGGTTGGTGCTCCCTTCCAGTAGGAGATGGTAAATGAGATCAAGGAGTTGGAGCTCCTTTCTAGTGGGTGCTAGGGAACGAGTGGAGGTTGTAGCCTCCTGTAGGTGGGTGTCTGTGTGATGGTAAGAGTATTCTCTAGTATGAGATTGTAAGAATATTTTTTTTATATAATAAGAAAGAAGACATAGACGATGACAACGATGGTTTTCTCCGACATTGGGTTTCCACCTAAAAATATTTTTGTTCTTGTGTATTGTTGTGATGCTTATGTGTGATGGTTTATTCAAATCTTTACTACATACTATATGTGTGATGAAATTAATAATGCACTAGTTAAAGATAAAGATCTAATGGAACTTATGAAGAATTGGCTACTTGGATATACATTGTTTTCTTTCACTGAAGTCGCGTACATATGTTGGTTTCATAAATAAAAATAGTATACATAATTCCGAATAAGAAAAAGAAAAAGAAAAAGTGAGTTACAAATATTGATTCCCCCCCCCTGTTATTATTTTTCCAAACAATTGGTATCAGACATAGTCCCTCAAAAGAAGCTTGATTTTTTAAATGTAGGTCCATCAAGATGAGTAGCCGAGAAGGAGTATTTTTTTTTTTCAGACCACCTTTGTTTAATGGAACTATTTTTTTTTTTTTTTAATTGATAATGAGAGCATATTTCCAGGAACTAGGTGTTGATGTATTGGCAATTGTTGAAGGTGGATATCAATATCCAAGCTCCATTGCCACAAATAATGCAAGGAAGAAAAATTATGATACCAATGCAAAGGTTGTAAATGTTATATTGGGAAGTCTAGCTTAGTTATATTTCATGAAATTCATGAAATTGAACACCGTAAAGGAAATATGGGATAAGCTCGTTCAAAGCTATGAAGGTGACACTAAGGTAAGGAGCACTAAAATGAAAACATTTAGGATTTAGTATGAGACTCTTAGAGTGCATGAAGATGAAAGTATTGCAATCTATTTCTTTAGAGTAGATGATATTTTTAACCCTATGAAAAAACTTAGTGATGAAATGAAGGATGTTACTATCCTTGAAAATATGTTGAGATCACTAACTCCAAAGTTTGATTCAAAAGTCGTTGTTATTGAAGAAATGCAGGATTTGAAGAACCTTACTCTTGAAGAAATCCATGGGATCTTGAAAAAATTTGAAGTTATAAAAGGGTGTACATAAGTATGAGAGAAGCAACCTTAAAATCCACTTATAAAGGGAAAGAAATGGAAAACCCTCAATATACAAGCTACATTTCTTAAGAGGAAGAAGAGAATTTCATGAGAAAGTTGCAAGTGGAAACTGGTAAATTCAAAGGTAAGCTTCCTTTTACGTGTATTTCATTTCGAAGAGTAGGTCACTATGCATCCAAATTTCCATATAAATAAAATAATGATAAGGAATAAAATGAAAAGGATGTTGAGAAGAAAAATTCCAGAAATAAGTTTTCTTCAATGAAATTTTTTTATTCTAATGATGATAGTGAAAGAACATTTGATGATCAAAAAAATTCAGATTTTGATTCTAAAAATTTTTATCAAGTCCTTATGACTCTTCAAGATAAATCAATTAGTGAATCAGATAGTTGTGAATAATATGACTTAGTGAAAGCATTGAAAGAAAATGATAAACCTAGGAATGCAAACAAAGATTCATAAAAAAAATAAAGTAGTATGTTTAAGGAAATAAACATGTTAAGATAAATGCAATTGGAAGCAACCAATAGAAGAAAAGAGATATTAGAAAAAAAAATTCAAGAAAAGGAAGTGCATTGTGAAAAATTAGAATCCGAAGTTGTGACTCTAAGGGAAGTTTATGAGAAAATAAAAAAATTGGTAAAGGCATCTAAATCACTAGAGAAGATTAGAAATAAACAACATCATCCTATAATGAATACAAGCATTGGATACAACCACATGGCTTCAAATTCACATTGTAATAACAAGAACAACTAGCATGAGGTTCCTCAAAAGAAAACTAAGCCAAATCACACACGTGAAATAAAATATCCTAGATAAAAGTCAAGATCAATCCCGAGGCATAAAGGATGGTTTCATGGATATTGTTTCTCTTGTAAGAGTCATTTGTGCATAAGATCGTTGATTATAGGTAAAGAATTTGGAAAGGAAACATAATATGTGATAAGTTCCACAAGTTTGAGCACATGATTAAAAATTGCAAGCATATTTGGAGGAAGAGGGAATAAGAGGCAGATATGTAGAGAAGGTTGCCTCTAATATTGCATTCCTTTTCTATAAAATGAATGCTTCTAACAGTGACAGGAAAAAGTGAATTCGAGACCTCATGGAGAGTAGGTGATTATTATCAGGTCCAAAGGATCATTCATGTATGTTCTTAGGGGGAATTGTGCATATGTATTTTAATGATGATTCCCTATATGTTTTGATCAGTATATTACTAACAATACATCTGATGAAGTAATAATGAACAAGAAAATGTAGTATATGTTCATGGGGAGATATGGCTTTAAATAATCATCAGTTTAGTTTTTGTACGTGGATATTATGAAATATAGTCATGTGTATACGTGAGTTTTGACTTAGACAATCACATATAGTTTCCAATGGTGATAAAAGAGTGGCACAGACTCATAAGGAGCTTTTGATATGCTTCCATTAGTTTATTATTGGCTTTGTGGTTCTGATATTGACTTATTGTGGATTGTTAAAGATTTCCTTATTATGCTTAGGAATGTTGATTGGTCCATGATGGTGTTGCAAAGTGTTTTTTCTAGTGTTAGAATAATTCTTTGATGGATTTTTTGGTTAATGATATAGATGTGATCAGAGTTGATGATGAAGAGTTGGCACAGGTTTAGGGTGAGCTTATTTTATTCTTATAATCATTAATTATTGGCATTATGGTTTCTTAAGCACTCCTTGTTGCATGATGAAGTTTATGATGAGTATATATCATTGCTTATGTATAGTTTTTGTTTTTGTTATTAATGCATATGGTGTTTTTATTATGTCATTAGTGATGATGAAGTCATGGATGATGCCTATTGTTACTTGAGTTTCACTTAATTAATTTTTTAAACCTACTTGATAAACTTGATTAAGAGGATGTGTGTGTTATGCTCATTATCTATTTTGGTTGATGTTGACGAGTTCATGATTTACTCACTGTTTATTGACATTGATGAGAATATTTATATGATGTTGTCAATAGGTCATTAATAATGCATGGATTGCTAAAGTTATTAATGATTCCTATATATTTCTTGACCTACATTTTGAAAAGTTGTTGTTTTCAAACATTGATAAGAAAGGTACATAAGTTATGTTCATTGAAGATGTTAGTTTCCATGATCCTACTAGTCAGTTCTAGTCTATGTCTTATGATGCTAGAGGTACTCTTGGTTATCGCATATATTGAATATGTTGCTTATGGAGTTTTGATACAAAATATTAATATGATTTAGTACTTGAGGACTATGAATCTTCCTACAAATGGAAAGATCATGTTGACCTTGATAATATGAGGTCAAGGGGATGAGTTGATGAGAGATATCTATTGAACAATCTTATGCTTATGCTATAGTTGGTTGGTGATTTTTGAAAGCATTACATAATTGGACACATGTTTATGATTGATGATATATTTCTTATATTACGTTACTTATTGATGATGAAGATGTTCATATTTTCATCATTATAACATCCATGTTGTTATGATCAGATGATTATATTGCAGATTCCTATATGATGCATGGTAGTTGTTGATGACTATCATGGTCTTGTTACCTCATGGTTGAGGTTCCTAGTTATAAGTGTCTTATATGTCTATTGATATAATGTTCATGAAAATACTCATGTTCTAGTCATTATATTACCAAGTCAAGTATTGGATATCGAGATCAAGTCATGTCTTGTATGTAATGCCATTTTGGGACATAAATGTAAAATTTGGGTCCAATATGTAAACCCAATATGTTGGGTGATTGATGTAATCATGGGAGCATACACTCATTAGTGATAGGAAAGGTCATATTTGTTTATGTCTTAAAGACTTGTACTTTTAATTTCATATCTTTAGAAGTTCCATCATATGCTCAGGGGGAGCATGGTCAATATGCATGTTTCATGATTCAAATTCAGTAGATTAGATTTACAATGATGAACATTACAAGGGAAGTACTTCATTCAGCATGGTCCAACCATTTTACCTTGATGTCAAATGTGGAGAGACACTTGGTGTGTTTGAGAGAAGACTATGTGCCTATAAATGTTTGCAGGTGGTGTCCAAACACTAAAGTGGTTGCCATCAAGTCGAAATGGTGTAACATCCCTGGTGAAAATTCAATGTAATAAAGTTAAAAATAATAACCATGGTTGATGGGAAACTTATTCCAAGATGAATGTTGGGGAAAAAATCATAGTGGGTGTAAATTTGGCTTATTATGGCTAAGGAAATTGGAAAAGGAAAAGGAAAAGGATTTGGAAATATAAATGGCATATTTAGCACGTCTATTTATGAAATAATGGAAATAAGGAGAAAAGGGTGATGAGAGGTCACATGTTGCATGTTAGGAGGAAAATGAAGGAAAATTATGGAAAACAACGAAAATAGAGGTCTAATTGATAAAAATTCTTTTGAGGATCAGTTGGTACATTTTGTTAGTGCATTTTTAGGAGCTCCCTCATTATTCTCTCTCTCTCTCTCTCTCTCTCTCTCTCTATCTCTCTCACTCTCAGATACTTAGACTTTTTGGATCATTTTGGCATTGGACCAAGAGCGGAAAGAAAGCAAAAAAAGGGAGGAAGAAAGCACGGAAGAGAAGGAATAAAGAAGCTACAGAAGGAGTCTTGACAGGTATCGATTTGCATGTGTATTTTCCTTGCTAGATATGGCATGCATGGTATTTCGTTTGGTTCTTTTCTGTCTTGGCATGAAATTTTTCTAGTTGTGATAATGTTTTTAGCCTAGCCTTGCCATTTCCAGATAGCCATGGTGTTTTGGTGTTCTCATGTTTTGATTTATTTGGAATACCAGATGGATTCGAAGTTGAGTGAGGTGGATATATGAATTAATATAACACATGGTCTAGTAACCCCTGAACCAGACTATCGGTTGTGGTAAACACAGATAGTGTGTTGCCTTAGTAGGCCTAGGAATTCTCGACTAGTGAATGACAAGAAATATGGTAAGGCCTACAGGTGGTTTTCTCTCCATTTTAGGCATAGGAATCCCGAGTTTGGGATATACAGTAAATCCGGGAGAGTATGTCTCAGTTTAGGGCCTAGTGACCCTGATTCATAGTGTGGGTTGTGGTAAAGCCTGAGAGATATGGAGACACGAAAATTATTGTAATATTCCCAAATTTTCCATAATATATTTGGGATATTAGAGCTCTTAATTTTCATAATTAATTCAGTAAATAAGAGGGTGGAGGAACCCACAAACCCCAAAGATAAATAAAATCCACTTTTGATGTGTGAATATGGATATTTTAGACATAGATCTACATAATGGAGTAGTAGAGAAACTACTTAATGTCAAAGGAGTGGAAATCATGCCACATTAATGAGAAATATCATGGAGGTTGAAGCAGTCAACTAAGATCATGGAAGGAATCAAATGTAAGATCATAGAGAATTCATGATGAGATGATGGAGGAAGTGGTTCATTAATGCACACATGATGGAGAGGGTGATCATTACATTCATACATGATGGAGATCATGGAGAGACAATGCAGTCAACATGGAGACCTATGTCCACATGTACATCGCAGTTATGAGATGGGCCAACACATGGGAAGGTTCACAAACTATATAATGAATATGAAGGAAAAATTGGAGGCAGGATTTAAATTATTATTGATGTGAGATCTTATTTTTATATGGATTTGTCATTTGACATTCCAAGCATGCTTGAGCTATTTAGCTAAGTCTGCAGTGTTGTTTAGCACAGGGTGTTTCCGAGCGAAAATCCCACCCTTACCCACGGGGGACTTTGAGTGCCTACTCTGGGAAGGTTCTCTATAGAGCTTTATTCATCATCAGGAATTGGTGCCATATTGTTCCTAATTTCTGCAACCCATAAATCTTTAGAAATAATGCATTTCTACATCAGGGTTTGAGAGGAGGAGGTTGCTTTTCAATATTACAGTTGAGGAACCAGTGAAGGATTCATCCTATCACCTAGAGCTTCAAGATTAGCCTTCCAGTGCTTCCGATATATATTAGGCATCAGGTCATCAGTCATTCATCTCCTAGTAGCAACATTTCCATCAGGAATTGCGCAGTCCATTCTTGTAGATGCAAGGGAGAAGGGAAGTTGCTAGCATTTCAACTAGTAATCCAGTGGAGGATCATTCATTCACATTGTATTCATTATTTCCATCATTCTGGAACTGATTTTCATATCTTAGCAGTAGGCTAGAGAGTGTCCATCCTTGATAGCATAGTTTTTGTGAGCAGTTGTGTAGCAGCAGCTGCAATCATTAGAGGAGGATTGACAAGCTAGAGCTTAGGCTTCTAGCTTGAGGATCTAGTGAAGGGATCAACCCTTCAAGTTTAGATCTGGTCTTGTGAAATATTGCAGCCATATATTTTTTAGATCCAGCTTCATATCTACATAACCCGACGGACTAGGGATCAAACCTCAAGAGGGTAAATTTCCAATCTCATAGATCCGGAATTTCCTTTTTGGGTTATCTTGGGTTGCCATCATAGAGCCCGGATCTAGAATCTTGGCATCATCGTAGCTCGAGTTTCCATATATATGATTTTACCTATTCATTTAGTAGTCATATGTACATCATCTCGCTAAAGGGACAACGTACTATTTCTTCCAGTAGCTCTCTATTTACGTAGTGCTTGTTGTAGCATGCTTTTAGGGTCATTTTAGGTCGTCTCTTTGACTAAAATATCTCATATTTTTTACACCGTTGTAACTAAATCTTCTCCTATGAATAAAATAGCTCATCTATTACGTGTATATCCGTGTTGATGATACTTTTACATGTACATTTTTTTGTGTTTTGAACATTGTGTTTTTGCATCAATGAATTATTCCATTTTGGGATATTACAATTCCTCACGCTTTAGGTGGAGAAAATCCGGTGATATAAATTCTTGTGTTGGCTTAGTGATTGGGTGTAGATCATGGTAAATCTGGTTATGACATGTTTATTGTGTTTTCCTAGTAATCCAAGATGGATCACGGTAAAGAATGGTTTCTATTAATGAGGACGAGGTGGTTTAGCCTTAGGATTCCCCTGGTTGGTTTTTTCAGCTTTTGAGTCCCACATTCATGATTGGAATATGGCATAGGGGTGATTAGATGAAGAGATATTTGGCTCAACCAATCTATGGTCGGGTGGAATGTGAAAGTCCCATTTCCGGTTGGTTGTTACATTCGGTAATTAAGTGCTCATTCCGTTGGTATTTGGTATGAAAATGCAATGGTTATTATGTGGATCCTATTGGTGTTGTAAGCATGGTATTTTTTGTTTTTTATTATGTTGGTTATAAGCATGTATTTTATCAATGATGATGTATTGATCTATCAATGTTTTTACTTGTAAATGATTGCACAATGTATCTATGGTCAAATAGATTGTATTCCATCTTATGATGTAAAGGGGGAAATGCTTCTTAGAGATTCTTAGATAAGTATGAAACCCCTATTTTTTAAATGGATGTTGTTTACACCTATAGATGAAATATTTGTGACATGTGTTGGGTCAATTTACTAGTTAAAGTAGCACAAGTATTTAATTATCAATCGAGTTTGTAAAACTTGGAAGCATGTCCAAAATATATGGATTTCAACTACAATCAATTTTAGAAGACAAATTGTAGAACTTGAAAGAAATGCATTATTAAAAATATAAATCTAACTTAAATCATTTCTAAATTCAAGTATGCAATCAGAAGCAAAAGAATCTCCTAACTTAAGAGATTTGTTTGTTATTCTCTAACAAGATTACTTCATGAATGAGAAATCAAAAACTACTAATTGAGCAATAGATTAAGATACATGAAAAAATAATTGAAGAGGCTCTTCACTGAAGAGGTCCTGATTGTCCTTCATCATAAATTCATTTATCAATAATGCTATTGTCAAAAAACATGAATTCAGAAAAGCATTAAAAGCATGTAAAGATGAATTCTATCTTAAGATCTCAATCAGATAGAAATAATGTTTAACTTAAACATTTTTTTTTCCTTTCATATGCAGAATAAGAATGATAATTAGATTCATCAACATTCATAAATCATCAGCATAAATCAAATAAACAAGTTCAACGTAAGAAAACTAATTCAGGAATTGCAACTACA